>OY728164.1:1635596902-1636196902 GCA_963277665.1 Viscum album
TCCTTTGGAAGAGAATTTGTTGGATGATGCCACTTGTAATGAGGTACTTAATTTCCTCTCCCTCTTTCTTCCATTAAATATTAGACAGATCCTATGTAAAAAAATCATTCTCCACCTCCGGGGAAGGAACTCTCAGCTACCATTCTTCTGTTCTTCTCCCTTCTGATGAATAAAATTCCCCAAGTATATTGGGAAAATTTTATTCATTTTTCTTCATTTACCTCTTCTTACTTACTGCTGATTTCAGCAGTCGGATTCGGTCTTTTAGCAATAGCCCATGACATCCATCCATTGTCTAGGGGGTCCAGTGGGGGGGGTCTGTCCTGGGGTGTCCAGGGTCTGGGGGGGCTGTCCTGGGGGGTCTGTCCATGGGGTGTCTAGGGGGTCCAGTGGGGGGGTCTGTCTTGGGGTGTCTAGGGTCTGGGGATGGGGGTCTGTCCTGGGGGGTCTGGGTTTGGGGGGGTAGGTTCTGGGGGGTTTCCATGGTCTGGGGGCTGTCCAGGTTCTGGGGGGGGTCTGTCCTGGGGTGTCCAAGGTCTGGGGGGGCAGGACTGGCAGGGGTGTACAGGGTCTGGGTGGGGTCTGTCCTGGGGTGTCCAGGGTTAGGGGGCAGAGGGGCAGGGGGCAGGGGTGTCCAGCAGGGGGAGGGGTGTCCAGCAGGGGGAGGGGCTGTCCAGGCAGGGGGGAGGGGTGTCCAGCATGGGGGAGGGGTGTCCAGGGGGGTGGTCCAGGGGTGTCCAGGGGTGGTGGTCCAGGGGGAGGGGTGTCCAGCAGTGGTGTCTATTGCTGGTATTATTTTTTGGAATTCAACAGATTATGCAAGGACTCGGTGAATGGTCCTTCAACAGATTATGCAAGGACTCGACGAATGGTTCTTCCACTTCTTCCTCTTCTCCCCCAAACTGTAACTCTCCCTCTCTCTCTGTACTGCTTTCTCTCAATACAGAAATTTACCATTTTACCTTCTTGTTTTTCTCCTATCTCAATTTTATTCCTAACAAAATGTGTGTCCTTTGTTTCTATCAACCTTCAGCACACCTTCTATACATCTTCAACTTGTATTCCTTCCACCTATTTAGCAAATAATATGTGCTAAGAAATGTATGTTCTGTGTTTTTCTCAGTGGTCTGCAAACATAGGTTCTGTGAACTGAAATGTATGGCATAACATATGTTTGTGCTTATGCTCTGTATAAAAAATGATATTTTGTGCTTCTCAATGCACCTCCAAGTCTCCCATTCTTCTTCAAATATCTTCCACAAACTTAATTGATCAATCAACATTCAAATATAAATTGGAAGGGGTGTCTAGGGGGTCCAATGGGGGGGTCTATCCTGGGGTGTCCATGGTCTGGGGGGGGTCCAGGCAGGGGGGGTGTCCAGGCAGGGGGGAGGGTGTCTGGGCAGGGGGGTGTGCAGATGGGGGGGGGGGGGCAGGGAGGGGGTGTGCAGGTGGGGGGGGGGTAGGGGTGTGCTGGGGCAGGGGGAGGGGTGTGTGCAGGTGGGGGGCAAGGGGCAGGGGGTAGGGAGGGGGTGTGCAGGTGGGGGGTAGGGGGGTGCTGGGGCAGGGGCAGGGGGGGGACTGGTGTAGGGGGGTGTGTTGGGGGCCTGGGTGAAGGGGGGCAGTGGGGGTGCCGGTGGGGGTGGATAGTGGGGGTGAAGTGGGGGGGGAGGGGGACCTGGGTGCAAAGGGTAGTGAGGGGGCTGGGTGTAGGGGTGGGGGTGGATATAGGGCTGGGTGCAGGGGGGATGGGGGTGGGGCTGGGGTCCTGGGTGCAGGGGGCAGTGGGGGGGGGGGTCTGCAAGGCAGTTGGGAGGAGGGCAGGGGGGGTCTGCAGGAGGTGTTTGGGGGGTGTCCAGGGTGTGTCCAGGAGGTGTCCAGGGGGTGTCCAGGGTCTGTCCAGGGTGTGTCCAGGGGGTGTCTCGGGTGTGTCTAGGGGGTGTCCAGGGGGTGTCTAGGGGTTTTCCCGGGGGGGTGTCTAGGGGCGTGTCCAGGGGGTGTCCAGGGGGTGTCCAGGGGGGTTCTAGGGGGTATTTGTTTATGGATTTGGACACCCTATAGCCACGGTTCAAAACCGTGGCTATTGGTTTATTGCCACGGTTTTTTAACCGTGGATATAGACATAATGCCACGGTTTTAAATCGTGGCAATATATTCTGTCCGGCCTTTAGTATAGCCACGGTTTGAACCGTGGATGTATACCTAAAGCCACAGTTTGAACCGTGGCTATAGATTTAAAGCCACGGTTTGGAACTGTGGCTATAGGTCTAGGCCTATATCCACGCCAAACTTAGCCACGGTTCGAGGAACCGTGGCTATTACCTATATCCACGGTTTGAGGGCCTATAGCCATGATTTAGAACCATGGCTAAAGCCCAAATTTTCAGTAGTGATATAACTGATGCTCCCTCAGTGTACTAAAAATTATCTCAAGATGGGTAGCATGGTCATGTCGAGCATGAGAGTACACCAAGATATCATCCAAAAAAAACAATGAAGAAGGAATCCCATGTATGGATGGAACACTCGGTTCGTCAAAGCCATGAATATTGCAGGTATGTTCGTGAGACCGAACGGCATAACCATATACTCGTATAGACTATACCTGCTCCAGAAGGCTGTGAGAGGTATATCAGATGGTCTAACGCTCAACTAATGATAATAAGAGCACAAGTAAATCTTCGAGAACACCAGGGATATTTGAAGATAATAAAATAGATCATCAATCCTAGGCATGGGATATCGGTTCTTGACCGTCAACTAGTTCAGCTTCCGATAATCCACACAAAGACTAAGGGTACTGTCTACCTTCTTCGCAAACAGGACAGGCAAACCCCATAGAGAAGTACTGGGTCATATGAAACCCATGTCCTGCAACTCCTTCAACTATTTCATGAGCTCCTAAAACTCTTGTGTAGACATCCTATAACAAGGAATGGATACTGGTGCCGCCCCTAGTACAAGTTCAATAGAAAATTCTATATCAATCTCTAGAGGAAAACATGAAAAGTCCTCTGTAAAGTGATCTCTAAAACGATCCACCACTAGAGGAAAGTCTAACTGTGAAGTTCTCTAGTCATCTAGGTAAAGACTAGAAATCTAGGCTATAACTCCTCCCAACCCATGATGCTCTGGACCCACTCTTCGCTCCTGGACATCCCACTCACCCTCATGAAGAAAAGATCGTACCTCGAATGTTAGAAGTTATGAGACCCTACTCCTACTGGGTCTACTCCACTACAAAGGTATGGCTTGTACCGCAGCCCAATGACCATGCCTGGCCACTCTGAGATGATCCACCCTGATGTCGCTGAAAATCTGGAGACATACATTCATGACCTCGACCACCACCTCAACCTGAACGACCGAAAGAACTCCATTTCCTTGACTGGTGAGAAACTGGTGGTGGTGCTCCTGAATGAGGAGTCATAGAAGAACCCCTATCATAAAATACTGGTGAGAAGAACTGACAAAAGCACTAAAGGTGACCCATCTTGCAAAACGATCGGCACTCCACTGGGTCTCTCAGGCAACGTGGACTCGTATGCCCGCTTCTCCCACACGTTTAGCATACCACCTGGCTACTAGAGGATGCATCTCGCATACTCTGATCTCCTTCCATAGCCTCTCTAAGCGCTTCTTTCTATCATATGGCAGAGCACTAACTCTGGATGTCGAACTGCCCGGTCTTGCAGCTCCAGAATCCATCATATTGTGCTCTGTAATCAGTGCCTGGTTGATGATAGAAGATATCGAAGTCAACCTGAAGATGTTCACCTGTGACTGGATGTCGTGCCTCAGACCATCCTCAAACATCTATGCAAGGAACAACTCATCACCTCCTAGGATAGGCATGAAACGCTTCATGTATATGAAGCGAGAGGAATACTCCATAACAGAAAGAGTTCTCTTCTCCAGACTCATAAACTCATAGGCTCGATCGACCCTCAAAGTCTCTATATAGAAGTAATCGTAGAAGTTGCACCGAAACTCATCCCAAGCCATATTCTGCTAGAATCCCACCTTTGAGACCACATCCCACCATTTCTTGGTGGAGTCTCGGAACCTGTAGGTAGCAAGCTTCACCCTTCTCTCTAGAGGTATCTTCAGATGCTCGAAAATCATCAGTGTGGCCTCAATCCATGACTCTGCAGCCTGGGGTCCTCCATCCCCAATGAAAGTAGGAGGATGCTACTATTGAAAGACCCGCGTCAATTCTGCCATTGATGGGGCAGGAGATGGAGCTCCCTGAAAAGTTTGCATCATCCTCATAAATCCTTCCCTGAACTATGCATCAGCACATGTTCCAGGTATAACAGATAGTTCCAAGGCTGGCACAACAAGAAGATCTTCCAGAAGTCCCTGATCAGCCATATCTGGTGTCTGATCACCGTTTGAAAATAGGCATACAATCGGAGGACGTCTTAGTGTCATAACTCTGCAAGGTCAAATGCACATCGTAGATCAAGATATCAAGGACTGAAAAGAAGGAGTTTAAGAAGGGAATAGGAGAAATAAAACATTCCAGTTTTACAAAACATGACTACACGATGTGTACATTTCCTACCCGGCGTGTTCCCTGAAGTCATTCATAGGGGCGTGTACTTCTTCCACAACTGGTCGTGTAACACCCCAACCACACGGCGTGTTGTCCCTACACACGGCGTGTACTTGAACTATATTACCCTGACTGAGTCTCCTTACACAGCTAACTCACATGGTCCTCTTAATCATATACTACACAGCGTGTTCACGACAGACACGGCGTGTACTAGACAAGCTTCACCTGGCCCGTGTTGTTATTGACACGGCCTAACACATGGCTGACACTACACAACATGTTCTAGACAGACACGGTGTGTATGAGAAAGGATACCACTAACCCATTTTGTTCATGACATGGTCGGGTACCTGGATCAGTCTAGACGGTGTGTTCAAGGCATACACAGCGTGTAAAGCCTAAATTTTATCCATCTGTGTTGTTCGTTACACTGCCGGGTACTTAGGTTATATGACACAGCGTGAAAATCCAAAATTTTATCTGTCTGTGTTGTTCATTACATAGCCGAGTACATAGGTTATACGACACGGCATGTTCAATCTTGACACGGCGTGTATATCTCATGTTTCCCTCATCTGTGTAGTTAGTCACACGGGTAGACACACAGTCACTACAACACAACGTGTACATACTGTACACGGTGAGTTCCAACAATATTTTTACAACCTCATGTCCCTACTCACACAGTCAGTGACACAGTTATAGACTACATGGTGTGTATTCATAAAGTACACGCCGTGTATTCTGGTTTTTTCCAGACAGTAGCCTCAAAAACTGCTCTTGAGCCTAAAGAACACAGAAAACAAGCATTAAGGTTCCAAATTCTCATCTATGAGGGCCCATACATCCTGCAAATCAAAGTTTTTCATCTTATACATGTTATAAACAAGAAAATACAAGCTGATGACCCACCAAATTCCGATTCATGAGGGCCCATAACACCTCAAGAACCAAAATTTGGCGTTCATCCAAACAAAGCCTTACACAAAGCAATACCTATCAACAACAGTATTCTATCTAGGAATATATCACAATATCATGCATATTATATAAAAAATCTATCACATAAACATGCAATTGATATGGCACCCTAAATGGCATGGAAAGAATCCATGGCATGTGATTTCTAACAAGTGCCTATATGATGAATGAGATGGCATACCCTCATCTCATTAGGTTTTGACAGAAATAGAACATCAATAGCATCAACAGTAATAACACAAAACATGTGAATCACCCAATGGTGAAATCAAATCAACTATAAAATTTCAAAACCAGAAATTTTCAATAAACGGGGTAGAATGGTTTTTTCCTGTACACGGGTTAGCTACTCTCGGGCACAGATTATTACCAAGTACCTATTCCTTCTTATCCCTGGCTAAAGGCTCCAAACAGTAAATCAAGAGAAAAGAAACCCTCTGATACCACTTTGTAGAATCCCAGTTTCAGAAGCCACCCAGAGGCGCCCCGTACCTGGTTGGTCACATGGCCTCAAGCACATTTCTCCGAACACTAGAGGCTGCTGACTAGCTGCGAGGGCCTTGGGTGTGACAGTGGAAAAAATATGCCCTCATTGGCAGAGTACATAGTGGAAGAGAAACAATATACAATAGTGGAAGCAATAAAAATCCATAAAAAAGAAATCAGCAGAAGACTATAAGTAATGAACAACTGAAGCACATATATATAAATGATCCATGAAATATATGTCTAGAAAAGCAGCCAAAAAATTCACAATGCTAAATAGAGTACTAAGACATAGTACAAAAAGGAAACAGATAAACTCATTAGCATCGCAAGCCATAGCTTGGTCCCGTGCTCTCCAGCTCCATAGCATTTCAAGTACCTAAAGTAGAAGGGCACTAGCCCTTGTCTATACCTGCAACAACATAGTCTGTTTGGGCCCAAAAGCATGACCCAAATAAGGTGTGAGACTAAATCACAGTAGGAAACCACCTGAAGATCTATGCCTAACAGTCTATGAGTATATGGTAGGTAAAAGTACAGTAATAGTAAAAGTAAACAGAAAAGTACTCAGTAGTAAACAATCCACAGTTCAAACAAGCAACAGTGAGGCAATAAGTTGATCAATAACAGGTAACCCTATGGAAGTACTCACATCCATCCCCTATGGTCCTACATAATAAGTACAGACAACCCTCCAGGTAGCACACTCGGTCTAACCCCTTTGTTTCTCTATAAGAATTCAATAAGAACTATCTGAGGAAGAGCTCACGGTCTATCCCATTATAGTCAAAAGTAAGGAAAGAATTTTTTAGGAAACTCACACAGTCCATTCCCCGCATAGTATAAGGTAGTCAAGGACTCTGAGGAAGCTCACATTCAATTCCCCTTATATCCCCAAGGTCTAGGGCTCTCTGAGGAAGCTCACACGGTCAATTACCCTTATAGCCTAGGCCGTTCAAGTCAAATACAGACTCTCTGAGGAAGCTCACACAGTATCTCCCCTTTTATTCAAAATCAATCAAAGACTCTCTGAGGAAGCCCACTCGGTCTATCTCCCTATAGTCTATAATTTCCAAAGACTCTCTAAGGAAACTCACTCGGTCTATCCCATTTTAGTCTACTACACCAGGTTCTCATAGCCTCGTGTAATTAAACACATAGTAATGTTATATGGACAATTTAAACCTATAAAACTACTTGGTTAATCAGTCTACAACATAACAAGCATGTCAGAAAACAACTCTCCATCCTACAGTAACATGTATGGAAAACTGCTAAAGCAGCCAAAGACTCAACATGACCAAAAGGTCATAAACAGAGCATGCAATGGCAGAACACATCAAAGGCATGTAAATCAACAAAATTCATATCCAAATTACCTCTACACAAGCATACAAGCATGGAAAGAAAACAACAGGGGTAAAACGGTAAACATGGAATAACCCGTTCAAGGGTATTGGTGGAATTTTTACATAATACTCAAATACTTCGATCGGAAAGGCACAAACCACCTACCTCAGGGTTAGGAGATCAATATAATTGAACCTCAAAGCTTGATTCTCCTTAGAATGTTGTTAATCTAAGGAAATTTCCAAAACGTTCAACCCACGATAACTTAGAAAAGAAGAGGAATTGGAAAACAAGGCTCAATCAGAAGGGAGAACTCACCAATGAGATTCCAATGCAATCAGTGGTGACCGAATCGGAGGATGAACGTTGGATCGGGGGATCGTAAAAGATCCACAGATACTCGGTGCTCTTAGACAAACGAAACCTATAGGAAGTGGTTTTTGTCCCTTAGACGCAACCCCAGTGCATTTAATGAAAAAAAAAGTACACGACGTGTACTTTTGGGGTACATGGCGTGTACTCGCCTTTTCAGTACTCTTCTTTAAGAAGACTCCAAGTCACTCCCACACGATCGTGTGTGTGGCTACTACATGGAATATTGCGGCAAGAAAGTACAGGGCGTGTACTCATAAAGTACACAACGTGTACTTAGAAAATTTCTAGAAATTCATCATTTCTCCAAAAACGACCAGAAAGGAAAAACATACCTAAAAAGAAGATCTCGGCTCTTACATTATATAACCCCAAAGGTATTACAAATCTTCTATGCTATGATAATTATTTTATGTAGGTGGAATATTTATTGAGTTTGGTAATGGAAATCATGTTATGTGTTATCTGTACTAGGAATAATCATATTATGTAGAATATTTTACAAATATTCAATGGAATATAAGGTTTTTATACTATTTTTTTCTTTATAACATTTCAAATATCCCTAATCACTTTTTCAAATTCAACATATTATAGTATATTTTAGATCCATTATCTTTAGTAAAGAAAAATTTATGTTTGAAACAATATGAACATATATAAGCAAAAAGTGAGTATTTATTTAAATAGAAAAAAATTCATTACATATATAATAATAAAAAACATAAGACACATAATGGATTTAAAAACAATGAAAATTATAATAATTTTTTTCTATCAAATCATATTCAAAATATAAACTTGGATCATTGAAAATATAACTTCATAAGTCCAAAACCATAAAAACTGCTGAAAAATATTTTTTTAGCTAAAATATCATCAATAACATTAAATATTTTCATTAATAAAACATATAAAAAATAATTAAAATCAAAACTATAATTTTAGCACCAAAACACAACTTCCATATAAATATTAATTGAGATAAAATTGTAATATAAAATTTTCCACAGTCAAAATATTTAGTGTAAAAGTAAATTTTAAGCAATGAGTGATCTAAATTTCATAAAATATATGTGATAACCATGGATAAAAAATTAAAATATCATAATTACTCACACATGATATATTGAATATACTCCTAGAATCAATTATAAACACTTAGGTATTTAAAATTAGAATAAAAATTGAAAATTATAATGAAAAATGTGAATTCATTTTCCAAAGTTTTTTACCCAGGGGATCAACCATGTAAACATTGTAAATTTCCCTCTCAAATAACATTTAGAAATAATATGGTTTCTATTATTTAAATACATTATAAAAATAGTAATTATCGAATGGAATTTTACTAACCATATTTTGTATTTGAATGTTCATCAAAACATATTTCCTTTTCCGTAGTGAAATAAAAATATTATAACTCAATAAATAATTTACCATTGAGCTATGAATTTTTTTATACAATGGTAAATAAAACATAAATCACAATTTATAATTCGATTTATTTAATAGTTTCATAAAAATAGATAAACATTTAAACATTAAATTACATTGAAAACATCATATAAATTAACTGAATACTTGAAAATATATTATTTATCTAATAAAATTCATATTTCACATATAGTTATCTTCATGTTTCCTTAGGGAAATGGGATTCTATAGTGACCCATACTTTTCATACATAAATAAAACGTCTTATAAGATAATTATGTAATACAAAACATTATGATTCATTATATAATCATATAGTTATAATGTCTGAGGGAACATGGATACATAAACAAATTGTACATAAGCTATTTATACCATCTCCCTATATTTTTACATAAATATAAAACTTATTAGACATGTATTTATTAAAAAAATTATTATATCTTTGGGTAAGAAATCATAATAAAGGGTGAGATGTGATGCTCAGTATGGGTAATAAATGGAGATATCAATGATCAATTAATCATAATGTGAGAATATGGGTATTTGAACATGAGAATGACATTTGAAAACAATACCTTCTATATCATAAACCAAGAATATGAGTCATGGTATAAATCATCGAAGTTCCAAATACATGAATAAAAAATTAATCAAGGATCATTAGGCATGAGAGAATAACATTGTCATCAGAAATAAGTTTTTCACATATACACAATCATGTAAAATCATTCTTTGTCAAGGATCCCTATTAAGAATATTATACTGGATTTGGTTCACTCCATATTTCATCATATTATTTTTCTTGTTTCAATCCTAATAATATCATAGAGGAAATATCACCTTACCAAATGGGGTTTACAAACCATTCATTCCCCCATTATCTAACGAGATATCCACATTTTCCCTGTTATTTTGACGGATATAAAATTTTGGTACCAACTATCAATTATTTATAATAATTTCATATTTGTACTACATTATTATAAACCATTCATAAAATATACTAACTGTTGAAAAGAAATTAGTTTCACAAACATTTCAGTAATTCATCATAACATAACCTGTAGAAATTATATGGGTTTCATAAAAAATATATTAATTATTGTAATTAAAAATCTTTAGAAAGAAGAAAGATTATATGCCTAGTTCATTTCCAATGTAATATAGATGTAATATCAGAGGATATAATTATAAATAAAAATTCTTAAAAAAATGATCGGTAATATATTTGGACGAAAATACCATTTTTTTGGAACCACTTATTTAAAATCTATAAATTCGATAAATATTATGAAATGAATTTCATATTGAATGTAAACTGAGAAATATTTAATCTAATATTCAATTTATTGAGTATTCATGATTGTGGGAAATTATATTTATGTCACATAAGCTAAAACAATGATTCCTTTCACATTTTAGATAAAAAATAAAAAATACCTCGTTTAGATAGAGATCAGAAGAATTATTATTAAAAAATATAAAAATAATTAAATAATTGCTAAAAATTAATCTATATAATAATAGTATAATTGAAAAATATCACTGACATATTTTTTATAAAATATGTACGTGGAAGAAATATGATTTTCTGCAGAATAGAGAAAAAAGATGGTTTTTTGTTAAAAATAATATTTTTGTAAATTGAGTATTTAATGAGATAATAATAAATTTAAAACATGTAATTTACCTATATATAAATATTAATTAAATTAAATTGATGTTTTATACGTATATCAAGAAACTTCATCATCTTAAACATAATCACAAAGAATCCCAATAAACAATGAGATTATAACAAAAACCCTTAGATGAAATTTGTATTTCTTGAATGTTCCCTAAACTCCGATAAAATAAGTTTATATTTATTATAATTATATTATATAATCAAATAAATACTTTTAATATCATATTTTTTCTAGTGATGACATTTATTCACCCATGTATTTGTACTTCTTTTTTAAAATCGTCGTTTCTGAGGGTCAATTATTTCGTTTTTTAAGATAATTTTTGTATGTTGTTTTCGTATCCTGTATATTTATACCTATTAAATAATATATATAATATTAATTATTACACAAATATCATATATAATCATTATATATTTATATATATTTATTTTAACCACAACATTTAAATATATAAAAATGAATTTCACAGTTCCTAGAGATGGTTAGCCATACATACTCATGATCGTTTGTTTCAATTTTCAATGAACAGAAGTAAATAAAGTTAAATTGAAAGTAAAAATTATGTAATAAATAATATATCATATATATTCATTAAATATATCCTTATTAATATCCATTTATAGCATGAATGATAAATGAATCATATCTCTTCATGGAGGTAGTAGTATAGTGATATGCAACACATCATAATCATTTTGCAACAGATTTGAATGTAAGATGGTAGATATGATTTCACATGTTTATATGAATTATTATTTCTTAAATATAATACATAAACTTTAAACATATAATAAAAAAATCTATGAATTATCATGACGGGAAATGAATTTTATCACTACATGGAGGTGGTAGTCAACCCGTATGCATGAGAAATACTTTCACATCCCATTTGATAGAATATTTGTGGATATTGGTGGTTTCATAGAGATAATAAAGTTTCACTATATTTATGATAAATAATATATTATTTTATTAATAATACCATACATTTACCATAGGTAAAATAATAACTAAATTTAAAGATGTTGGGTAAGACAGTTAGATCAACTTCATATGGCCTCTATTAGATCTTTTATTAAAAATCCTTGGATTGATATCATAAGATGAATACAGACACTAATTCATGTATATTAATGTTTTTAGGGGTTATTGGTAGTGTTTGGTTCCGCTAAAATGTTTAATGTTTTTTAAATAAGAGAAAGGAGTGGTTTATTTTTCTAAGTGTGGGAGTGGACATACATTAAATTTTTTAAATGATTAAATAATAATAAAGTAATTTTTGATAAACATGGCTCCAAATATCTAGATATTAGATGTGGTATAATATAATATGGAAATATATACCTAAAATATGATTTATATATGTTTAATTGGAAATTTTACCTGTATATCTTGGTTTACCCCCCCCCCTGCTGAGTAAACATGTTTTCACCTTTACCGTAGTGATTTCTAAATATTTTTAAAAATTAATTATGACCAAAAATTTATGATTAATAATTAATAAAAATTTAAATAATGAATATAAGTATAGAATAAATTTTATACAATTCAATTTCTAAAAGTGTTAAAATTTATATTTAAAATAAACTTGAAAAACCGGAAACAAAATGGTTTTCAAAAAAAATATTTTCTTAAGTATAAAATGTATTTATACTAGCATATTTTTAAAATAAATAAATATGACCATAAATAGATTATTAATAATATAAATAAAATAAAATTACATTTTAAAACTTTTAAAAAAAATTAATTCAATAATTTCATTAAATAAAAAGAAAAAATTTAATAAAAATCTTCATTTTTTACTATTTATCAAAAAATATTTCTTTTTGGAAAATTCAAAAATATTAACACCATTTTTTTTTACTTTTAAATATTATAAATTAATATCATTTTCCTAAAAAAAATTATCAAATTATAATATTTAAATATTTCATTTTCTCACAAAATTTAATAAAACCCATTTGTGATGGAAAATTATTTTTTGAATCATATAAAAGCATTACTACAAAAGATTATATTTATCTAAAACCTTTATACATATATTTAATATTTATTTATTACTCCATACATCCAATATAATATCTATATTATAATGGCATACTATATTATAGATCATTTTAATTAAGGTTTTCATGTATTAAAGGTTGTCGAATAAATTATAAACTGTGTATATATATATATATATCATCATTAAATCATGTAGTGTAACATTATACAACACCACATAAAGTATGTTTACATAAAAAAATTCAGGATGATAAAAAATTGGGGATATATTTTTCTTATCACGTCCTTGAGTTCCCAGGTATCATCTTCAAATTTCTGATTCCCCCAGTGAATATTAACTTACTGAGTAGTCTTATTTCATAGTACGTTATCTAAATGATCCAAGATATTTATTGGTTTTTATTAATAAAAAAATATCATGCCTCCATGGTTTATCCTATACGTTCAGTATAGGTGATGGATTATTCATTTACTTCCTGATGAGTGTTACATGGAACACACCATGTACTTGAGGGAGTATCGATGGAAGAACCAAGTGGTAAGTTATCATCCCCACTCAACAAGAATCCCAAAGATAAAAATACACCATGGTATTAGAATTTAATTATTTATAAATATTATAAACTTCTTCAATGGATAAATTCAATTGAATACCTTCTCACCTACTTTTAATTTCGTTTTTAATCTAATATTATCAGTGTCAAATTTAAATCAGCTCTAAGAAACATTAATGTGTTGTTGAATGGCTTGTAATTCCACAACGATTTTCCTCTGATAGCCAAATATGAATATATTTCATTCCCCTAGTTTATCCATTCATGTAAGAGTTCTATACTTATTTACAAAGAGGTCTTCATAAGGATTCATTTTAATTATCGACTGCAAACTATTTTTTTAATAAAACAGTAATAAAGGAGGTATTGATCCCATCCACCATTGAAATCCATAAAATGAGAAATAAATATATTCAATAGTGTTTTAATGGTTCCCTACAACTTTATATAACTTTTAAGTTATAATTAGTATTGGAAAAACAATAATTCATAGGTTTAAGAAGACATCACTTGGACAACAAGGTAAAACTCAGATCTTGATACGATACAATAGAATGTGGTACTCTAAGAAAATATAACACTATATTAATTTAAGTTTTAGAATTTTGATCAATATATAGGTATCCTTTAAAATAAATGGATTGTATGGACTTTTTATAATGATCTACTATAACCCAAATAACATTATGGACCTTAGACATTTTGGGGAGTCTGATGGGAAAATATGTACTGAAGTTTTCATATTTCTATTCTAGTGTGGTTAATTTTTGTAACATCCCCTTAGACATTATTCTATCGTCCATAAATTTTTTACATAAAAAAACTAAGATACATACTTTTCAATATCTCTTATCATGTTTTACCACCATAAAAACACTTTCAGATCACTGTATGTATTCCTACATCATGGATGAATATATAATGACGAACTATGAGCATCATAAAATGGTTCCTTCTTCATGTTTGGAATTTAAGGGACACAAACATGGTTCTTGAACATGTCATTCCTCCATATTGATGGTATAAATCCTAGACATTTTTCATGTTACATTTAAGATATACATAATCATTTTTCCACTATTATATTTACCAATATATATGGTTAAAAATACATTTAAGGAAGATAATACTTTTCCTATTAGGATTTATATATCAATGCATTAAAAATAAAATAAATGGATATTTTGTGTTCTTCATCATAGATATGGTATCATGATCCTTTGGATTCAAAGCATTATCCAAATTTTCCAAATTTCCAAGGTTATAATTCATTCAGAATTCGTAATCTTTTTTATGTACAACTATTATCTTTGGTTGATATTGTTGGGTCCTGAAAAATCCACAAAGGAATTTTTACTCAAATCTCCCAAAAGAATTGGGGAAAATAATTAAAGAAGAGACACAACAAAAAGGGATCGGTCCGCAAATCGGTCCATGGAGGTGCAACGTGGACAGGCACCATGAGGAACCCCCTCCGCGAAACATTGTCGTTCGCGAAATGGAGGCGGAGAGCCTCTGCTATCGTGAGGCAGGATGGGCGCCAGTCCGGTTCACCATCACGAACCTCCCTAACCGTGGACCGCATCGACTGGTCCAAGCCGCACCCGCTGTCATTCGCGGAATAGAGGCGGAACCCTCTGCAGCTGCCGAGTACTCCCTGAGTTCGCCTAACAGAGGGGGGGAAGCATTCAATACCCACCGCGAATCGTGGATTGACCAAGTCAGCTGTGAATCGGGTTATGGTCCTCCGCAAAAGGTGCCACGTGGCCATAGATACATTCATTTCCCCATTCAATAAATGGAGACTGAGGGGGAAATAGAAAAAAAGGCAGATAACTGGAATCAGATTTGAAGGGATAAGAGATCAGTTGAAGGAAGGCTTCGGATTTCGCATACAGCGAAATTCCCATCCATGAACCACAGCAGGTATATGAATTAATAAGGAATCGGAAAACTCATAATAAATTGGTGAACCGAGAACCTAAAATAACAAAAAAGGAGAACCGCGAACCATACCCCCTCCGTGGATGACTTCCCGACGGACCAGGGAGTTTATGCCTCTTTTCTCATACTTCGCACCGCATAGCACCCTCCTACGCGGTCGAATCCCTGACTGATGAGCCTCCGACTGGCGCCACCCATGGCTGTCGCTGCCTGCCTGGAACCCTTCGTGAACCACCCTAGTTCACGGATTGAACCTGAATCCGTGAACGACCTTGGATCACGGATTGAACCTGAAGCTACTAACTGTCCTGGTTTGCGAGACTCCAATCAGTTCGCGGACCACCCTGGTTCGCGGACGGCTTCTCCAGCCGCGTGGCACTTTCCCACGCGAAGGGCGCCACCAACTATACCTCTCGGTGGCTTGCCAAATACTTTAGTGTTCTCATTTCCAGAGCCAGGTAAAATCCTTCCGATCCAGCCAGGTCTTCTGTAACTCCTTCATTGGCCTATTCGTCGGCCCCGAGCCAAGGCCTCCACCAGAGCCGCCGGATCAGCGTAGTATGACTTTCAGGCGCATCAACATGCCATTTTGAGTTCACATAACCACGGTAAACAGGGGAAAAGGGGTTTCCCCAACCCTTGAGGAGATTTCTGAAGCATTCCTGGGTTCACATTCCCACGGTAATCTGGAGTCTGAGCTCGGGAATCCCTTTTCTGCCCCTCCACTTGTTGATGGTTCCTTAAAGATGGTAAAATACCCATCAGAAGGAATCCCTCGTGCACTGCAAGAGAGGAGATGGGCACAAGAGCATCCCCTTTCCCTCTCCCTCTGGTCTTTGTCACCCCGGGAGTCCATCTCAGAGTAAGCCCCAACCTTCTGGGCCTCCTCAGAGTGTAAGCCCCAATTCATCATCCTGGGTCGCCCTCATGTGTAAGCCCCACTCCGCTTCTCACGGACGCACCTTTTGCGACGTGATCCTCTGGTCCCTGCTGCCTCTTGTTTCTCACACCGAGAATGACTCACATGGGCTTAGAGTAAGCATCTACCATGACATCCTCTTATGGGCCTCCTCAGAGTGTACGCCCCAATCCATCATTCTGGGCTGCCCTAGAGCATAAGCCCCAATCCTAAGCGAACTACGTGGACTTTTATCCATATCTCCTATACTGGGTACGTAAGAAGCCTCCATGACGTTCAATCCCACCACTAATCGGACCACCTGGTCTCTCTTTACGTCGGCTCCCCGAAACCTAAGCAAACTACATGGAATTTGATCCCTACCTCCAATATAGGGTACGTAGGAAGCCTCCCTGAGGTTCAAGCCCAACAACCAGTCGATCCGATCATCTCCAAATCGGTTCACCACACCACTCCTAGTGCCGCCTCAAGCGAGTTCCAACCCTTCGGGGTCATTAATCCAGCGAGGGATGGTAAACCTCGGGCATAAATGATTCTAAACCCCTCTGTCCAGTTGACCATTCCCATCAAGGTTAAATCTGTGGATACAATGTTTGGGTATAAACCAACGATTCGCGAACATATGAATAAGTCTTAAATCTATAAGTGAGTCCCGGAACAGGCAATAATTCCCCCTAAAAAGGGTGTGATGATCCCGACTTCCCCTCCTCTCGACCAATGTGAGTTCTTAAGAGTCGCTGGTCAGACCATCCGGCGAACGCCTGCCTTTGGAAAGCAGGTCCATCAATCATTGGATATGGAGCCGTTGGACATTTTGTGGCCGAAAACCCGAAAAAAACAAAAAAATGGTGAAATCGACGTGAATCTTTAACCAAACATGACGAATTCAACTTAATCCCACCCTATTCCCCCCTATTCTCTAAAGGAGGGAAATGCAAGGTCATTAATTACGCATGGGATTATGAGATGCTGCTTTGACGGGTTTGCTGCTTGTATTTGCTAAAATGTTTTCAAGATACCACTTTCAGAACTCCCTTCGATCCAATGGCATCGCAAAGGAACTCACAAGTGTGCACTTCCAACGACATAAGGACGAGACTTCCTCAACAACGGAGGACCCTGTCACCCACCCAGCGTCTTCAACGCTGGGTTTCGGATGTGCTGATCCGAGAGTACCATGTGAATGGTACGCTCCCAACAGTGGAGGCGGACATGCACGCCCTCCAATCTGTCAGGATTCGCCAGTCGCATGCCCAGCAATGACCGCAAAGGCGGACCCAGACAGCCCTTGTCACCATCTCCAACCGTTTCGGGAGTATATCCCCGGAATGGCACAATGCGTACCTCCCTTATCTTAGGGAGGCAGATCAGGTCAACATTGAGGACTTTATCCCGGTCGAACGGGGGTTCCCCTATCAGGCCCCCGCCGAAAGGCGTCATCACGGTCACGACGCGACTAAACATCCTTGTGCCGAGGAGGATGTTTCACTGAGGATTCAGGCCCATGTTCCCTGAACTATGGCCCCTCGGACCGCCCAACAAGGGTGGCAGATGTATAGTCGGGGACCGGTCATCACCCTGGTCCCTGAGGAGGAGCTCTGCAGCCCAGTCACGGAGACATACTACGAAAAGGCACCTAAACCTGTTAGCTCCTCCCAAGCCCGCCATCCAGACATGGCGGCATCATACGAGCTGGGGCGCATCCCCGCCGAGCTCCATCAAGCCTATCGCCCACGCAAGACAGCACTTACTAGGCAGGCACCTCTCCCTGCCTAGGGTCGTGAAGCCCACCAACCTAACATGGTGGCGACCCGGCACCTGCAGGACCAGCTCCCAGAAGTTGCTTCAGATGCCCGCCATCCGGATATGGTGGCGATCAACAAATCCCGCCACCCAGATGTGGCGGAAAATCATAGTCGGGTACGTCTCCCCGCCAACAAAGGCCACCTACTCGATACGGTGGGAAACCAATATATACAAATCTAGATCCCTGCGGATGCAAGTAAAGTCTACCACCCCAATGTGCGGAAAACGGAGAGAGTAACCGGCGTATCCCGGTACAGGGGTAGGTTCGTTCACCTGCCCCGACACAGGATAATCATCAGTACCCACTGACCACTAGAGGACCGGAGCAGGATATTCCTACCCCGATACCAGAATGGGCCTTCATACCCATTCCAGCCAAAGATGTCTCTCTACATATCCAGGAAATGATGGAGGAGCAGGTATCGATCCCAGATCATATCTTGCAGACTTTCTAGCATCTAATTGCATCGGCGGCAACAGCAAGGACTCAGACCCGTGAGCCCATATCACCAATTCAGGTGACTCATCTAAGAGATGAGATAGCCTCCTCAAAGTATATCTGCATCCCTGCTTCAGCCCAGGATGGTCGCTGGCTATATTCTGCTACGTAAGGGCAACTGGATCGAGCAGCTTCACTCATTCCAACTGGGGGACACCCGTCCATCACGGTGGATTCTTCAGAGCAGGCATATATCCCTGCTAAAAGTCAATATTTTTGTCGGCACATCTCGGAAATGTCACAGGACACAATTAGACAGGGACCCAAAGGAGGTGAAGGTCGTTGTTGACAGTAAACGGTCCCCGCTGCCCGCAAAAGAGCGCCCAGAACGCGCCGAAGGAATCTAGAAAATAAAGAGCGTGTTCATGACTCCGCTCTGCAGGAAGCTGGGGTTTCCAACGCCACTGAGCACACATCAAAGGCTCGAAACCCAGCCCACCCATTACCATATTATGGGAGTGGCAGTAGCAGTTGTGAAGGTCCTCCCCACAATGGTGCTACCAGCAGCTCTGAAGGTCCTCCCCAGAGAACCCGTGGGGGCCTCCCCCGTGGGCATAAAACAATCGGTCACAAGATCTTATCTCTTGATGTGAGTCACGAAAACCCTCCACGTGACCAAAAGATCGAGTAGCAAGAAGGTCCTCCACTTGCTGTAGTCCACCCTGAAGGTCCTCCCCGGGGTATACACTACAATCACTCTCCATGCAGTGGGACCACAGATTATGACGTTAGTCCTCGCTATCATAGTCACAACTACGGAGGTCCTCCCCGTAGTGACGTCTCATCACGACAAGAAGCCCCTCCCCTTGTCGGGGGCTGCCCTGAAGGTCCTCCCCAGGGGTTACACTGCAACGGAACTCCACGCATCCAGGCATCAGGTCACAGTGGTAGTCCTCACCACCCTGATAATGGAGGTCCTCCCTATAGAGACATCGAACAACGAGAAGGCCCTCCCCTCGTTTCGGTACATTTTGGAGGCCCTCCCTATGATGTATCCCACAGATATTCTCCCTACGGCAGCAGTAATGGTAGTCCTCGCAATTGTCGCAGCTGTGATGGTAGTCCTCGCCACCATGGCCACCATCACGAATGTCCTCCCCGCAATGGCCCCAAGCAACAAGAAGGTCCTCCCCTTGTTGCGGTGTGTCCTGAAGGTCCTCTCCAGGATGCACGTCAAACGCCAAGCCATGATGGTCATCCTCACCATAATGGCAGTTGTTGCGAAGGTCCTCCCTATAACAATGCTACGCATCTAGAAGGTCCTCCCCTTGCTGCAACATGCCTTGGAGGTCCTCCCCAGGGTGTGCACTACAAAAGTCCTCTATGCAGTGAAGCATCAAGCAGTAATGGTAGTACTCACCATTACAGTCATCATTGTGAAGGTCCTCCCCGTGATGACATATTATATCAACAGGAAGGTCCTCCTCTAGCCGAATCAAGCACCGAAAGGCCCTCGTATTCCAAGGCACTCAGAAGGACGGGATCGATCATGTTAGATACCCAGATTGTCGCTAACAACGCCCTTCTTCGACCAGGAGCCGTTCTAGGGCTGTGTTCATCTTCTGAACCACCTCAGAATCTCCCACAAAAAAATTCGATACCTACCGGTCCCACTGCCTCCAACTACAGTTAGAGCCTTAGTTGGGCTGACCAGGTAGAGGAATCACTGGCGGAGGAATATGCCGATATTCTGCACCAGAGGAAATGACTGTCCAGGAATGATATACCAGTTATGTTTTGGCCCACGGCCACCTCTCAGTACGACATAACTAGATAGTTGTCTGAAGAATGCATGCGTGAAATCCTCCATAATATATGGACAACCCTCCGCCAGCTAAAATCGAGATTCCTGCCCTATGATGGGTATGTAGACCACTTCAAGACGATAGGGGACCACCTACATCACATCGACCTAGAGGCCCTTTCCTCGATGCGACAACAATTCCCCGAGAGGGGAAAAGGGAATATGGAGGTATCTTGCCTCCGCGCACTGCACTAGTTGTGCCGACTCATCGGTGACGCTCCAGCGGGAGCCTATATCAGGGGCTGGGGGGAACACGGAGCTCTGCATTTCACTCTGCTCCCCGACCAGAATAACCCGTTTGGAATGGTGTCTTGCAACGTCGTCACATTGATACGGCAATCGGGTGGACCCCCTGTTCAGGAAATACAACACACCCAATAGAGTCGGGCCTCGAGTAAGTCCCAGAAGCGTCAGGTCCGGCGGGAACGAGCCATTCAAAAATCCTGAATCAGGCCACCAAAATCATACAGCAAACCTATTGCCTAAGAGAGTCCAATTAACGATCTCTGCCTGCCTCCCCATAAGGGACTGATCCACATGTGAATTCGGCACCAGATCTGGTTCACCCCCGGATGGGGGTACGCAAGATCAGGCAGGTCGCGATAGCCGCAACCACTGCCGCAATCCAGGGTCAACCCCAGCCTGCAGGGCTGGGAAAATTTTCAACAACAAATTCCCCAGTAAGACCAATAAAACTTAGAATAGACTCAACATCCAAGGAACGGAGCCAACCCCAGCCCTCAGGGCTGGGGGAATTATTAACCCATCAACAAAAACCTCCCCCACGAGAGTCGGTATTCTCTTGTCTAGGGAGGACAGTCAGGAGAGGAGGTTCCCGTCCAATCCTGTCATATGAATCATCATCCCCTCTAAGAGGAAGTTGCACCGTAAGGTCGCATCAAATAACTCTCCAGGTCACCCTTTGCCAAGAAGTCCGAGGGCAATCTCAGGTCATGAGAGGGAAGGCCAGCAGAAGACGTGGGAGATCCTATTCCTATTTGGAAGATGGCGTCCCCTCCACTTAGCAATATGCATTCATCAACGCCATATAGGCTAACCCCACAGGTAACACTGGAGAAAATGCAAATCCGGACAGGTCAGGAGACGATGGTTTCGGTCAGGCTGTGACTCACAATGAACCCCCAGGTGTACACACCCAGAACCAGAGGGCCACTTTAAATATGGCCGCCCCTTCAGCTAACCTCCCTCCGCCTACCCTACGAGCTTCCAACAAGGACCAGAACAAAGGAACGGTTACCCTTAACCTGTCCCCCTCTCTCGATAAAAACGATCCACCCACGCTCGAAGAGAGGTTCGCTCGACAGGAATAAGAGATGAAAGAATTGAGGCGGATTAACACCGAGCTGCTCCAGAGGAACCACCTTATTGAAATTGTGTCCCAAGAAGAGCCACGTCATGCACTCCCGGCAAGTGCACCTCAAAGTCTAAGTCTTGCCCCGGCAAACGATGCATGATCAGGGCTCCTGCCCAATGAGGTGCCTGGCTCGTCCAGCTACCTATATGTGGATCCGGATGAATACCAGTATTTCCATCCACTTAGGAGGAAACCGGAGCAAGTACACCCGAAATCTCCGAGGGTACCCCGAACGGAATATGAACCCTTGGTTCCAACCAATCTGGATCCTTAGGCAATTCCTCGAGATACGCCTGCCCAGGACCGGGCCCAACATCATGTAAACCAGGGACTCACCAATACCATCGAGGCATTAACAGCTCGACTGGAAGTTATGGAAGGTCGACGCACTCTGATACAGCCGGAGCGGAAACCTTTCCCAGATTGGGTGACCAACACACTACCTCCACCCAATTTTGGGAGCCCTGTATTCCCCATCTTCAATGGATCAGATGATCCGGAGCAGCATTTGATGCACTACGCATCCTATTGCGACCCTATGATGGGGACTTCGGAACAACAAGAAGCAGTGAAACTCAGATACTTCGTATGGACCTTGCAAGGATCCACCATCGTCTGGTATACGAGTCTTCCGGCCCAATCGATAATGAGCTGGGAGGACCTCCGGCAGCAGTTCTTGTTCCACTTCAGCTCAAAGCTTCCTAAAACAACGGCCAGCAATCTCATGAACTACAAGTAGAGGGGGAACGAGAGGGTCTCAGATTTCATCTCCAGATGGAAAGGTCTGACCTATTCTCTGAATAGGCCAATGCCTTAAGATGATATGCTAGCCATATGCATCGACAATCTTAGAGATGAGCTGCGAACACCACTCATATAGGTGGAGTGCACCACTGGCTTCCGCCATCTCTCGGCCATTGCCAAGATAATTGAGGACTCCCTACAGCGGACTAATTCAAGTCTCTAATAGCCTTGCAGGCTCCTACTAAGAGAGCTCCTAGAGCTGAAGCATCCGTTTTCACACTCAAGCCATCCCCTGTGCCCGATCTGCTGCTCATGACTCCAACAAATCGTCAAGGGCCCCTTGCATATCAGCGGCCTCCCCCACCTAAACGGGACGATCAGAGAGGACCGAAGCGGAACCAGTTTGAGGAGCGAAGACAAAAAGTATACAAGTTCCGAGAAGATCAAGTTTGTGGCTAATTCATTGCCTCCATGTACTATAATTTGCTCCGCCTCCCGGAGCCAAGGAAACTTGAAGAAGTCGGACGCGATGATAGGCCAGATTACTACCCCTACCATCGGATGTTGGGGCATAGTATCCAAGAATGCTTCATCTTCAAATACCTCCTACAGAGGATGGTAGATTCCGGAAAAGTCGAGTTGGGACCACCCCCAGCACATGTGGCATGTATCTCTACCACCGACTTCGGAAAAAAGGAGAGGTGGCAGAAAGTCACCAGCAAACAGGGGAAGAAATTTGATAACTGGATGACTCAGAAGACTATCAACCGAGCCCAGGGCATAATCTGAGCTCAACTACAGCAGCCGGTTTTTCTACCAATAGCCCCTGAAGCCACGGAGCCGACAGCATCAGCCTCACAATCCTCTACAAGCCGGTCATCCAGGAAGAGTCGAAGGAGGAAACAATCACAAGAGGAGCAGTCCACGGTGGGGCCAAGGTTAGTCCAGACCCTGGAAGAATTTATGCCCTCGAATTTGGCCCCATGGGCACCGACCCACCAAACGGCACCATCAAAGACAACCAACCAGGTTGACCTGTCAGAGGATGAGGAGCCAATCTTTGGTTCTGTCAACGTTATCCATCTCATGGAATCATTCCCTGACGAAGGGTATGACTACGAACCCGAGTTCCCTACACGAGGAGTCGGGAGGAGGAATCACAAAGGCAGAGGATACCAGGGGAGGCGCAGCCACGGCCGAAACCAACCCTATGGTTGGACCCCGACCCAGACCATCAATATTGAGGAATCCCATGGGAGAGCCCTTCAGCGGACTCAGAAAGAGAGAGAATGCCCCTCCACCTCCACAAGCAGCCACTCTGGCCCTGTTATTCTGTGATACCCACCAGAGGAGGAGCATGTGTCTGGCCGCCTAGTGTGTAAAAACAGACCGGCCAGACCAAGTCCTCAAAACGCGGGAACACCATCGACATTCATCCCTGTGCCCGGTCCCTCCTCGTCGAATGCTCCAGCTCCCAAAGCACCCGCTAAGACTCTCTCGCCAACGGAGAAGCATCGACCGCTGGAGAAAAAATACGACATCCTTAAGCAGCTGGCGTCTGTACTAGCCAATTTGTCAATCCTGGATGCCCGGGCTTTGTCAATCGACCTTAGGGAGGCACTTATTGAAGATTTGATTAGCCCCCAGGAATTCCAAGCCGAGGTAGCTGCCGCCGAGATTTACCGGGCGGAGACTGGCCCGACTGAATGCAATACGGTGATTTCATTCACCGATCAGGATGAAGATGCCATCATGCAAGGACACATCAAACCACTATATGTTTCTGGAACGCTGAATGGTATTGAGATCCGAAAATTATTTATAGACAATGGCTCTGGAGTTAACCTTCTTCCCCTACGGACACTCCGTAAGTTGGGCTACAGTGAGGACGATCTAATTCCCCCAGCCACAGCTTTGTTAGGTTACGACAAGAGTGAGAAGAAACCAATGGGACAGATTAAGCTAAAGAACCATTTTGGTAACCTGGTAGCCTACACAAAATTCCTGGTGGTCTGGTAGAGCACATCATTCAATGCCCTGCTGGGAAGGCCATGGCTCCATAAGCACATGGTTGTTCCTTCATCATACCACTAGTGTATCAAGTACTGCGTCAATGGACAAAGCGGGACATTGCACGTCGACAAGGCCCCTTTCGAGCTCTCGGAGTCACATTACATCAATGCCGGGTTATATGAGAATAAGAAGAAGAAGCCTTTGATCGACAACGTCGACTGGATCCCCGCTCCAAATGGCCTAGAAATGGTCCCCGATAACCCCCCCAGGCAGCTTGGCAGAGATTATTTCCTGCCCATGAACCATTTTGATAGTAGGATTTAGAGTTCGTACACGCATTCGGATGTCCTCATGACTTCATCCATGATGTTCGAGCATGAAAATTCGGTAACGTCTACCAAACCTCGATTTGGGGACGAATACTCAAGTAGGGATTCCCACGATGCCTCTCCCTCAAACCCTCGAAGGACCAGAACAAAAACTCTCTCCTCGTCAGATCAAGAGTATGAGGACCTGGGAGAAGAAGAGGGGGAATATCTCAGAGATGCACCTCCCGCATTTGAGGAGGGTATCTCCACCACTATGGACGAGCTCAGGGAAATAAACCTGGGTACCGAAGAAGACCCGAGGCCCACTCTTATTATCGCGGACATGTCTCCCGAGGAACACGAGGTATATACCTCCTTCCTAAGGCAACATCAGGATGTCTTTGCATGGAATTACACGAAAATGCCAGAACGTGATCCCGAGGTAGCGACGCATCACCTTGGCCTTCCAGAAGACCACCAGGGCTACAAAAAGGCCGCTAGAAGGACACACCCCTCGCATGCTTCCAAGATAGAGGCTGAAGTCGATAAGCTCATTAAAGAAGGCTTCATCAGGGAAGTCTAGTACCCCATTTGGTTGGCCAACATCATCCCTGTCAAGAAAAAGAACAGGAAAATCTGTGCCTACATTGACTTCAGAGACCTGAACCGGCATTTTCTAAAAGATGACTTCCCGGTTCCAATCACCAAGTTATTAATTGATGCGATGTCTGGGTATGAGGCTATATCCTTCATGGACGGCTATTAGGGATATAATCAAACCAGGATGGCCCGAGAATACGAAGAATTCACTACCTTCAGGGCCCCTCAAGGGGTATTCTGTTACAGGGTCATGCCCTTTGGTCTCAAGAATACTGGCGCCACATATCAGTGTGCCATGCATCGGGTCTTTAAGCCGTTCTTGGGGAAATTCATTGAATGTTACGTGGATGACCTAGTGGTCAAGTCTAGACAGCGCTTAGATCACCTGTCAGACCTTGATACCATCTTCATCAAGCTCTGACAGCATAGCTTGATGATGAGCCCCTTGAAATGAACCATTGGGGTTACCTTAGGGAAATTTCATGGCTTCGTCGTACGCCATCACAGCATCGAAGTTGACCCTGAGAAGACGAAGGCTATCCTGAGCCTACAACCCCCTCGAAATTTCACTGAGCTGAGGGGATTACAAGGACACCTTGCCTATATTAGGCGGTTCATAGCCAATCTGGCAGAAAAATGTTTTCCCTTCACCAGGTTGATGAAGAAGGGGGTCACGTACCAATGGACGAATGACTGCCAATAGGTGTTCAACAACTTGAATAAGTACCTATTAAGACCACCGGTGCTCATGCCCCTGGTCAAAGGAAGTCCTATCATTATATATTTTATGGCCCTAGAATGGTCATTGGGAGCCTTCCTCACATAGAAGAATGACGCTGGCAGTGAAAACAGTCTCTATTACCTCAGTTGAACCATGATTGATGCTGAGACTCGATACTCAAATATCGAGAAGAGCCATCTGGCCTTGGTCTTCACAGTTCAAAAGTTGAGGCATTATCTGCAGCATCATATGGTCCATTTGATCTCGTAGAGTCATCCACTCAAGTACATCCTCAGTCGCCCGATGCTAACCGGACGCCTATCCCGATGGGTTGTCATCCTGCAACAATTTGACATCTGGTTCGTGCCTCAAAAAGACATCAAGGGGAAGGCATTAGCAGAAATTCTGGTAGAGCACCCTTCAACAGGGACCAGTACACCGGATACTGAAATACCTGATCAATATATTTTCTCATTTCAAGGGGAGGTCCCAGCATAGGAAATGTGCTTTGACGGCGCGTCCCGAAGCCCCTTCGAGAAGAGGATGGAGGATCCGAGATTCAACAAAGTGGGTCTGGGGATAATACTCGTGTCCCCATAAAAGGCAGTTTTTCCGTATTCCTTCCTCCTGTCAGAGGGATGTAAACATAATGAAGTGGAATAACAAGCCCTCATTGTAGGCCTAGATCCCGCACTCCAGGCACAAGTACAACACTATAAGGTAAAAGGTGACTCGGATTTGGTCATCAAGCAAGTCAACGGTGAATATGTTATCAAAAAGGAGGAGTTTATCCCTCTATTTGACCATGTCTGAGGTCTAATGGATGAGTTCTCCATAGAACTGACATCGACTTATATTCCCCAGTCCCAGAATGCTCAGGCTGACGCATTAGCCAACGCGGCCACATCCCTAGCCGACCCCGGCCAGGATGAAACCATTATCAGTATTGCTCACCGTCAAATGGTATTTCCATTTGTTCAAGCTAATATGGAAGAGATCCATGAAGTCAGTCCTGTCCCCGAGACATATGCTCCTACTACCGGCTGGATGACCCCCATCACGAACTACCTTCAACAGGGAGAGCATCCATCAGACAGGGATGAACGAGAGAAAATACGGAGAAGGGAAATCAATTTTTTCCTATATGTTGGCGTGGGTCAGTAAGAGGTCCTCTACAAACGTGGCCTCGATGGATTGCTCCTCGGATGTATTGATGGAGAAGAAACCACTATCGTCATAACTGAAGTACATGCAGGAGCGTGCGGAGCCCATCAACCGGGGACCAAGCTTTCCCATCAGGTTTGAAGGCTTGGGTACTACTGGCCTACAGTGGTACGATACTACGATCATTTTACCACAAAATTCCACTCATGCCAGAATCATACCAACTTCATACACCTGCCCCCAGAGTTTCTCTATCAAGCTAAGTACTCCTGGCCGTTTTCCATCTGAGGGATGGACGTCGTGGGACCATATCCTCCCGCCACGGCCAAACAGTTGAAGTATATCCTCATGGTGACCGACTTCTTTTCCAAATGGGCAGAAGCCATACCCCTCAAGGAAGTCGGGGTAAGAAATATTGTCAGCTTCGTGAAGGCCAATATCATCACCATATTTGGTGTCCCTTATACTATACTGACGGACAACGGCATCAATTTCTGCTATGTTGAGTTGGAAAATCTATACCACGAGTATGGTATCAAGGCTAGCCACTCATCCCGCTACCATGCAGCGGCCAACAGACAAATAGAAGCTTTCAACAAGACCCTGTCCAAAATCCTCCAGAAAATGGTGGACAAAGATAGGAATTCATGGCCGGATAAACTCCTCTATGCATTTTGGTCTTATCGAACCACAATCTGCACCGCTACTCGATCTACCCCATACTCATTGGTGTACGGCACGGAGGTGGTCCTGCCCATTGAACTCTAACTTCCCTCACTCCGCGTTGCCATCTGTGATCGATTATCTGATGATGAGCAGTCAGAAAAGTGGCTAGGTGAATTGGAACAGCTAGACGAGAAGCGGCTGCACACTCTGCACCACTTGGAAGTGTACCAGATCCGGATCGCACGAGCCTTCAATAAAAAGGTCTGCCTCCAGTATTTCTTGGAAGGAGAATTAGTTCTGGTCCTCCGGACCCCAATGATACCCAGGAAGAAACCTCCAAAGCTGGAGCCCAAGTGGGAGGGACCATATGTTCTACACAAGGACTACTCCAACGGAGCATATTCCCTGATCTCCATTGACGGGAAATCCACCACGGCTCCTACCAATGCAAGATTCCTGAAGAATTATTTCGCATAGAGACAGAGAACTCTTCGTCCAAGCTGTATGACACTAAACTGACAAGCACCTCATCATCACCGCATGACGTTAAACTGCACGGAATCTAATAATTCCCCTTCATCCTCACCGCATGATGTTAAACTGCATGGAGAATGTCATCACCACATGACGTTAAACTGCATGGAGATCATCCTTACCGTACGATGTTAAATTGCAGGGACAAGGTGATTTAAAAACACCCCCTTCCCCTGTGTATGGACCAGACCTGCACAGGGTGTATTGTCTTTTAGAGAAATACATGAGGCTTGATTCCTACCCTCGTAGGATACGTAGTGACGCTAGAATTCCACGCCCTCGCCCAGCCACCTCAAAAAAAACAAAAAGAAAAAGAAAAACAAAAATGCCTATCCCCCCGTGTATGGACCAAACCTGCACGGGGTGTGCCCATCATCCTAACCACATGACGTTAAACTGTATGGACTTTGTCCTCACTGCATGACGCTAAACTGAATGGATTCTAGAGAACTATGTACGGCTTGATTCCTGCCCTCGCAGGATACATAGCGACGCTAGGATCCCCAGTCTTGGCCTATCCCCCTGAATAAAAAAATGCATTCTTTCCCCCCATGTATGGACTAGACCTGCACGGGGTGTACTCATTCCATAGAACTATGTACGGCTTGATTCCTACCCTCGCAGGATACGTAGGGACGCCAGGATCCCCAGTCCTGGCCCAACCCCTTAAATAAAGAGATTCCATTTCCCCCCATCTGTGATCCAGACCTACATGGGGTGTACTTCTCGTCCTTACCGCATGATGTTAAATTGCACAGACAATGATGTTAAAAATTCCCCTTTCCCCATGTACGAACCAGACCTGCACGAGGTGTATATCTTCGTCCTTACCACATGACATTAAACTGCACGGAAGTTGTCCCCACCGCGCGATGTTAAACTGTGTGGACCCCCTTTTTCTTTCACGTCGGGGCACCTTCGTCCTTACCGCATGATGTTATATTACATGGATTTTGTCCTCACTGCATGACGTTAAACAGCACAGACTTCATCGCAACCCACTAAGGACACATGGAGATACAAGGTTGAGATAATCCTTGCACATTTGGATACATCCTTTCCATACATCAGACTCCATGTTCCGGATAATTATGGATCTTCATAACCACTCATGGCCATCTGAGGTGGAAAGTCATCGACCTGTGGACACCTTTGTACGACTATGCATACTATGCCCGCAGCGGCTATGCATATTGATAGCCCTTGGCCTGTCTACCAAAGACAAGATTTCCATAGGCGACACTCTTCTTAGCTCTGTATGATTACGGGCCTCAGAGCCCCCATATCATACCTCTTGATCCAGAAGTTTACGGCGAAGTGGTTTACAAGTTCGTTCCCCTTTTCACATTCAGGTGTTTCTAGGGTTTCTCTATCTGGCTAGCTTGGGTGTCCGCCAGTGGTTCACATGGCGACCTGCATCAACAAACATCAAGCAAGGACTAGGCCTCTTTGACTCAACGTAAAATTCCGGTGAAGATTTTTCTTGTATAATCGGACACCATTATCCCCGCGTGCCAAACTCTACATTGGGAGCAATCGTGGATTTTCATAATCATTCCTGGCCATCAGAAGTGGAATGTTATAGACCCGGGGAAATCTTTGTATGACTATGCATACCATGCCCTCAGCAGCTATGCATAATGATATCCCCTGGCTCGTCCATCAAAGGAAATATTTCCTCGGGCGGTACTTCTCCTAGCTCCGTACGCCTACCGGCCTCAGAGCCCCCACACCATACCTCCTGATCCAGGAAAGCTCAAAGTTGTAGTTTATGACCTTCATCCCCCGCCGTGTTCTAAGTATATCAAAACATATTGACTCACTTATCCTTCGAGTGGTTGCAGCAATAGTCACCCAATGGTCTGATCTCTATGACCTATAAACTAGGAGTACCTCGTCCTTACCGCATGACGTTAAACTTCATGGAATGAAGGCACACCCCCATGAAAAAAAGGGATAAAATATCAGTGCATGGGGCTCTTTGAAACTCAACAAGCAACCAGGGAAGGATATCCCTGACATGTCTAGACATTCCCCGGCCAAATGACAGACTTCATGGCCCAGATAATTGCGGATCCTCATAACCATTCATGGTCATATGAAGTGGAAAGTCATCAACCCATGGACACCTTTGTACCACTATTCATACCATGCCCTCAGTGGATCTGCATAATGATAGCCCCTGGCTCATCCATCAAAGGCAAGATTTTCACAGGCGATGTTCTTCTTAGCTCCGTACGCTTACCGGCCTCAGAGACCCCATATCACCTCTCCTGATCCAAGAGGCCCCGGAACCATGATTTAAACCATCAACCCCCCCCCCCCCCTTCCACGTCTGGGGAATGTTGAGGTATTCAAGCCCAGTTATATTCTGATGAAGAGCATCCTTCGTAAAAATGCCACCCATCCTCGCCGCATGACGTTAAACTGCACGGCAACCTTTAAAGATATCCCTATCTTTACCGCATGACGATAAACTGCACGGAATCCATCCTCGTTGCATGATGTTAAACTACATAGCAACCTTTAAAAATACCTCTTCCTTATCGTATGATGCTAAACTGCATGGATTATGTCCCATCCACATGACGGTGAACTACACGGTCATACTCATCATGGGTTCAATGAGAAACAGAGGATTTTCTTCATCTTTCAGTGCATGGGTCAGACCTGTAAGAACCACTGCCTCACAACAGCGTGAGAAATAATTAATTCACCCATTCTCAGGAAGTTTAGTTTAGATATTTCCCCCGTATTCAGGCACCCTCTCATCATAAACCATACTCTGTAATCATAAAAAAAATTAGAACTCTCATAATCCACCCCTGGTGGTTCCAAACCTCAACTTCCCTAAAGATGCTCGGCTATTGGAAGTGGATAGTCTTTGACTTAAGGATACCTTTTTATGACAATGCATACCATGCCCTCAGCGGCTCTGCATATTGATCACCCTTGGCCCGTCTACCAAAGTCAATATTTCCTTAGGTGATGCTTCTCTCCGTACGCCTCTTGGCCTCTGAGCCCCCATTTCTATCCCAGGATTTGGAAACCCTTTGAGCTACAGTTTACCAACCTCTTCCAAAATCCTACCTGAATGCGGAGGAACGTCTTTGACAAAATGACCGAGAACCAGGAGAAATCGTTCCATTTCAAATGATGTCCTAGATGCATGACTTTAAACTACACCAAGCCCCAACCATCCTTTAATCTAGATAAATTCGTAGGACGGGAACCTTGCTTCCACACTCCTGATTGATACAGATGTTCTCAAAACACTTTCAGATGTCACATTCCCCTTCTGAGCCACCCCTGGTGGTTTTCTTAATTTTCCAAGCCACCCATTGTGGTTTCCATAAGCCAGACTTCCATGAGGTCCTCTGGCCATCAAAAATGGATAAGCCTTTGGCTTAAGGACACCTTTGTATGACTATGCATTCCATTCCCTCAGTGGAACTACATATTGATCTGGCCTGTCTACCAAAGGAATGTTTTCCTTAGGAAATGCTCTTCCTACCTCTGTACGCCGACACGGCTCCCATGCCTTGAGACATGACCTACATGTCGTTCAAATTTAAACATGTTTCCCCCACATGCGTTTGAAGGGTATTAAGACATCTTTTATTCAGTTGAACCCCATTGGGGACCTCACCCCACCATATTTGGTCAAATATGTTTGACCTAAAACATCATTAGTGATAGTCTTGTCAGCGGGACTTTAAACCGCTCATGGAAGAAAGGGCCACAAGGCCTGTTAGGCCAAAACCCCGAAAAGGTTAACCTAAGAAAAAGCTGGTTTATACCCACTGGGTCCATACCGAATGGGCCCAGGAAAAATCAGGGCATTAAAAGAAGAAAAAAAGAGGCAAAAAGTTTGTAGGGTTTTTCTATAAAACCCTATCAATAGTTAGACTACGCTCGCTGGATGCCATGGTCCCGGCAAAAATTAGAGCTTGTTTTCCTGAGTTACGATTAGTTCTGATTCAGTGAATTGTTATTGTCGCAACAATTGTTCTAAGTAAAAAATCAAATTCCATAGCAACGAGTGATTAACAGAGACTGTGTTTCGTTCGAACAAAAAAAGGGAAGACGTCCAAAATCCAGGGTCTCTCCTTCACACAAAAAAAAAGAGGGAGAGGGGGACATAGGGGTAAGTAAAACAGGGGATACAAAAGTAGCTCTGATAGTTATAATGGAGATCGACTTGATCTCCCCACCAGAACGCCGACTGCGTGGTGAAGGTTGTTGCAAGATTGTTCCAACACTGCCTTCTCCCTGGTTTCAACCTCAGCCACCAGACGGATACGCTCCACTGTGGTTTGGAGATCATTGATCCCTTTTCTGGTAACTTCAAGACGACCAATCATAGCCGATAACTTATCCCTCATCATCGCGGCCCGTTCTTCGCATGCATGCAGCTTAGATGATAGGATGGCCGCCAGATTTCGAGAGATCGCCTCCCTTGCTATCAGTTGATGGATCTTTGTAGTGGTTTCCCCTAAGGTTAGGGCCCCACAATGAGTGGTCTCAAAGTGAGAAAGCTTTCGTTCATTAGTGACAGCTTCCTCGCAGACCATGACAACTTGGAAAGCAAGAGAATGCAACTGCCAATAGTCAAAGCCACCCGACCCCAAACCCATAAAGAGCTGACGAAGAGCTTCAGTTTTTGTTTCCATTTCAGCTAAAGGGGTTTTTTATGATGATTTCATAGATTCGGGGCCAGTCCCACCTTCGCATTGCCCAGTGGTCCTCCATGGTACGAGGATATTTGGTATCCTCGCTGGACGACATGAGAACGAAGTCTGGCATGGCAGCCCGTGCGGACGTATTCTCACTAGAACTTGACCCTGAAGCTGGAAATTCTAGGGCCCCTAACCCTGGTTCAGGCTTGGAGACCAAGTTTCTAAGCCCGGTATTGACTGGTGGAACCTCTGGAATGGTCTCGCTAGGACCCGACACCATAGGGCCGTCCTCATCCACGAACAAGAAGGATGAATTTTCCTGAACTGCGGCCACTGCAGGGTTAGGAGAAGTTCTCTGAGTCGCTTTGATCGATGATCCATTAGTCGGTCCTCCCTTAAAACTGATGAGGAAGGTGTAGTGGATGCAGTAGTCACTATACCTTCTGATTTGGAAACCTACCAGACAACATTCCCTAGGATCCCATCAGGATAGCATTTTACCCATGTTTTTGCATACTCCATGGAAAGGCTGGCAGCCGCGCCCATATCAGGTAGGGGAATGCTTGCGTCAGATACCTCCCGCGTCACCATCATCCACCACTGACGAAGTATGGATAGATGCATTCCTTGAGCCCGAGAAGGGGGAAGGGAAACTTGGACTTGGATGCACCCAAACTGGCAAGAAAAGCGATATGGGACGTACAGCTCACACAAAGAAACACCATCGATCCTTTCGGACAGAAACCTGTCCCACAGGGAGACCATGTAAGGGCGCTCCTCCAGGCTCCCCCGGTGGTTGTCAACTAAGATGCCAGAAGGGGTGGGGTAGGGAGTGAAGATGAACTGGGAGAAGTCGCTCAAGAGATCGAGGACTTCACTAGAGCTAAGCGACTTCAAGAGAACTCCGGCTATATCCAGTAGGGTAGGCCAGAAGGTAGGAAGCGGGATGGCCGTATTGTGACGATATTCATAACAGCGACAGTGATATTCCACCCACCCTTACAAAAACTGAAATGGCCCGCTTAGATGGTATCGTGACCCGACCACCTGCATGTGGCTCAATAGCTCGTAGATACGAGCCAAAGTGGGCATGGATAAATTCACCAAGCAGCCCTCTGCTAACTCGGCCGCCATTATTAAAGTGCAGGCTTGGACGCAGGGGTTAACATCCCGGGAAGGAAATAGCCATCTGCTAAAAAACATAGCAAACAGACCGGCCAACCGGATCATAGGTGACACACTAGGGAGCACCTCGTAACCCCATGAAAGGTAGTCGCCTACTTCATAAACCGCCTAGTAAGAGCCTTGAATGGTTCGGGATTGTTGGGAAGGATGAGTCCTGGGATACTTAATCTTCGGCATAGGACCAGTGGTGTTCAGAAACAACCGTATCCAAGTGCTATAAGGAATAAGTGAATGGGCACGTAGGGCCTGGCCCAGTGACTACTCCGCCATGGTCAGCAGCTCTTTCGCCAATAAAGGCACATGTTCTATGTCGTCCCATGCGTCGGGAGTGGGAAAAAATTCGTCATTCATCTCGCCAGCAATCGGTAGTCCTCCTATCTGGTAGATGTCCCACAGACTAATGTCGACTTCCCCATGGGCGAGGTGGAAAGTATTAGTACTTGAACACCAGCGGCTGAATAGGTCGGGTAGGATCGAAGATGGTTGGTAAACAACAAATTGGGAAGCCCACACTGTGGGGTATAGGTTGACCGCTTCCAGTGAATCAGGAGACTATTAGCAATGATGATGGACCCAGAAATCCCAATCCCAATCGTTTGAGAAGAGCCCACCGGACCAAAGATCCCACCTAGGGACCCACCCCGCATTAGGATCCCTTCGAGCAAGGTTGAGAATAGAAGGGTAGTCCTTAAGGATAGTTTTTTTAGAAAATTCTAGAGTACACTGATTTCTTTGGGTCCAAACAGAGCCTCTCAGAATAAATGTGTCTTTCGGACCAAAATTAGAGATTATCTCCTCAGATTGGGTAAGGTTTTCCTGAATGCATTTTGAAGGTGCTTCCAGGAAAGGAGAAGGGAGAGCTGCGAAAGTAGGGGGGATAGGAACGTCATCCTAAAGACCAAAGTCGTAGAGCGGGGGCCGATTGGATAAAGGATAACTCAGAAGCTCTGGAGAGAGAAGGTTCTTCAATGCATTGTCATCAGGAATGATGGACTGACTGGGGTCCTCTTTGATGCCCTCCGCTCTACGAATCATAGTTGAACGTCTCTCTGAGCCGATTGATAGGGGATCTGCAGCAGGCCTCGGCGCAGAATGAGGGGGAACCATATTTTCTCCCTGCACAATGAGAGAAATCAGTCTGGAATAAAAATATCGACAAAATAAATGGTTAAGGATCCTTCATAATCATATCCACAAGGAGGCCTTGAAGGATGGTTCGTGATGACATCATCTCGCGAACTAGCCCTTCGCAAAATCAATCCGCAAAGCCCTGGCCCGTGGAGCATTGGCCAGAAAAATGAGAACCAAGTTGCTCTGCGGAATTTCAATCCCGAGTTTATTCGGAAGACTCAGATACTTTTTAAAGTTCAAGAGATTTTAGTCCGCGGAGCATCGAAACCGCGAAACAAGTTCCTCTGCAGCCCACCATCACTTACTTTTTAATTAATTAAGAGTAATGGTTCATGGTTGGGAATTTGGTTTGCGAATGAAGGCGACTGCAAAGAAGGAATGGCTCGCGGAGGTTGCTTCCAGTTCGTGGATGAGGCACTTCGCAAAGGAGCACACACGCAGAGGCAAAGGAGCTCTAGTTTCACGAAGAATTCTGTAAAGGACAAGTGTGAGGGATCCCTGTATTTATAGGCTTGGTCCCCTAGTGGGTCCACCTTTATACCGCAAACAATCTCAGTTTCAAGACCACTTTACATCAGAATGGCCTCCTCTTCGTTCCGATTGGATCCCATTCCGATATGGGGCATTTGTAGGGTCCTGAAAAATCCACAAAGGAAATTTTACCCAAATCCCCCAAAAGAATTGGGGAAAATAATTAAACAAGAGACACAACAAAAAGGGATCAGTTTGAAAACCGGTCCACGGAGGCGCAACATGGACAGGCACCCCCTCCGCAAACCATTGTTGTTCGCAAAATAGAGGCGGAGAGCCTATACAGTCGCAAGGAAGGATGGGCGCTAGTCCAGTTCACCATAACGAACCACGGAACTGTGGACCGCGTAGACCGGTCCAAGCCGCACCCGTTGTCATTCGCGGAATAGAGGCGGAACCCTCCGCAGCCGCGGATTACTCCCTGAGTTTGCCTCATAGAGGGGGGGAAGCATTCAATACCCACTGCGAATCGCGGATTGACCAAGTCAGCTGTGAATCGGGTTATGGGCCTTCACAAAAGGTTCCACGTGGCCACAGATACATTACTTTCCCCACTCTATAAAAGGAGACCGAGGGGGAAAGAGAAAAAAAGGCGGAGAACTGGAATCAGATTCGAAGGGATAGGAGATCGGTTGAAGGAAGGCTTCAGATTTCACAAACAGCGAAATTCCCATCCGCGAACCACAGCAGGTAAATGAATTTAGAAGGACTCAGAAAACACATAATAAATTGGTGAACCGCGAACTAAAAATAACAAAAAAGGAGAACCGTGAACCATACCCCCTCTGTGGATGACTTCCCCATGGACCAGGGAGTTTATGCCTCTTTTCCCATCCTTTGCACTGCGTAGCACCCTCCTATGTGGGCGAAGCCCCGACTAACGAGCCTCCGACCGGCGCCGCCCTTGGCCACCGCTGCCCGTATGGAACCATCTGCGAACCACCCTGGTTCGAGGATTGAACTCGAAGCTGCGAACCACCCTGGTTCGCAGATTGAACCTGAAGCCATGAGCCGTCCTGGTTCGCGGGACGCCAATCAGTCCGCGGACCACACTGGTTTGCAGACGGCTTCTCCAGCCGCGTGGTACTTTCTCATGCGGAGGGCGCCACCACCTATACCTCTCGGTGGCTCTCCAAATACTCTGGTGTTCTCATTTCCAGATCTAGTTAAAATCCTTCCGATCCAGCCAGGTCCTCCTCAACTCCCTGTTGGCCTATTCGTTGGCCCCGAGCCGAGGCCTTCGCCAGAGCCACCGGATCCGCATGGTATGACTTTCAGGCGCATCAGCGCGCCATTTTGAGTTCACATACCCACAGTAAATAGGGGAAAAGGGGTTTCCCCGATACTTGAGGAGATTCCCAAATCATTCCTGGGTTCACATTCCCACGGTAATGTAGATTCTGAGCTCGGGAATCCCTTTTTTTCCCCTACACTTGTTGAGGGTTCCTCAAAGACGGTAAAATACCGATCAGAAGGAAGCCCTCGTGCACTGCAAGAGAGGACATGGGCACAGGAGCACCCTATTTTCCTCTCCCTTTGGGATTTTTCACCCCGGGAATCCATCTCGGAGTAAGCCCTGACCTTCTGGGCCTCCTCAGAGTGTAAGTCCCAATTCATCATCCTGGGCCGCCCTCATGTGTAAGCCCCACTCCGCTTCTCACGGACACACCTTTCGCGATGTGATCCTCTGGTCCCTGCTGCCTCTTGTTTCTCACACCGATCATGACTCATGTTGGCTTAGAGTAAGCATCAACCATGACATCCTCCTATGGGCCTCCTCAGAGTGTAAGCCCCGATCCATCATTCTGGGCTGCCCCAGAGCGTAATCCCCAAGCCTAAGTGAACTACGTGGACTTTGATCCCTGTCTACTAGACAGGGTATGTAGGAAGCCTCCATGAGGTTCAAGCCCACCACCAATCAGACCACCTGGTCTCTCTTCACGTCGGCTCCCCGAAACCTAAGCGAACTATGTGGACTTTGATCCCTGCCTCCTAGACAGGGTATATAGGAACCCTCCCTGAGGATCAAGCCCAAAAATTGGTCGATTCGATCATCTCCACATCGGTTCACCACGCCACTCCTAGTGCCGCCTCAAGAGAGTTCCAAACCTTCGGGGTCATTAATACAGTGAGGGATGGTAAACCTCGGGTATAAATGATTCTGAACCCCTGCGTCCAGTTGATCGTTTCCCATCAAGGTTAAATCCATGGATACTATGTTTGGGTATAAACCAAAGATTCGCAAACATATGAATACGTCTTAAATCTATAACAGAGTCCCAGAACAGGCAATAATTCCTCCAAAAAAGGGTGTGATGAGCTCGACTTCCCATCCTCTCAACCAATGTGAGTTCTTAAGAGTCACTGGTCAGACCATCCAGCGAACGCCTGCCTTTGGAAAGCACGTCCATCAATCATTGGATATGGAGTCGTTGGGCGTTTCGTGGCCGAAAACCAGAATGAAACAGATATTCAGAACATTATGGCTGAAGATATACTATAAATATTTTTTATTATTGCATGTATCACACATTTATCCAAAAATATTATTGTTCAATAACCATAATGAAAAAATTAACATTGTATCAAATCATGAGTTGGATAATGATTCTCATGAATCATCAAGTTTCATGTGGAATAAGCTATCAAAATATCATTCTATAAGAGGATGCATCCTAGAACCTGTTGTGATAAATGACTATAGATCACAGAATATTCTCATCTATGTGGTAGTATAGGAAAATCTTCTCTTATTAACCTTCTCTTCTATTCAATGAAATTTTACTTACATTTATCTATCCAAAGGAACATGTTTTCCTTATGTGTTAACTTCGTTTGAGGATTTTATATTCATCGGAATGTTTCCAAAAATCTTCAATAATATATGAAAAAAACTATAGATCTCTATCACTATGGATGTTCTTTTCTGTTGTTCAATAAATTATTCCTTTTACAGATCCACATATATAACATTGATTTATATTATATGACCCAAAAATGAATCTTTTTTTTGTAGTTAAAATTCAATGTGGAAAATTTAACAAACATATTATCCTTCTTTATGATCCTAATTGAAATCCTCATCCAATATTCATTATATTAATTACTCATTGATTATATGATAATACCATCCCTACATACTGATAAATATGATCATGGTAATCTATGATGTATCATTCATTAAATATATTAATATTGTAGGGGAATTAGTAAGATCAAATGGTATCACCATAGAGTCATTATGTCCATACCTTTCACAGAAATCTATCTTTGGTATATTCTCTATCTTAAACTATACATGATAATATTGAAAATTAAGGATAAACTTTGAAATTGGTTGAGATCAATTTAGTTGATCAAAAAATTCATTAATTTGGATCAGAGGATACTTGTTTCATAATGATCTTCTTATATTCCTGATATTCAATCCAGTGGCACATTGATCAATCTTTCTTATTAGATAAAGAAAAATTTACACCTGAGGTGATATGTGTGGTTGAATGAATACCCAAATAATATTATCCAAGATATTCTTATTTAATTCCTTCAAATCAATAGGGTTTATTCAGTAAGGATTCTTAAAACTCAGCACAGAACTGGGTATGAGTTTTATTGAAACCTATAATTCACTACTTTATGAAAGACTAAGAAACTATTTTATAAAGGAATCATAAATATCCTAAAAAATAATCATATGTTTAATTTTAGTTTATCCACATCAAACTAAGATAACCACCCCATTTGAATAGGAATAAAGAAATATATAATGGATTTTTTTCAATCAGGTGTTCAAATTTATCATCGCATTGAAAAAATTTAATAAATTTATTCATAATAATATTTGTGGCATACCTTAATTTTAAATGGTTGGGGGATTTATGTTGCGAAACCCAATTTGTGCCTATGATAAATTCAAATTCAACGAGATAAAGAATAATATGATTTTCTGGAAAACATTACAACAAAATTAAATTGAAGAAAAATCCTTAACATAATATGTGAACAAAATAAAATTATAGGTTTTCACATTTAATTCATCATTTATTCTTCGAGGTTGTATTATGATACTTTTAGAATATTATATAGATATATAATAGTGGGTAGATCATGAATAAAATAAGACATTAACAGTTCTAGAGTGGTTGGTAAGTGTACCTTTTCCACTTCATTATCATGCACCCTATCAGTAATAGTGACCACATGAGATTTCACTTTTCCACTAGGATCATTTGGTTTCTAAAATCAATCATCAACAATAATGTAATATCTCAATATTGTTTGGAAGTATATACAACATAAAACATCGAGCTTAAATGAACCATGAAATCTTACTATTTAAATGTTATAGTTATAACCAAGCAGTTAAATTGGTGGGAATGAATAGGATTAACAAAATAATGAAATATAAATAAAGGAAATACTCAATAAAAATGTATTAATTAGTTCTTAGAAAAAAAGTATTCAATTTTTCATAGATGTTATTTCATGTTTCAATAATATTTCTTCCAAAAAATGTAGGTATTTCTTTTTTTGAGTGAATATTATAAAACATATATATAAATTTTAATATACATATATATATATATATATAATAAACAGGAATTATTTTTGAATTTATCATGTTAATATTAGCATGTGTTATTTTTTTTATATTTTTAGGGAAAAATAATTTTAAAATCCATACTAAAAAATATGTATTTTTAATAAAAATATCACATTTCATTAATTAAAGTAGTCTAAAAGTCCCATTTAATCTCTAAGTAACAGAGTTATAATTGTATTATAAAAACATAATCACGGACATGTGAATCATCATTATACCCAATTATGGTATAAGTTCTTTTATGGGCTTAAAAATACATTTTTCTATGAAAATGATTTCTATTATGTTTTGTGTATTGATTAAGAATTAATTTATTCCACTTCTATAAATTGATCATTAAAAAAATATTACACATATGGAATACATAGATACATATTTTTAAAATATTTCACTCTAATTTTTTCATTTTGAATAGAAATTGTAGTAAATATTTTTGTCACCAATATCAGTTATCAATTGGATAAAAAAAGTTAAAAATATTATGATAAATACTAAAAATAACCCTGACACATGTATTCAATATAATATATTATTTGGTATCTACCATAATCATTTATTATTCAAATTTTTTGAAATGTTTTCCATTTTTATTTGTGAATGAGTTATATAATATTTTTACTAAATATAATGTAAAAATTTCACTATCATTATTCTCATATATATAAAATGTTGTGGTTAGGGTAAAAAACAAATTTTTATCTATAAATTGATATTTATAAGATAAATTATTATTTTGATCATGTTATATTATTTTTAATTTTCATTGGTGAAATAATTTCCATAAATGATTACACAATGCCGACTTAGTGCGTGTGGAAGATGTAGAAAAATGAAGTAAATCAATATAAAAACACTAAAAGTAATTTTTCAAGAATTAGTTATATTATTCCACCAATTTTAATGATAAATGATAAATACTTTAAAAATTTTAGATGTTTATATTCTAATTCTATTTCTGTAACATTATTTTCAAATTCAGATTTTATGAATCATTCTTAAAAGGTCATTAAAAGTATTTTATATTAAATAATACTTCATTAAATTATAATAAAATCATAAATATATTTTAAGAGGAAAATTATAAAGATATTTTCTCCAAAGTATCATCCATTTTATATTTATGATCCAATATTTAACTTATAATTTAAATTATGAAAATTTAAAATTGTAAAATTTAATACCGCAATTAGGTTTAAAATTGTATAACCAATGGGATAATCAAAACAATAAGGTCTAAAATTCAATAAAACCTATTAAATTTTGATTATTAATTTTTAATATGACTATATATTCCTTATATTTGAATTCATTACATTTAGGATCCATTTTACATTAATATAAAAAATATTATATTATAATAATCTATGTATTTACCAAAATGACATTAATGATATTTTATAATAAATAGTAATTTATTGAGTTATTTAAATTTAGAAAAAATCATATCTACAAAAAAAAATTTATCGGGTTTAAAATATCAACCATTTTATATTTAATGGGCCATTTATTCATTCATTGTAACTCTTTGACACTTCAAGAGAAAAAATATTGATACCATGGTAATTTCAAGGACGTTTAACAGGGGGTAAAATCAAAGGTATTAGGGTATAAACGTCATCTATACTTCTCCAAATATTATTTTATGATTTTATATAAACTAAAAATATTATTATCGAATAATTGTAAAAATTTTGATCTATTATTAAATTGAAATCAATTTATGCTAATTTATTACTTTATGTCATTCCAAGAGTGCTCTTCCACTTGTTTATAAAGGGTCACATGCACTTCTCTGCTCTACACAATTAAATAGAAATCTTATTCATATCATAAAAACCAAAATACTATCCTAAATTACCTCCCAAAATTATAGATGTATTATTTTGGGAATAATAACAACCATAGGGGGGTTGATCTCTAAAGAAATAGAGGATGGTTGAAAATAGGTATTTATTTTAACCAAATGTTTTATTTTTATTTCTTATTATGCCTAATTAAAATGATATTCAAACATGATAAAATAATAAATATTTTATATTACATAAAAATAAATGTTTTTATGTTAATGTAATGACCTATATACATCTCTTATTCATTCAAATGGGAATTTAAACTGCCATTTGTGTGTACATCAGACTACCGCCTCATGAACCGATGTACTTCTGTTTCTATTACCACCAGTCACTAATGGTGATAATTACATATTTAAATAAAATTTATGATATTCTGGAAATAATTATTATTCAATAAATTATATATATCATTTACTTTTTTACTTTTCACTCCATTATAAAATGATGACATCATTTGTGCGTACATATGGAAAGCCACCTCTATGAAGTGATGCTATTCATTTTTAATAAAAATTAACATGTATGTTATATATAAGTTACATTCAATATATGATATTATATTTATTATATAATCATAAAATTTTTAAATAGAAACTAATAATTACCTTTTTCCATTATATTTTTTTAAAAATAGAAATTTTACTCATTCGTACATATGTCATACTGTCTCTATGAGGGAAACTTAATTTATTTTTCATAATGATCATTAGTAGTTCCTTTTATAAGTATAATGATGTATAAAAATGAAAATAATTTTTCTTTATTATTTTTGAGATTATAAAGTAATTGCCTCTTTTACCATGGTCAATATATAAAACTCATTTTTAAATTATAACTCGAAAATCCTCAAAATACCTAACACAGACATAAGAGATTACATAACTAAATGTGTCATTAAAATAATATAAAAAATAATTTTTTGAAGAAGTAATAACACATAAATAGTTTCCCAAATAATTAAATAATTTGTAAAAAATTATTATATCACAGGTAAAGGATATATCTATATTTTTTGGAATCAAGGTAAAGAATTTCATCTCAATTAACCTTTATTGAGGCACATTCTAATGTAATACACTTAAATTAAAATTATATAGTTTATATAATTAATTTTTATATTTGATATCATGAATCATTCATACATAATAATTTTCTATTATAAAATTAAAATTACTCCATTCAAAGGTATTTAATAAGAAGGTTACTAATGCAATGGGGTTTCGTAACTCAATTTCCATTCATTGGTTTATAATTCTACCTTATTGAATTTTTTTTATGATTGTTTGTGAATTAATATCAAAATTTATTTATTAAATATTTAATTTTATTTAATTTGGATTAAAATATTTTCACATAACCCCATTATTTGTTATTTATCACTTCAAAAGTATTGATCTTTGCAACAGTTCTCTTTATCTCAAACTAATTTTCTTGTTAATTTTTTCATTTAATGCACCATGATTTAATTTTATGATGTAGTTACTATCTATTGAATTCTTTTTATTTATATAACTTCATGAAATTTTATGAATTCACATATCCACATCAAAATCATTTTTTAAAAGACTTCTAATTTGAAAATTACTGACGTGGTAAAGGAATTATTTTACTATATCTATTCATTTTACAATTTTTTATTTTCAAGGTTATTTTGGGTAAATAATATTATATTATTATATTAAAGAACATAACTATTATTATCTTATATGTTGAAATTATTTTAACATTTATAGTTACATTTTCTACCATCATTAATTAAATAAACATATAGAACGTTGTTTGTTAGTGATAAATAGATTGTATCTTCCATTAAAACAGGAGTCATTATCATTCATATCCTTATTTTCTAAAATGTTTCCAAAAATATTCCTTTATAAAAATAAATGATTTCCAAAAAATTAAATTGTTTTTCTCCTTATTTTGAAATTATTTTTAAAGTAAAATTTTTTTTTCATGGGTTAGTTTTGACTCTCTGTACAAAAAAAGATAAAATAAAATTTACTTTTAACTTTTAAAACATAGTGGATTTTCCAAAAATTATGATATTTATTTTTTAAAAGAATAATATATGAGTTTTGATCATTATTTTCAAATAAAAGTATTTTATTATTATTTTTTATATTTTTAGTTTCGAAAATTGATTTGTAGAATAAAAAAGTCTGTTTAATAAAAAATATTTTCAATGATCTTTTTATGGAATTTATTTTCATAAATGACATAAAATATTAATTTACTAATTATTCTTAGGTATATGTTATAATGAAAACATACATATCCTTTCGTTATATAGATAAAAATTGTTTCTAATTTATTTTCCTGGAACGGGTTTATTTTCTGCTCGTAAGTCAAGCAATGAATGTACAATAGTTATTAGTATATTGAAAAGAGAAGGATTCCATTTTTTAATTAAATGTATTGTACATGGAAATTTTTGATGATGTCACAAGATCCCAATATAGATTATATGAATGGGTGATACCAAAAATAGATTATACAAGTAGTTGAGCCTGATATAGCTTATAAGAATGGGTGAGACCGATATTTTTGTATGATTTATAAGAGTTTTAAATTTTTATTTTGATCTGGATTGACATCATATAGATAATAACCATTGATCCTTATGACTCTCCCATTTATTAGATCTTTAATCTATGTATTATGTTTTATGATCTAGGTTTTTATGGGTATGAATTATTTATTTTTATAATCATTAAATTTTTTTATGTCACTATAACCTTATTCACATCTTATTCTCATGGATGACAATAAATTTTTAATGATTATGTTTATCCTTAATGAGAGTTTTAGCTCACATATCTAATGATTCATTTTAACCACATTCTGTATAAAGCTTTTATGTATGTTATTCCATATATCATTTCTATATGTGAAGAACATAATGGGAGATTATATAGATATTTAGAGTCATGTTTATCATGTTTATTAGTTATTATTTATGTTTTTATATGAATTTCTCTAAAAATATAATCCTAAATGGTCCATGGGTATAAAAGTGATCAAAATCTTCATTTTATGTTATATTTTTTACTATGTTAAAATTGGGTCACATTTATTTGAATCATTATATAAGTATAGAGATTACGTTTTTAATGTAAGATCTATGAGTGTGGATATGGGGCTATTATAGGGGGTATCATAATAGGGTTTCGATAACATTAGAAATATTGATATTTTCAACTGCGGTTAAAATAAGAGTAATATATACAATCTTGTATTTATAATTATAATATTTATAATAGTTTAAATGTCATAAAACAAATTTAGTGGTTTTAACTGATGATATTTTAATTTGATTGATGGTTTTTAGGGACATATTTTTTTATTTTGAGTTATATTAAACAATTCAGTTTAACACTCTGGATAATTTGAAAATTATGATATTACATTTTTTGGTAAATAATATGAATGGTATGAAATAACCAAAGAGGTTAAATCTTTCTTTAATTTTTATATCATTGAGGTTAATTGGGAATTAGTGTTGTTTAGATTGGGAATGATCTAAGGTGAAATCTGTGTCTTATTATTGAATTTTAGAGGTTAATTTATTCATTATTCATATGATAGCTTATTTGTATCAGATATTAACTTACCTTGTGTGAAATATTTTAGATTTGGTTAATTTTATAATGTTTTAAGAATAGTTAGTCATCCTTTTGTGTATTATGTGATCAATTATAATTTAATTTTAGTGGTTTATCCATGAAAAATTCAGCTTGAATACTCATCGATTAGATAAAAGGAAAATATTTTTAGGGAAATTCATTATATAATTAAATTATATTTTTATTTATGTATATTTTCTTATGTTATTATTGTATACTTTAAATTAATTCCTAAACACTGCAAAAACTATGTTTAAGAAAATAAAATTCATATTACCTTCATTTACAATGAATCGGTGGCCCTTTTCATTCCCCCGTATATTATATTTTTTCAGCTCATTAACTTTTTATTGATCATTAAAATTCATGGGATCAGTTATCTCCAAATATATCCATAAATATATAGATTTTTTTACTCCATTTCCTTATTTTCACACCCCATTTACATTCTCTTATTCAAAAACCTATTTATCTAATATTAAGATGATCTTTGTATTTCTATTTCCCTCTTTTCAAAATGAGGTTTCATTGTCCCATTTTATTATGCGGTATTTCAAAAAAAAATCTATTTTAAAACCATTTATTACCATTATCAACTTCACATTGAGGGGATGGAGATTATTATAGGGGAGAATGTAGTATCCTGAGATTGATTGATATCATATACAATAGGCAACACTGAGCTTAAGAAACCAAAAAGTATTATTAATTAAATATTATAGTTATAAACTATCCATTAAATAAGAAGTAATGAATAAGTTTAATGACATTTTTAGATATATATAAGTTTCTTAATCAATAAAAATGTATTGATTAATTCATAAGAAATAATAATTAAATTTTTCAATAATTCCATTTTATGATTCAAAAATATGTTTTCTGATAAATGTGTTTTAATTTTTTAGAAGATACTGTAATAATTATTTTATAGAAAATTTTAAATTATTATTTGATCTAAATGATATAATTTTTAAATATATCATTTCACACTAAATTTTTTTTTAAATACAGGTATTTTTTAAGAAAGAATCTTTTTCATTGAATAGTGAAAATACAGATTTTTTAAATATTATTATTACATTTTATTTAAGAAATTAGTTTAAAATATATATTTGATATTAATTTTATAAAAACATTCCTTTAATTATATATAATCAAATTAACAACATGTGGATTGACATATACCGCATTTTGGATTATGTTATTTTATGCCCTTAAAAATCCATTTCTCTAAATACAAATTTTTATTGGATTTTGATTATAAATGATGGATTTATATCTATCACGAGAAAAAAATTAATGGGGAAAAATATATTCCATATTTTTAATCAAGAGGTAAAAATTTGTAAATATATTCAATTTCCATTCTCAATAGTGACTATAATAAATATTTTTCAGATCAGTAAGGTTTAAAATGGGTAATTAAGGTTAAAAGTAATATGATGGAGACTAAAAATTACCGTCTCACTTTAAATTAATATATTTTATGTGTTTTTACCAACCATACTCATCCAATATTATAACTTTTGGTAATTTGGTTCAAATCTTTCTTTGAAAGATATATATATAATGTGAAGTTAACATGATGTCAAAAATGTCAACCTTTGGTTTCATTGTCTATATAATTTTATGAGAGGGATAAAACCAAATTATTAATGGATGAAAATTATTATTTTAAATATAAATTACATTTTTATCAAGGAATTTTTTTAGTGATAAAATATTTACCTAAAATTATTATGAAATGATAACTCAATGCATGTTACAAAAGAATATAATAGAATAAATATTTTTAAAAACACTAGAGGTAATATTTCTTGGTTGATTTAAAGTATCCAATTATTTTTAAAGATATATATATATATATATCATAGTAGTTATTTTGTAATGGTTTAATTATAATTTTATTGATTTCATGTTGTCTTCAAAATCAAATTATCTGAGATATACATAAAATGAAATTAATATAATTTTATGTATTATAATATATTATTTATGTATTTATATTTTATAAAAATACTAAAAGTGGAAAATTAGGTTGAAATTTTTATAAAAAAATAATTTATTTCACATTTATCATCCAATTTTCACCACATATGTAAAATCATAATCATTAAATATTGAAGAAATCTAATACCATATTTATGGTTAAAATTGTTTAACAAATGGGTAAATCCAATAGGTATTAAGTAAAATGATATAACACTTTACTAAAATTATATAGGTTAATTAAAAATATATATATTATCCTTATTTCATAGTCTTAGTATTGTTGAAACCATTTATCATTATTTGGACATATAATATATTATAATATTTCATATATTTGCAAAAATGAAATTAATGATATTTTAAGATAAAAAATTATTTTATAAAGGATTTAATATTCATAAAAATTATATCATATTTCAATTGAATCTAGTAAATTTTTAAATATAAACTATTATAAATTTATGGATCTTTATTCCATTTATAGTAAGTTTCTTTGTAAGAACCCGGATCTTCATTTCAGGTATGTTTTTTCGTTTCTGGTTGTTTTTTGAGGAAAAGGGGAAAATCTGGAAATTTTCTAAGTACGCGCCGTGTACTTTATGAGTACATGCCGTTTACTTTTCTCCCATGTGAGGTCGGGTGCTGGCCGTGTCCGGGCCACACACACGGTGTGTAGCGGTGATGTGGAGGTCTCTTAATGCGGTGTATGGAAAGGGCGAGTACATGTCATGTACTCATGATGTACACGTCGTGTACTTTTCTTTTTATTTCATTAATCGGACTGGGTCGCGCCTTAAGCCTATTTTCGTCTTCTTCTCCACCTAATTCCGCCCAAAGCGTCTGAGGAGGCCAAATTTTCTCTGAGCCACCGATCTGTCACCGGCTATCCGAATCAAACACTGTCAGTTGCAATAGAATTGCAGCGGTGAGTTCTTGGTTCTTCTTTGGACTCATTTCCTAATTCCTCCTCTCATGTGAGTTATCTGAGGTTAAAAATTTTAGACGTTTTTGTGGATCTCCTCAATTCTAGTCCGACTCACAGTCCGAGGTTCAATTATATCAATCTACAAGGATCGAGGTAGGTGGTTTAATGCCCTACATTGAATGTCCTTGATTTTTTGTGCAAAAGTACCAGATATCCATGTATCAGGTATCTTGGGTTACGGTTATGATCATGTTTTGTTATCAGCCTTAGATTTCATCTATTCTTGAGGTTATTATATGATTAATAATTTCTTAATAGCATGTTTGAGAATAATCCATGGGTGTTTTCCCTTATTTTGGTTGTTTATCATCGTTTGGCTTAGGTTGCCTGTGAGGCAGACCTTATTGCTTTGCTTACTTGCCTTGATATAGTTGATTTCATGTATTGTCTACTGTTTATATGATTTTAATGCATTGTATCTATTATCCATGTAGTTTGCTGAACATACTTAGGGCTGCTACTAATCGTTTACATACGATTTCTTTTTTACTCAGGGCTGCGGGAACCTGGTGTAATTAAACCATAGGGGAAATTGGCGTTGAGTGCTTCCTCAGAGGGCCTGTTTAATTATTACCATTATGAGACCATAAGGGGGATTGACATTGTGCTCTCTCAGAGGTTCTAATAATTATAGAATCAAGACTAAAGGGGGAATTAGATGTAAGTGATTCCTCAAAGAGTCTATAGTATCACTACAAGACCATAGGGGGAATTGACGTTGAGTGCTTCCTTAGAGTCACTTTTCCTTTGTTCGAATTATTTACCATAAGGGTCTGCCAATGTGATCCACCCAGAGGGTCAGTGTAATAAATGTTGTTGTTGGTTTTGATGAGTCCACCAAGACAAAGAACAAGCTTGGGTTTGTACTACTTGTAGTTTAGGTAGTCTGATGAGATACATATTGTTTTACTTTCTATGCTTTTGGACTATAGAGCTATTTGATAGATTCTTTGGTTGATGATTAAATGATTGAATTAAATTAATAAATAAATTTGAATGGAGAATTTTAGGTTTGTTACTTTAGTGTACCCCTGTTTTCTCTGTTGTTTTTATTTCCACTACTTTTTCTATATTGCAACCTGATGAGATGAGGGTATGCCATCTCATGCATCATATAGGCACTGGTTAGAAAATCACATGTCATGCATTTTTCCATGCCATCTAGGGTGCATTAGGAATTTCATACTATTTTGATAGATGTCGTGGGAGATTATGCATGATGTTGTGATAGTTTTTGTGATAGAGATATCAGCTATGCTGATAGGGTATTATTTATTTTACAGCTTATTTAGCATGGACTCCAAGCTTTGGTCTTAGAGGTGTTATGGGCCCTTGAGGATCAAAACATGGAGGATCATGGGATTATCATACTGTTTACTTGTTATATGCATTGTTATTATGTCAAGCTTTGATTCGTGGGGAGTATGGACCCCCACGGATCGGAATTTGACACATAGGTGCTGGTTTTTAGTGTTTTTCAGTGGTATTGGGGTGGTTTGTCTGCCTACAACCCATAAACCTAGATGACATGGTGTGTGGCCTTATAAACACATTCCATGTGTTCTTCTGTTAGGGAAGAACTACTTTTCACAGTTACATGTCGTGTACTTTGAAATACACATTGTGTACTCTTCTTCTGGTGACCCAACCATGTAGTTGAATACATGGGCTAGAAAATCTCAAGAACAACACGTTGTGTACGATTTTGAAATTCCATGTAGTAATGGTCTGTATGATCCAGATGTGTAGTTGAATACATGGGTTGAAAAATCTTAGGGACAACGCACCGTGTACGTTGTCGACACGTCGTGTAGTTTTGGTCCGTGTACCAGTCTGTGTGACTAACGACACAGACAGGGGAAAACCCTTAGAGACACACCATGTAGTGGATGGACATGCCGTGTGGTCCTCGGCTGGAACATTCTGTGTGACTTAGTCATGTATGAGTAACTAGGTAGGAGGAAAAAGGACGGTACACACTGCGTATATGTAAGAACACACCGTGTAGTTTGGGTTTACATAGCTAGCTTGGCCGGTGTAGACACCCAAGTAAAATTTTTATGGAACATGCCATGTATAGGGACTACATGCCATGCAAACATGTTTTTCTAGTTTTAAAATTTTTTCTCTTCTGTTCCGTTTTCTCCTTTTTTGAGTTTTCAACTGTGCTTGTTGTTAATCAAGGTGTGATTTTGACCTTGCAGAGTCATGCCGCCAAGACATCGTCCCGTTGCATATCAGGGATCTGACGATGATCACACGCCAGATATGGAACATGTAGTTATCCCAGATACTGGTGCAGATGCACAGTTCCATGAGGGATTCATGAGGTTCATACAGACCTTTCAGGGAGCTCAGCAACCTACCCAATCTATAACAGAGCTTACGCGAGTCTTCCAGCAGAAGCATCCTCCCACATTCTCAGGAGATGGAGGACCTCAGGATACTGAATCATGGTTCTAAGTGATAGTTTCTATCTTTGATCATCTCGAGACACTCCCAGACAGAAGGTTGAAGCTTGCGACTTACATGCTACAACATTCCTCCAAGAGATGGTGGGACATAGTTTCTAAGGCAAGGCGTTAGCAGATAGTTTCTTTGGACGAGATTCAGCGTACGTTCTAGGACTACTTCTACATGGCGACACTGAGGGATGACAGAGCCAGAGAGTTCATGAACCTTCAGCAGGTTACTCTATCAGTTATGGAGTATTCCTCCCATTTCACGGAGTTACAGCGTTTCACTCCCGTTCTGGGGAATGATGAGCTGTTTTTAGCGAGGAAGTTTGAGGAGGGCCTCAGACCAGAGATCAAATCATAGGTAAACGTCTTACAGTTGACTTCTATTTCTTTGATAGTCATCCAGGCATTGACCATGGAGAGGAATTTGATAGATATTTGAGTAGTGAGCTAGGGTGTTTCATCATCCAGATTTAGTACTCTTTCTACTGACAGCAGGAAGTGCCACCGAGAGTCTACATGAGGTGACTCAAGGAAGCGATTTGTTCCTTCAGGTAGCGAGTTTTTGTGATACCAGTGTGGGAAGGACAGGCATAAGAAGACATAGTGCCTGAGGGACCCAGTGGAGTGCCGAGATTGTGACAAGATAGGTCACCTGCAGTGGTTTTGCAAGGTTCTTCTTCCAGCGGCTAGCGAATGAGGATCAGTTTCGACTCCGCGTACAGGACCAGGTTTACCAGTTCCACAACAGACTGGGGGCTGGAGTTCTACAAGTCTTTCAGGCTAGGGTAGAGGCTGTAGACGTAGTGGTCAGGATCAAGGAGGATCAGCTCAGAAATCTTAGGCTGCTACATAGGGTCGTGGTACTGGACAGATGTTTGTGGTAGAGCAGATTCATTAGGAGTAGGACCCTGGACCTTCCACAGTGTGAGGTACGATCTTAGTAGGCTCAGTTTTATCTTATACACTTGTCGATAGAGGAGCTTCTCATAGATTTAGTTTTGTGAACACTGTGGATATCCTTAGACTTATGATCTTTACTTCTCAGGATATGATGACACTAGACACTCCCTTGGGACTTAGAACTACTAGTGTGTGTTAGTGCAAGGAGTTCCCCCTTGAGGTTGGTGGGTGTCACTTCTTGTGGGATCTTTTTGTCCTAGAGATTACAGGTTTTGATTTCATTCTCAGAATGGACTGGCTAGTTCCTTTTCAGGCCCTTGTTGATTGCTATCACCATAGGGTGAGTTTCACGTCACTAGAGAGAAGATATTTTCTTCACAAGGGCGAATGGGATGTCCAGGGAAGCAGAGATAGAACAAAGCATTATGGGTTGGGCGGTGTTGCAGCCCAGATTGCTAGTTTATATCTAAAGGATTAGAGGACTTCTCAGATGTATTATTGTCTAGTGGTTGACCGTTATTTGGATGTCTTTCCAAAAGTCTTTTTAGGGTTACCTTCAGAGTGTGAGGTAGACTTCTCTATTGAGCTTGTTCCAGGAGCAGCACCAGAATCCATACCTCCTTATAGGATGGCTATTCCTGAGTTGCAACAGCTTGAGAAGTAGTTGGAGGAGTTACAGAAAAAGGGTTTTATTCGACCCAATACTTCCCCTTGGGGTTTGCCTGTTTTGTTTTCGAAGAAGGCGGATGGTACTTTACAGCTTTGTGTGGATTATCGGAAGCTAAACTAGTTAACTGTCAAGAACCAGTATCCCGTACTGAGGATTGATGATATTTTTTATCATCTTTGAGGAGCAAGGGAGTTCTCGAATATCGAATTGAGATTTGGATATCATCAGTTGCGTGTAAGACCATCAGATATACCTCTTACAGCCTTTCGGAGCAGGTATGGTCTGTATGAGTATTTGGTTATGTCGTTCGGTCTCACGAACGCGCCAGAAATCATCATGGAACTGATGAACAGAGTTTTCCATCCTTACTTGGATTCCTTTGTGGTGGTTTTCATAGACGATATCATTTTTTACTCTCACACTCAACATGACCATGCTACCCATATTGAGATCGTATTGAGTACACTGAGAGAGCATCAATTATATGCTAAAATCTCTAAGTTCCACTTCTGGATGGATGAGATTCACTTCCTAGGTCATGTCATCTCAGAGACTGGAGTATCAATAGACCCAGAGAATGTGAGAGAGGTAGTTACCTGGGAGAAACTGAATAATGTCTTCGAGGTGCGGAGTATCTTAGGACTGGCTGGTTACTACAGGTGGTTTATTCAGGACTTCTCACGCTTGGAAGCGCCTTTGACGGACTTGACTAAGAAAGGTGTGAAGTACGTTTGGTCAGAAGCCTGCGATTCATCCATTTAGGAGCTGAAGGGGAGATTGACTTTAACACCGATTCTATTTCGGCCAGAACTGGGCAAGAGTTATATAGTTTTCTGTGATGCAACTGGCATTAGGCTTGGAGCAGTTCTTATGCTGTAACACCCATAGATTTTATGAGAAATATTATTTTTAATTACGTTGATGTCTTTTGTTGTATGCTACACCAAGATTAGCATGCGTTATACGCTACACCGTATTAGCTTACAGTATACACAAACACTATTCTAGGCTTGTGTTGCATGCCATAACAACCTTCCTCAATAGCGTGTGTTGTACGCAATACCGAGTTTCACTAAACGAGATATTATTATAATATTATTATGAACTAGCCGTTATGAATAGTGATACCCACTTTTTGAAATTTTATAAATTTTATCTTTCAAAATGGACATCATTTTTGGATTCGGAATATCAAAATTAGCCTAGGGTGGATTTTTGGTATTTTTCTGAAAACTTTCAATTTTTGATGAATAGTGAAAACACTAGGTTACTATTCAAAAACCGACTTTTTATTTAAATAATCATTTATTTTATTTAAATTTATTTTAGTTAAAAATAGATACATAATACCTATATAATTTCAATGTAATCCATTGGAGTAATTTAATAATAATATAGATATATAAAAAACTATTGAACTTTTTACCGTCTTTTACCCACCTCCTAGGAGCATTTGCAATAGTACATAAAACATAATTTTACCACTTCTGTGAGTTTAATTTTGAAAATTAGAGAGACATGGTTAATATCAATGAGTAAAATGTGGTTCAATAAGATAAAAATATTTTTTGGTGAATAGTAACTTTTTACTTTTATTTACCACGACTAAAAGTAAATAGGGTAATTAAGGGTAAAAATGATATTATTATTAACCAAACACATGTCCTAATTCTATTGGATAAGTTTAATTCGACCCAAAACGACCTTAGGAATAAAATATTACCCTTTAGGTCCACTTGGATTAGATTAGGATACTTATTATTATTTTATTTAAAGAAGAGTTAAAAGAGTTAAAATCAATGTTTAATTAATAAAACATTTTTAATATAGGGTTATACATAAGATAAATTCTAATATAAATATTCATTAGAAAGATAAAAATATTTCATAAATAATTGTATTTTATTTATAATTTTTATACATTAAAAAATGTAATTTATTTTTGACACAATGATGATGCAGTAATTACCTTTCTAATAAAATATTAACATAATCGTTGTTAAAAATACCCAAATAAATGTAAATTGAGACTTTTTATGAATTACACTAATTTTATAGGTTAATATGACATGTTAGTATTTATTTAATTGACTTTTTTATAACTATTCATGCTGTTATAATTTTTACCAAAATCAATTACCAAATAGTGTCAAAATTGGCATAAAATAGTTTTTAAAACAAATATTATATTATTAATTGTTATTATAATCCTAAAAATATAAGGTTCGGAAAAATGACATATATAAGGTTATATATATTAATAATCAACCACTTGGGGTTCTTTTGTCTTATTATAGTAAATTTATTAACCATATAGTGTAAAAAAACAAGAAGCCACGGTAAAAGTTAAATTATTTAACTTAGAGTTAAATCTAAATGATAAGGTTAAAATAGTAACCTAAACTTGTATAAAACCTATTTTTTGAGAGTATTTCGACCCATAACCACTTTATCTTCGAAATAAGTCACTTTGGAGCCATTATAAACCGAATATGACTTTATTATAAAATAATATTTTAAGTTTTTTCTAAAGTGCCTCTCTCCTCCCTTATAAAAGGGCACCTCCTCCCTCTTCTCTTTACACAATTTTGAGCCTGCATGATCGGAAAAAACCTGAAAATTTCCCTTATCAACTTCCCTATAAAAATTATAGAGGTTCTGGTCTCCTCAAAATACCAACTCTAGTGCCTTAAGACGAAGCTTAAAAGAGATGCGTCGAAGAAGAGGAAATCTCTTCTACCGATTCTTTCAAGTTTCTTTCTTCTTCAACTTATTCTTATTTAGTTATTTCATTATAAAGTAATAACATAAGTATAAATTATAAACTTATATGTTATTATAAATATTAAACAACCCTATTTCACCTTCTATCCATCCTACGGAAAACGAAATCACTGCGCGTGCGTACGTACAGAATACCGTCTCCACGCCGTGATGTAATCTATTTTTTCACCACCACCTTACTTGGATGGGTATAATGGTGTGAAGAATAACTATATATGGTTATTATAACATCATACTGATTCTGATATATTATATTATCCACTAAAATTCCATTCAATAATTATGGGAATGATATCATCGCTCTTGCGTACGTACGGATTACCGTCTCCACGACGCGATGAGATTCATTCTCCATGTTAACCATTAAAGAATGATTATAAAGTATATATAATGAATAATAATGAAATATATGACATAATTAAGCTATAGGATTTATGTATATATATATATATATCTCATATACTTACTTCCATTCAAGTCAATAAGGAATGGAAAACATCGTTCATGCGTACATACGGCCTACCGTCTCCATGAATGGTGTATTTCATTTCATTCATCTATCTATTATATATATATATACTGAATATATATGATATATAAATTATTATTTAAATTCCTGAAGTAATTAAATCATTATATAAGTAATAATAATATCAAGAACAATAAGTCCAAACACGTACGATAAATAAAACGATTTTACCCAAAACTCTGCTTTAACATGGAATTTACAAAAGAAAGGGTAATATAAAGTCATAAGTGAATCATATATGATATCATAACAATTAATATGATTCTATAATAAGTAAATGAAATTATTTAAATCATTATATAGGAGGTTCGGATACGTACGAAGCATATCGGATCTAAGGTAAGGGATAACTGTTCCAATCTCATTCTTATCCGAGATTGTTTATTCGTAAGTATTTACTGGGGTTATATTTTTCATCCATGTCCATAAAAATGTTTTCATAAAGTGTTTAATATTATTCCATGTATGTTTAAAGTCATTTTTACCCATCTTGAATTTTACATTGTGTTATGGAAGGAATCTTTCTTTTGTTTACCATATGTGGTACTTTTTTACTTTTCTGTTAAAAGTACGAGGAGAATGTTTTTTTTAACTTATAGGGCATGAACGGATTTTTACAGTTTCATAAAGCCTCATTTTCACGAAGCTTCCTCCACAATATTTCATTATTATTTTCAACAAAATCCTTTTCTTTTAAAATTTCATAGCATTTTGTGAAAAGAAAATTATTTTGAAAAAGAAAGGATATTTTCCTCAAGAATTCATTTCAAGTGTTTTATCAAAACTATTTTCTATCTAAGATGACATTATATAGTATGATTATGTTTCAATTATAATGTATCTATTATTTTCATGGTTTGATTCTTATTATGATGAAATGATATCTGTTTGTTTTATATGTATTAAGTTTTGATGGGATGATGTTTATGAAACCCATTTTATTCTTTGGGTTATGATGAATGATGTATGATTGTTTTGTGGCACAAGTAAGAATGATTTAATTATGATATGGGTGGGACCTATATCTCCCTCCAATGAATTGGGTAAAGATTTATATCTCATGAGATAGACATGGCTGGAATGACAAGTTAATCTGGTTTAGTGATACAGGACTGGAATGAGGAGTGAACTTGATTCAGAAAGGGACTTTGTCCACTAAGATGGTCTTGGAAACAATGCCTTGGCTACTATGGAAATCATAATATGTGCTTAATGGTTTCCAAAATTACATATTTTATTCCCATGATATTTTATCATGATTAATGTTTCTTTATGATATATGCCTTACATACTGCCATGTTTTATGTCATTGCTCAATATTTTGATGTTTAAACATTATGTTCATGTTTTTAAGTTCAAATATATATGATTTGTTTTATTTTTTCCATTATTATCCTTACTAATCATTTGAGTTCACCCCTTATATGTTTTATTTTCCCCAGGATATAAAGAAAGTTTTTAGGTAGGAAAACAAAAGGGGAAGATCTTTATAGGAGATGTTGAAGATCTTTCACCACGATTAGAAGATTATGTTCTGAGTTTCCAAAGATACTAAACTATTACGATCCTTGAGTGTTGGTTTTTGTTATGTATTAAGTATTCCACAAAAGTAATGTAATGTCCATGTACATAAAGTTTGGGGTCTCTACGTATGCAGGATGATTGTGTTATTGTATATGGATCTCGGTAGTTGAGGCCACATGAGAAGAACTATCCTACGCATGACCTGGAGTTGGTTGCTATTGTTCATACTTTGTGTTGTTGGAGACACTATCTTATGGGAGAGAATTTTTTGGTATATACTGACCACAAGAGCCTCAAGTATATCTTCATGCAGCATGACTTAAATCTGAGACAACAGAGGTGGGTCGAGTACCTTCAATCTTTCGACTTCGAGCTTTCTTATACCCCTGGGAAAGGCGATGATGTGGAAGACACACTGAGTAAGAGAACTCAGTTATAGGCAGTTCGGGAGGCCAATAGTGAGTGGTATCTTATGGCTCGATTCTATGAGATGCATTTGGAGGTGCACAACAGATAGGGACAGACGGTTATTTCTTCTATAGATGTTACCTCCACTCTTCTGGATCGAGCCCGAATACGGAAGCTATCAGACCCAGGAGGCCTAGTACTGTGGGAGGTTATGTCAGATGGAGACCCTACTTCGGGGTGGACAGTGGGAGATGATGAGGTGTTACATTTTCATGGCCGCGTATGGGTTTCAGCAGACATACGTGAGGAGCTGATGTGGGAGTTTCATGCTTCATCTTGGGAAGTTCATCCTGGTGTCAAAAAGATGTATCGAGACTTGCGTCATCAGTATTGGTGGCCAGGTATGAAGAAGGATGTGGATGGTCTTGTTATGCGGTGCTCCACCTGTCAGCAGGTGAAGGCAGAGCATCAGCGACCAGCAGGGCTTCTACAGCAGTTACCCATTCCTGAGTAGAAATGGAATGATGTCACGATGGACATCATGACAGGGTTACCGAGATCGCCTAGAGGGAATAATGTGGTTTGGGTTGTAGTTGACAGGCTCAAGAAGGTTTCTCATTTCATACTGATCAATTATACCTTCGGTGTGAATGAGCTTCGGAGGTTGTACATCCAGGAGATTGTACGCTCTCATGGGGTTCCAAATTCTATCAATTCTAATAGGGACACCTGCTTTACTTCGCATTTCTGGCAGGGGCTACAAAGGGCTTTGGGTACATAGGTACTTCTGAGTACAACTTACCATCCCCAGATAGATGGCCATTCGGAGCGCACGATTCAGGTGCTGGAGGACATGCTATGAGCATGTGTCCTTGATTTTGGAGGCTCTTGGGAGAAACATATCCCTCTAGTGGACTTTTCCTATAATAACAGTTTTCAAGCAACTATTTAGATGGCACCTTACGAGTCTTTGTATGGTAGGTTGTGCTGATCGCCCTTGTGTTGGCTGGAGGCGGGAAAGGTAGCTATGCTGGGACCTCGTCTTGTTCAGGAGACCACAGAGCAGGTGGAGTTGATTCGGAAGAGGATGGCTACTACACAGTCTGGGCAGAAATCTTATGCTGGTCAGTGGAGACGACCTTTAGAGTTCAATGTTAGAGATTAGGTTTTCTTAAGTGTTACCCCGAGGTTCATACCCAAGAGGATTAGGATACAGGGAAAGCTTTCACCGAGGTACGTTGGGCCGTTTGAGGTTCTGGAGAGTCGTGCTGGTTGCTTACAGGTTGCAGTTACCTCAGAGGTACCAGGCTATGCACGACGTCTTCCATGGTTCTCAGCTTCGACAATATTTCTCAGACCCGTCTCATGTTTTTCAACCTGAGGAAGTTGAGCTGGAGCAGGATACATCATTCGAGGAGCACCCTATCATGATTGTTGATCGTAGTTCAAAGGTACTTTGTTGCTGGTATGTCCCTCTAGTATGGGTGCTATGGCAGAATGTCAGTGTATAGGATGAGACTTACGAAAGGGAGGGTGACGTGCGATCACAGTGGTCGGAGTTGTTTGATGATTCTTCTTCTATGCTTCGTTAGGGAAATTAGAGGATGAATTTCTTAAAGGGGGAAGTTTTTAAGAACCCGAATCTTGGTTTCAGGTATGTTTTTCCAATTCTGGTCGTTTTTGAGGAAAAGGGGGAAATCTTGAAATTTTCTAAGTACATGTCGTGTACTTTATGAGTACACGTCATGTAATTTTCTCCTGCGTGAGGCCGGGTTTTGTCCGTGTCCAGGCCACACAAATGGTGTGTAGCGGTGATGTGGAGGATGTTGAATGCAGTGTACAGAAAGGGCGAGAATAGTCCATGTACTCATGAAGTACATGCCGTGTACTTTTCTTTTTTATTTCATTAATCAGACCGGGGTCATTCCTTAACCCTGTTTTCATCTTCTTCTCCTCCTAATTCCACCCAGAGCATTTGAGGAGGCCGAATTTTCCCCGATCCACTGATCTGTCACCAGCTATCTAAATTGAACACCATCGGTTGCAATAGAATCGCAGTGGTGAGTTCTTGGTTCTTCTTTGGCCTCGTTTCCGGATTCTTCCTCTCACGTGAGTTATCTGAGGTTGAACGTTTTAGACATTTTTGCAGATCTCCTATATTCTATGACGATTCACAGGCCCAATTTCATGTATATCAATCTAAGAGGATTGAGGAAGTTGGTTTTATGCCCTACGTTGAATGTCCTTGAGTTATTGTGTAAAAGTATCGGATATCCATGTATCGGGTATCTTAGGTTAGGGTTCTGATCCTGTTTTGTTATCTGCCTTAGATTTCATGTATTCTTGTGGTTATTAAAGGATTAATAATGTCTTGTTAGCATGTTTGAGGATCACCCCATGGGTGTTTTCCCTTGTTTTGGTTGTTTATCGTCGTTTGGCTAAGGTTTCCTGTGAGGCAGACCTTGTTGCTTTGCTTTCTTTCCTTGATATAGTTGATTGCATGTAATTCCTACTGTTTATATGCTTTTGATGCATTGTAGATATTATCCAAGTAGTTTTCTAAACATAATAAGGGTTGCTACGAAGAGTTTATGTATGATTGCTTTTTTACTCAAGGGTGCGGGAACCTGGTGTAGTTAATCCATAGGGGGAATTGACGTTGAGTGCTTCCTCATAGGGCCTGTTTAATTATTACCGTTACAAGCCCATAAGGGGGATTGACTTTGTTCCCTCTCAGAGGGTCTAATAATTATTGAATCTAGACTAAAGTGGGAATTAGACATAAGTACTTCCTCAGGGAGTCTGTAGTATCGTTACAAGACCACAGGGGGAATTGACGTTGAGTGCTTCCTTAGAGTGTCCTTGCCTTTAATCGAATTCTTAACCATAATGGCCTGCCCATGTGAGCCACCTAGAGGGTCAGTGTAATAAATATTGTTGGTTGGTTGTGACGAGTCCACCAAAACAAATAACAAGCTTGGGTTTGTACTTCTTGTAGTTTACGTAGTCTGCTGAGATACCTGTTATTTTACTTTCTATGCTTTTGGACTATAGAGCTATTTTCTAGATTCTTTGGTTGATGATTAAATGATTTAATTAAATTAATAAATAAATCTGAATGGAGAATTTTAGGTTTGTTACTTTAGTGCACCTCTGTTTTCTCTACTAAATTTATTTCCACTACTTTTTCTATATTGCTCACTGACAGTAGGGAACAGATCGTTTGGTGGTTGCCTACTGGGATTAGTCTCACACCCTGTTTGGGTCCTTCGTTTCGGACCAAACAGGTTATATGGTTGCAAGTGCGGATAGGGATGGTGTCCCTTCTACCTCAGGTGCTTGATAGATGGTTAGAGTTGGAGAGCATGGGATGGAGCTTAGGCTTGCGATGTTGCTGGAATTTACTGTTTACTTTTGCTACTTGGATTTCAGTTGTATTTCAGCATGTTGTTTTGTTTACTACTTTCCATAGAAACATATTCCATGCTGCATCATTATTGTATTATACATTTCTTCCAATGTTTAGTTTTAATTGTCGTGTGCTGTTTACTGCTTCCACTATTGTTTATTATTTACTTCCGCTGCATACTTTACCAAATGAGGGCATAGTTTCCCCACTGACTCATCAAGGCCCTCGCTGCTAGTCGGTAGCCTCTGGAGTTTGGGGAAACGCTCTTGAGGTCATGTAGAAAACCAGGTATGGGGAACCAGTTGAGTGGCTCCGGATTCGGGTCGTTACATTCTTGACCACTACATAGTAAAAAACATTGATATCAGGGTATTCGTCCACGGGGTTAACATGGGTTAATTCAATGATATAATTGTACAAAAATCACCAAAGAGTGTCCAAATTTTATTATATGAGCATATTAAGACACATAGTCTTATTATATTAATATTTAATCAATTTTTATTCCATTTATCCATGAAAATAATTTTAAATTTATTTAATACTTTGTGTTATTCAAAGAGTTGTGTCACATAACTTATAAAAGGGATCCTCCTCTCATCTCCTGTAAAGACTTCAAGAAAATTTTGATTCATAAAATACCAACCCAAATACCTTAATATCATCCTTACCCTGATTCGGGAGGTATAGTTTTTTGTATAATAAAACCATAGGTGAATTTTTTGTAAAGAAAAAGAGGTTGTCTCAAGAAGAGGTATACCTTTTAACCAAATATTTTTCTGTTATTTGTTTTTCTCAATCATTCAAATCTAATTAAAACATGATTAAAAAATCAAACCAGTAACATAAATAGAAATATATAATGTTATTTTAATTTAATAAAATTTATGCATTTACTCTTCCATCAAATGGGAAACAAAACATTATCCATTTGTACATCAAACAACCTCCTTGCAAACAGATGTAATTCATTTTCCATCAATAACTCACATAGATGGATTAAATGAGGGGTTTAATATGTATATATTATATTAAACATAATTATTATTATGTAAATGTTAGAAATCATCTATCTAATTTAATTTCCATCCATTGAAAAAATGATAATGTCGTTCTTTCATTCATGTTGATTACCACCTCCACGAAGCGATGTGATTCATTTCTCACAACCACAACACATGGATTCTATAAATAAGAATAATTAAAGAGAGGATATGATATTTATGATATAATAATATCATTTTAATTATAATATAATACATTCATTTTTTTATAAATTACATTAAAAATTTGAAATATTACTCATGTGTGCATACGAATAACCATCTTTAATATTTTAGTGTATATGAATTTTTTAGACAGCCATTAATGGTTTGTTTCTAATTTAAAATTGAATCATAAAAATTATAACAATTAAATTATTATTATAATAGATATTATTTAACAATTACCTATTTATCATGGTTTATAAACCAAAGGAATTTTGAATTTAGGAATCTACAATCCTCAAAATACACAATGTGAACTTAACTGATTAACAAAATAAGTCATTGAAATAAATAAAAAATAAGTTTATAATAAGGATATAAACTTATAATATATTTTTAAACATGTATATAATTGATTTATTTTTATTATATTTTATTTAAATGGAATAAATGGAATTTATGGACTTTATGTAATGGATTTTGACATAATTTCCCTTCATTGGGGAATATTCTTTGGTAATATATATATATAATTAAATTTATATAGTGTAATGAACTGGATTTTTAAAAATGTACGGCTTTTTCATAATGAAGTATTAATACATTTTTTTATACTATTGATTGTTCCCTATGGGATACGGATGGTCTCAAAAGCATATGAGGCTTGTTTGGAGCCCAATGCTCTATGTTATTTAAGAAATAGGCTAGGCACACTATTTTTCCAAATAGTGCACAAAGCCTACATGGTTTTGTCAAATGGTATGGTCAATAAGATGCTTGAAGTGGTCTTTATTGTTATACTAAACCCTAGTAATCTAGATCTATGGTTGTCAGAATTTTATCATACATGTGATAGAGGTAATTCTAACAGTTTTTTATAGCTATTCAAACTGTGTGCCAAGCCCATTCGAGGGGGTTTCTTGGGTAGTAGTTTCCACATAGTTGATTCACAATTTTTCCAACCATGATGAAAAATAGTGAAACCCTTTATTGAAGGATAATTAACTCTTTTTTCCTAAAAATTTTATAATCCCTTTTCCCTCTTTCTTTTCCCTTAGCTATCATATCCTCTCATATCCCTCTCACGTTGAAATCTCTCCTTTCTCCATTGTTATTCTTTGAAGCCACCTATGAATCTACCCTCCATTTTCACCACTGTTTAATTAGTTGGATAACTAATGTTAATACCTAAGGACCTCTACATTGGTTTATAGTTTTTCCCTTTATTTAATATGTTTTTTAATGAGAAACTATACTCTATTTTTAGGTAATTTTTTATTCTTCAATAATCTTCTATTCTAAAAAAATTAAAATTTGATACCCAATTAAGAGTTATCCACATATCGATGCTAGTAGGTCTAGTTATTTTCCCTAAAATTTTAGATTTTTTATAACATATGGAATTATACAACATGAAGGACAATTATTCATATTTTCTTAAAATGTGTCCTCTTTTCTAGATAAATTTAACCATGTTATAATAAACCCTTGGATACTTGTTTAGTTATTTATAGGTTTTATACATCATTATTTTCCATCCCTTTAGGTGTGTTGAATTAATATCCCTCATTAATTTTAATTTTTAATTGACTAACTATCTATTGTGTGGTTTGTATTGACCATAAATTTGAATTTCCTTGTGAAGTGCCCAGATCAGTGTGAAATCACTGAGAGTGGGAGGGGTGAATCAATGATCCATTTAAACATTATACAAAATGAATCTTTTCAATTAAACCTATATAGTTGGTTAAAGCCTTGATCCACTCTTCTTATGTCTCTCATCTTTACCTTGAGTGATGTTGTAAATATAATGGCACTGAACAAAATGATTTACAAGGTTTGGTTCAAAAACCTTCTCATTGAAATGTTAGTTGTTCTCCCCAACACAGATTCTCCATTATAATCAGATGAATAATTACAATGGTTGATACAAATTCAAATTTAATCTGGCCTGAGTCCCATAGTAGGTTCATTATACTGCATCTCACTATGTTAGTAGAGTCTCAATGGCCTGCTACAGAGTATCACTAAAGTCTCCTACTCTTGAGTCTCACTGTATACTTCATTCTCCTGAATCACACAAGTGTATACCTACTTGAAGAATTTGGTTCACAGAAGACTAATCTTATGATCTTCCCCCATGATCTTTCTAAATCAAACTGACCCATGTATCTATTCAAAAATCTTCAAAAACCTTAGGTAAGGTCTATTGTACTTTCTCAATGATACTGACCACTAGTGTTGATCAGTTTCATCAGTGCAACAAAGTTTCAGAAATTATTTATTATTCTGATGAAGAGATGGCCTCACATAAATATGTGAATATTGTTCACACAACTTCTTCAAGAATATTAATAGTCATTAATGATCTTAAATTCTATCAACTTTGTCTGTCTTCATGAATTCTCAAACACTACCAACTCAGATATAATATATTCTTTAAATCTACCCAGATTCAATATCGATTCAAATACAATTAATGCATGAGTATTATGGCATTCAAAATATAATTTTTTGGGTATTTCAATGACATCTCACATGTTCATGTTATTATGAATGGTTTTATGCATGTATGATATGTTTCTTGTCAACTTAAAGTCATACAATTTTCTTTTATCTATATTTTTGGTTCAATGAGTGTCTCTCATGCATTTACACAAGATTTGTTCACTTGGTGTCTTTTTTCACAATATGCACACACATGATTCCTTCTTATTTGGTTCTTTTCACATATACACACACACACACTTATTGTAAATTTGGTTTCAATATTTGTGTGTTATGCATATGTATTCACTTTCTTCATTACACTAATCACTATCCACTTTTCCCACACAATATTCCTCTTGTTGGAACACACAGGTTCGTCCTATGTTATCTTCATTAAATGTTTTCCCAAATGTACATATACAAGAGTGGATCACATAGGTGTATTCCCTTATTCTTCATGCACATAAACATGAATGGATATAAGGTGTTTGTGAGATCTTTTTCTACTCACAGGGTAGTGTATGTATGCATTATCTCGACGATTCTCAAAACTTCATGCAGAAGAGAGGAGAACAGTTCATTATTTATTCACACAATTGAACCTTGTGTGGAACTGGTTCTACACGAAATGCACACATCATCTTCAAACTTTGTGTGGGGACCACTTTTACCGAGAACTATTCTTCGTGGAATTATTTAGTGCATTAATCATTGGTCAAGAGAACAAAGGATATCCTCCTTCTTAAAGAAATTACAATCTATGTGGAACAGGTTCGTTACAAATATTCATTGAGAGTTATTTGCACTTGTCAAAGAGTCACAAGATCTTCCATCTTCATGTGGGCAGAATGTATCATGAGATCCTCTTCCTTTCACAAACCAGATGAATTAATGGTGGCTCTATTTCTTCAGAGAAATGAGATCTCTCTCAATATATTCAACACCAAACCCTCGGTCAAGGGATCTTTATTTATGTGTGAGTGTCATAGAGTTTCATCACGTAAAATTCCCTCAGGATATGTTATTTAAATCATAACTTTGAATAGTTGACTTCCATGGATTTGAAATCTTCAATGCTGATACATATTCATGCCACATATCTCGCTTGGTTTCTGTTTCATGTGAGCTCTTCTTCTGTAGCGGTCAAATCTTATGCATGTGATAAAGGTCATATGCAACTTGTTTTCACGAATGCTCAAGGTCCTTGATGTTCCCTCACTCCTTCGATTTCTTCGGTCACATTTTATCTCCATTCTTACATTTATGCATGAATATTTAATTGAATTCATGGTATTGTGACTTCCAGAAGACCATAATGAATTGTATTTTCACTTCAATAGTGGTCAGAATTGAGATCATAGTTGTTGACTTTATCTCCGATGAGTTGTGATGTTGGATGGTTTGGATGATGAAGACGACATGGATAAGGAATCCTCGAATGATCATCCTTTAAATTAGTGAGGTGCAATATGATGGATGGCCAGGATTATATAATGAGTATGGATGATATGTGAAGTTGAGATCTCACATGATATCAGAGGCATGGTAAGGATTGATTTTATGTTTCTTAAATGATAACTAGTAGTTGAATACATCTCTCACACATCAAATATGACGTGAAGATGGTTTGTGGTATATTAATCAATGTTAACAACCCACAACCCTGATTACTCTTTTCTCTTCTATGGTACTTCCATATACCTTGTTCTCTACAGGTGCGCTCTACGTCGGCTCACCTCCTAAGCTCCAGTGGGCCTTCAAACACCCATTCCACTTGCTGGCTGGCCTGGCTAGCCTTCTTTAATCACGGATGACCATTGTACCCTACATGTGCCTAGAGTTGTGGCTTCTGATTATATTACTATGTTGGACTACCTTTTTTAATTGATACCCATATGAGAATACTTTGTAAAAACCAAAGGATATATATAATGGAATTCAACATGAAATGTATAGCCACTCCAACGTAGAAATACAAGCCCTTTCATCCTCAAGAATAATTTATTTTCTTCCATAGTTTTGGAATTAGAATTCTAAATTACATCTAGACTGTAACTAATGTGAAAACATTGTTTAGAACATCCCTTAATCATTAAATTTCATCACAAACTTCTAAAAAACTTCAACCAATCAGAATCCATTAGATGGATTTTCAATACTCATTATGGAATTAATTAATTCATTTCATTCTTCAAATGTTGTAAAAAAGTGTCATTCATTGACACATTTATTAGAATATAGGATCTGTTCAACGATATTCTAAATTTTCTATGGAGAATTGACAAGCTTGAAATCCAACATGAGATCCAATGTCATTTGATAAAGAGTGATTCTCTAAGTAAGATTATCTTTGTAACTTTATCATATTGATATAAATGAAATATTATTATCTCATTTATCACCATTTCCAACAAAGAATAATTGACAGAGCATGTCAACTAATATAATCCATAATCAAAGTGAGCTCTTCCCTGAGTTAATAAGATTCACTGATTCAATTACAATATGGTAAGCATCCCCACATAAATCATTATCATTCCATACACGTATTGACACATTATTGGAAAAAAATGCAAACATTATGACCAAAAATCATCAACTTTGTATGTTGTTTTCAATATCTTCTAAGCACACTATATAAGATTCAATTTGTCTGCCAATAATTTCTTCCTCTTATTGGATATAAAATGTAAAGGTTAAGTGGGGAGTGTTCCAAAAAATGTTATACTCCATTTTAAAATATCTTCTTGAATATTTATGAGATATGGATGATTTCACATAGTTCAAATGGAAAATAGATTTTACATAATCAACTCTAAGTCTACATTGGATTACCCAGGGTATAAATCAAGAGATATGTAAACATGGTTTTCAATGTTGTCCATAAACAATCATGCATGTGAAATCATGTACATATTTTTTCAATACTTATACATGGGGTTTGAAATAATCAAAAATACCAATGAAAGGATAAATATTACACATTCATCAACCATCATATTAAAAAGATCAAATGAAATGATAAATCACCCCTATCATCCCAACTTTTCATCACTCAAGAACTCACCCATAATTGACATGATAAATAACATTAAGAACACAGGATGAAAGTGTGATTGGAATAACTTATGTTTCATCTTCTATAGTTGATATAAATTCCATGATTTTTCATGAAATAATCCATGATATCATATCCTTTATATTTTCTCCCCCTCAAGGGGTACAGTCTCTTTGATTTAACATGGTGTAATATATCATGAGATAATCTGTAAGATATTTATGTTGATAATAATCCACTGTGGAACATTACAAATAATTATAAAATCAAGAATAATATGTCCACTATGTTTTTCTTCACTTTTTTCATACAATTATTATTATTAGAAATACCTTCACAACTAATTCTCTACAATTTAAGCATAGATATACAACAAATGTATAAGTGGATTGGATGGAACACACGTGAACTTATTAATAGATAAATAGTGATAATAAATCCTTCTCAACCTAAGAAATTCTCTCCTTGTAGCTCAAAAGTGATTGGTACTCTTCATACCTATGTCTCCTTTTGATTTTCAATTTTGATCTTTCATTTATAGAATAGACCCTTTACTTTCTTTCACCTTAAACTTGTATAGATTGTTTATCCTAACTTCTTCTAGTAGTGATGTGGCTTTCAATGGTGAATGAACGATCAACAAATCCATTTGAGTTGGTAAAATAGTTATACATTTTTTTACATCATGTTTTTCTATTTGAACCATCAACACAATACTAGTGAAACAATGAGTTTTTCTGAGTTGAAAATCACTCAATAAATAATAATTCCTCTTCATGTGAAATTATATATTAACCACACTAGTGGAAATACGGGCTTTAACGTCGTCGTAATAACGTCGGTTTTTTAAAAACCGACGCGAATAGTATATGCGGGGAATTTTTGGCGTCGGTTTTACACAAAACCGACGCCAAAAATAATTATGTTTTTATTTTTCGCGTCGGTTTTTCTCAGAACCGACGCAGAAAATCCTGTTATAATCGATTTTCCGCGTCGGTTTTTAGAAAAACCGACGCGGAAAATCCGGTCGAAGAGGTTTTCCGCGTCGGTTTTTCTAAAAACCGACGCGGAAAATCCTGTTTTAATAGGTTTTCCGCGTCGGTTTTTAGAAAAACCGACGCGGAAAATCCTTTTTTAATCGGTTTTCCGCGTCGGTTTTTAGAAAAACCGACGCGGAAAACCTCTCGACTATATTTTCCGCGTCGGTTTTCATGAAAACCGACGCCGAAACTCATAAAAAAAATATATTTCGCGTCGGTTTTAATGAAAACCGACGCGAAAAGTCTTTTAAAAATATTCACGGTCAGAAACCCTCATTTTGTTCGTCCGTCGAAATCGAGTTCCGCTGTGGCGCTTCGGACTCCCGACGACCTTCGAACTTGATTTGCGATCTTGAACGGCCATTGTTGAAGGTTTTTTGTCGTCTGCACGATTTTGGGTATGTGTTTTTCCTATTTATCTCTTGTTTCATATCCCATTGTTTATTTCTTTATCAATAACCCTATTTTGCGTGATTTGGATTATTGGTTAGATTTTAGTTGTAATTTATCATTATTTTTTGTTTGTATTATCATTGTTGGTGTAGATTTGATATTGTTTGTTTTTGGAAGTAATTATACCGGTCGCAGTTTGGATTTAACATCTCAATTCGGGTTGAATAATTATGTAAGATTTTATATTATGTTGGATTTTAAATAATTATGTAAGATTTTATTTTATTTTATTTCAAACTAGATTAAAAGGGGCTTTAATTAAAAGTTAGAAATTTTGTAAGGTGAGTAGTGGCCTAATTAGTATTTGTATACTCATGTTTATCTACATTTCAGTTTTAGGATCTTATCCAGTTCTTTTTCCCTCTTAGGATGCATTCTGTTTCAGTTTGGGTTAGTGATTAGTGGGGACTTGAGCTCAGTTATTGTTTTACTTATCAAATTATCCCAAGTGTGCCTATTATAGGTTTTTTACGGATTTATTTAAATAGAATATGTGTAAATTTTTTCCATTTAAATGATGTTTTTACTACTTAAAATTATGGTTAAAAGTGTATTGAATTACTTTTGTGAGGACTAGGTGATTTAGGAGATGAAGTGTATTGAGGGAATTTGTGGGTGAGTAGAGGGAGTTGGCTAGGTGAGGGGGTTTAGAAGGTGAAATAAGGGATTAGTTTATATCTGTTTAATGGATAGATATCTTGGGTTGGTTCATGAAAATGGTATCAAAACCAAGATTTTTCAGAGGGTTTGGGTTTCCAAGTTCCCTTTGTTATTTGGCATTATAATGTTATTATGGATATAGGTTATAAAAAAACTAGTGCTACACATTGGGAAAAGTGTCATAATATCTTTTCCATTTGAATCCTCGAGTGTTTATGTAATTCTAGGATTTATTGTTGGATTTTGATATTGATTTTGATTGGTTTTATGTGTTTGATATAAAAATGATGATTGAATTACCAATGATGTGTAATCTATTTGGGGGTTCACTTAATATTGGGGTGATGGTGGATGAAGATTTGTAGCTATAGGTCTATCCCCCATAGTTAGGCCAACCATATGGAGCCCTTTTGAATAGTTTTAATGACTCTTCAAATCCCACAAGTAGTTTTGTTAATCGAGTTCCACATGTGTGTTTTAATACACATTTTTTTAAATAAGGATAGTTATTGCACTATTTTTCACATTAATTTTTCCATGATTCATTCATTTTACATCAAATGAATAAAAAAATAAATATAGTGTGATCAATAGTAGTCATAGTGAGAAATCATATTATCTTGTATGTCATTCATATAATATTTATATCATGAAACTTTATTTTCAAAAAATGAAACCTTTGATTTAACCATTTTGTCCTTGTATTTCAATATAACACACATGTATATAATATTAAAATTAAATGTTTACTATATTTGTAAATGTGTTTCATATCTGATGTCTTTTATCTGATTATCAATAGTTTTTATGGAATATGTTTTTGTTTACAATTTATCTGATAGATATTTAAATGTTTTTATGTTTTAATATATTCATCAATTATATTGTGATATCAGGTATTAATATGGATCATAATTGGATTTATCTACGAAGAACTACTAGTGAATATGAAAGAGGAGTTGACAATTTTTTGGAATTTGCTAAACGGCATAATCAAAATATTGATTTGATTTTCTGTCCATGTGTGAAGTGTGTAAATATGAGAAAGTTAAACTTCAGAGAAATCAAAGATCATCTCATTTGTTATGGTTTTAGCCTTAATTATACACGTTGGATCTTGCATGGTGAAAGAACTGAAAATTCAACATCCAATGTTGATGACGATATTCATAATGAGGCAGAGGATCGTATTGAAGAATTAATTCATGATTTAGGTGTTGAAACCATCGAAAAAACACCAACTGTTGAACGATTGTATGGAGATTCTGAGAAACCATTATTCCCAGGTTGCAGTAAATATACAGTGTTATCAGCAGTTTTGAGATTAGTTAACTTAAAAGCAAAAAATGGGTGGAGTGATAAAAGTTTCTCCAGTTTACTTGAGCTTTTAAAAGAGCTTCTTCCAGAAGGCAATGGGCTTCCAGATTCCAATTATGAGGCGAAGAAAATATTATGCCCAATGGGATTGGGGTATAAAAAGATACATGCTTGCCCCAATGATTGTGTACTGTATAGGAAAGAAAATGAACATTTATCAAGTTGTCCTACATGTGGAACATCGTGCTATAAGATGGATGAGAAAGTCAACTCAGATTCATTTTCAGGTGATGTCATGTAACTTTATGAAAAATCAATTTTTTTACTTTCCAATGATATCATCCAATATTTTTTTCAAACAATTCTGATAATTCAATTCTGGTTTATTTTTAGGTACCAAAATCAAAACTCCATCTAAAGCATTTTGGTACCTTCCAATTATTCCTCGTTTGAAGCGTCTATTTGCAAATTCAAATGATGCAAAAAGGTTAAGATGGCATTCAGATGAGCGCATTTCTGATGGTAACTTACGTCACCCTGCCGATTCACCACAGTGGAAGAGTTTTGATAAAAAATTTCATGATTTTGGAAGTGAAGTTAGAAATCTCAGAATGGGATTGTGTACTGATGGAATGAATCCATATCGGAGCCTCAGTAGCCAACATAGTTCATGGCCTGTTTTGCTGGTACTTTACAACTTGTCCCCACATCTATGTATGAAGAAAAAATATGTTATGATGAGCTTGATGATTTCTGGACCAAAACAACCAGGAAATGATATTGATGTGTATCTTACACCATTGATTGAGGATTTAAAACTGCTATGGGAGAAAGGTGTTACAGTTTTCGATGCATACAAGAAAGAGTATTTTCTTTTGCGTGCTATGATAATGTTCACTATAAACGACTTTCCTGCGTATGGAAACTTATCTGGATATAGTGTTAAGGGACATAAAGCATGTCCAATTTGTGAAGAACAAACTTCATATTATCAATTGCAGAATGGAAGAAAGACAGTGTACATGGGACATCGAAGATTTTTGCGAATTGATCATCCTTATCGTAGATTGAGAAAAGAATTTAACGGTTTACAAGAATTCAACCTCCCCCCTCAACCATTGTCAGCTGAAGAATATTATGACAGAGTGAAAGATATTGATTCAACATTTGGAAAGAGAAAAAGTTCTGGTTTACAAAAACATATCTGGAAGAAGCAGTCTATTTTTTTCAAACTACCTTATTGGAGATTTTTAGAGATAAAACATAACATTGATGTTATGCATGTTGAGAAAAACATATGTGATAGTTTGATTGGAACTTTGTTAGACATAAAAGGAAAGACACAAGATGGATTACATGCTAGATTGGACTTGATGTTAATGCGAATACGTTTGGAGTTAGCTCCCGCTGTGAAAGGAAAAAGAACATATTTACCTCCGGCTTGTCACACATTAAGCAAGATTGAAAAGATGAATTTTTGTCAGTGTCTTCATGGTATTAAAGTACCCAGCGGTTTTTCTTCAAATGTGAATAATTTTGTGTCATTGAAGGATTGTAAATTAATAGGTATGAAATCACATGATTGCCATGTGTTAATGCAACAAATTCTACCAGTAGCAGTGCGTGGTATATTACCGAAAGCTGTCAGGAAGACAATCATCAGGTTATGTAATTTCTTTAAATCCATTTGTAGCAAAGTCGTTGATCCAAATTTGTTAGATTTGTTGGAGAATGAAGCAACTCTTATTCTTTGTCAACTAGAAATGTATTTCCCACCCACATTTTTTGATATAATGGTTCATCTATTGGTTCATTTGGTGCGTGAGATAAGAATGTGTGGGCCTGTTTATTTAAGATGGATGTATCCTTTTGAAAGATATATGAAAATTTTGAAAGGATATGTTAAAAATCCTTATCGACCAGAGGCCTCTATTGTTCAAAAATATGTATCAGAAGAGGTGATTGAGTTCTGTACTGATTATTTGAATGAAGTGGAGCATATTGGTCTCCCTCTATCTCGACATATGACAGTTGACAGAGAAGGTAGAGGGGTTCGAGGCTTAAAGGTAAAGTTCATTCCACGTGATGAAGTGATGCAAGCACATTTATACATTTTGAACAACACAGATGAGGTTCAACCATATATATCCTCACATATTGCTGAATTAAAGTTACGATATCAGAAAAGAAATGAAAAGTGGTTGATGATTGAGCATAAGAAGACATTTGTTTCATGGTTTAAAGAGAAAGTCACCTCAGATATATCTGTATCAGAAACATTGAAGTGGTTATCAGGGGGACCATCTTTTAATGTGATCACTTGGTCTGGTTTTGATATCAATGGCTACACATTTTACACAAAAAACCTGGATGACAAGAGTACCGTTCAGAATAGTGGTGTGATGGTATTCGCTGAAGCAGTGCATTTTTCGAGTGCCAAAGATAAAAACCCAATTTCTGCATCAACATCATATTTTGGAGTTATTGAAGACATATGGGAAATTGATTATATTAAATTTCGAGTCACTATTTTTAAGTGCAATTGGGTTGATAGTAATAGTGGCGTGAAACATGATGAATATGGGTTTAAACTGGTTGATTTGAAAAGATTTAATCACAATGAGGAACCATTTATCTTGGCGACACATGCAAAACAAGTATTTTATGTCATTGATCCGTCGAATGATCAGTGGTCAGTTGTTTTGCAAGGGAAAAGATATCATTTGGGTGATGATGATGATTCTGATGATGCTAGTGATTTACATGAGCGTTATTCATCTATTATGCAATTTTCAGATGATTACAATGAATATAAGACAGACATAGTGCATGCAGTACGTACCGATCATGATGAAGGGACGTGGGAAAACACTAAATTAGTCTCCTAATTTTTCTGGTAAATATTTATATTTTGTGTCTATTTTTAAAACTTACAAATGCATGCCTCTATTTTTACATATTTATTTTTCATTTCTTTGTTTCTAATTATTCAGTTTTCTAATGATATGCAGGTACCCAAAATTTCATTACACTTTCTAGTAGCAATGTCAAATACAGATAGAGATGAGCAGTTACCGAGGTATATCTATTTTGACATATTATTAAATATTCAGTAATATACATATTTAATGAAATAAAACTGTTAATTTATTAAAAAAAATTGCAGGACTACTGATGCGTCCTCGGCGGAGGAGACTTCTCCAGTTACTACTGAAAAATCAAGTTCTCTAGTTGGTAAACGTGGTATTACACGTTTACCAAAACTATCACTCGCTCGTGATGATAACAAATTACACATCCGTTTTGATGATAATAATAATGCAGTTGGCCCAAATGCAGTTCAGTTTGTCAGTTATATAGCGATGCAGAGCCGTTGCAGGATTAGTATTTTATATCCTGATTGGAAGTCAGTGGACAGGACGGCGAAGCAACAGCTTTGGGAGGCCGTGACGGTAAAATATCTTTATTTATTTATTTTATCTCATTTTTTTAATATTATATAGTTTAAATGACATATTTTATTTTTTCAATTACAGATGACATTCAATTTTGAGGAAACCAAAGAAATTAGGAAAAGACATCTCTCTTTAGCGGCGGTTCGATGGAGAGATTTTAAAAACAAACTGACGAAAGATTATGTTTTTGGAAAGAGAAGGTTTGAAAGCCCATGTCTTAAGTATCCATATATAGATGAAGAAACATGGAAGCGATTTGTTGACAGTCGTCAGGAAGAGAAATTTCAGGTATTGTAATTGTTTTATATTTTAAAATTTATGCTATATTTTCCTTATTACTTATGTGTTTATTTTTATGTAACAGGACTCCAGAAGATCTCATCAGGAGATCCAGTTGAAAAACGTATACCCTCATACTTTATCACGTGGAGGATACTCGTATTTGGAGCAGAAAATTATTGAAGAAAAATTTGAAGCATTAAGAGCTCGATCAAGTAGTGGTTCAGAAGAGGTCCAGTATGGTCCTCCATCTCCTCCCACTCGCCATGAGAAATGGAAACGAGCAAGAAGAAAAAAAATGAACAATATCTTACAGACGAAGCTCATCAAGTGGCTGATAGAATTGTAAGTAAATATTAATTCTTTGTTAACAATTTTCCTTTTTTATAATTTATAAACACTAATATAAATTTTTTATTTTTCATTTCAGGATGAACTTCAGGAGAAAGAGACACAGGGCTCTTTTATCCCTGAGGGTAGGATGGATATCCTAGCCACTGCTTTGGGAAAGACTGAACACCCCGGCCGTGTTAGAGGATATCAGGCGGGTGTTAGTATTCGGAAGGTTTTTGGTAAGAGTAAGCAACCAAGAGACCCGGAAATTGAATCCTTAAAAGAAGAGCTGCAGGATATGAAACGGTCTATGGGTGATCAAATTCAAGCAGCAGTACAGAAGGCTTTATTAGAACACTTGGCAAGACAGTCACAGTCTGCTCATCCTTCCGAGGTATATTATTTACTGTTAACAATTTTTCTTTTCTATAAATTATAAACACTGATATAACTTTTTCATTTTTCAACATTCTCAGCCTACTCACTCAGACTATCATGCCTCATATGCTTACCCAACACCGTCTGGGCAGCCTTCCGAGGTATATTATTTAATGTCATCAATTTGTCTATTTTATAAATTATAAACACTGATATAACTTTTTCATTTTTCAACATTCTCAGCCAACTCACCCGGACTACCCTGCCTCATCTGCTTACCCTGCCCCGTCTGCGCAACCATTTGAGGTATATTATTTAATTTAATTTTTAATCAATTTTTCTATGTTAAAAATTTTAAACACTAATATACCCTTTTCATTTTTCTGACTTCTCAGCCTGCTCACCCTGACTACCCTGCCCCACCTGCTAACTTTGAGCCTCCACCTCCTCCATCGGATCAAACCTTATATTGTGAGTTGTTTGCGGGAGATCCTCATGTACATATTGTTGCGTTAGGACAAGTGTATTTTTTGGGGGACTCGGTACATCATCAGCCTATGCAGATGGGTCAGGTTAGAGTATCAGTACTTTTTATTATAGATCCTACTGCTCTACTACCATTTCCTACTGCGGAGATCACCAGTGTTGGGGAATGCATGGGCCATTTTTTACTTTGGCCAACTGCACTTCTTCGTTATATTTCACATGAGGTATGAGTTTTTTTAACTAGTAATTAGAAATGATTCCAAATTACTTATAATGTTTTCTGACATTTAACTTATATAGGAATATCTGAAAGCAAAAGAAACTGTACAAATGCAGCAAAATGTTCAAAAACAGTCGGCTGTAGATACTTCTGATATTTCTTCTGGGTTGAAAAGATTATCTCAGTGCTCTTCTTCCTTGAATTTTATCTATGAGTTTCGGATGACGCCCGATATATGTGGAAGAAATTATAAATTGAGAATATTGAAAGAAGATATCATGAATTTAGTTAATTTTGAAGAGATCGGGCTGAATGTGGTGCAGTTGTTTTCCATGTAAGTAAATTGATGTCTGAATTGCTATTTCTTTACTAAAATATTGTTATGTCATTGACTAACTATGTTTTCTTTTTAAATTAGGTATCTATACAGGATTCTTTTACAAAATGAAACTACAAGCATTTATAGCTTTATAGATCCAGAGTACATTTCCTCGGAAGTCAAACATGTGAAAAATGATGAAAAAGTTAAATATATATCCGAGAGATTATCACAAACAGAGATTCAGTGCTGGTTTTTGCCATTTGTTGATAAGTAAGAATATCAACATAATTTTGAACTCATGATCATTATAATGTCATTAATTATGAACTTTTTGTATTATAGGGGGCATTGGATGTTAGGTGTATTTTGCCCAAATGAATGCACCTTATATTGGTTTTTCTCTTTATTAGGAAAAGTGCGTAAAACGTTTTCCAACTTATTAAACAGGTAAGTTGTTTTTTTATTTTTAGAAGTTTGTTATGTTTAATTTTAATTGTTTACACAAGTTTTATTAGTTCTTATATAAAACAATGCAGTTCATGGAAACATTTTACAAATGAAAAGAAACCAACGAAAATCAAATATGTGGAAGTACAGGTAATTAGTTTTTATATTTTTGTTATATATTGGGTTTCATTATTAGTTAAATGTTTTATAACTGCAGTGTCATCGTCAAAATGGAAGCGTTGAATGTGGTTATTATATTCTACGATTTATGTACGAGATAATCACAACTGGGGAAACTACTGATTTTCATAAGGTTAGTTGTATTAACTTTTTTATATATTTTCATCCACTTTCTTCTATTTATTAATTTCATATCATTCAATATTATTGTAGGTATTCAATGATTCACAGTCATATTCTCAATCTGATATGATTCATATTCAATCTACTTTTGCGGACTATTTGTTAAGTCTGATTAAGATTTGAGGTATGTATACTAATATTTATAAATAATATTATATATGGGTTTAAAAAACTAACTCTTATGATATATTAGGTGTTTGAACCTACTAATAATCAAATGAATGCTTCAACAATAACAAACAATGAGCATGTCATATATTTCAGGTACGTGTATTTTAATTCTGATTTACTGAGTTTTCTCAAGTGCCTCTGCAAAAACTGTTTTATTGAATCTACTAATAATCAAATGAATCCTTCAACAATAACCAACAATAAGCATGTCGTATATTTCAGGTACGTGTATTTTAATTCAGAATTAGTTATTATATTTCTTTTCATTGTTATTTCTTAAAATCATTTGTCTGTACAGTGACAAATCTGTAGGGTGGTACTTGGATCATGAACATAGAGATTCGTATAGCGAAATAACATTCACAAACACTAAAAATTGTCTCCCTTGAATGCACAGCAATATCTTCTAGGCCTTTTTATTTTTTATGCAAATAAATATCGAAAAATGATTGCCGAGAAGCATATCACATAATACCTGAAACAGCGCTTAGTGGGTTTGCACAAAGATAAAATAGAAGGCGTCAATTTTTAAGGTATGTTTCTTTATGTATCTTCAATCTGCATTTGATTTCAATTTTCTAACCTATTTTTTGCACTCAAATTTATTTCTCTGTTATTCCATAACTTAAACAAATAACAATAGTGAATGGGTAATGCACGTCTATACAGAGCAAATATAAAAACCTGAGGTTGGGGGTGGTGGGGATTCTATGGTGAAAAGACACCCCCAACATCTTCAGTGGGGGAGGTGAGGAAGAGGTTTCATCGGCTGAGTGTTCCTGAAATTTTGATCAGGAGTCGTAACATTTCATTTTGGTAATTTACTTTGTGAAAAAATGAATGATTCAAATAAATTACACATTTTCATTTAATGTTTATTCATTGCACTAATAACTTGGATTGATTTTTTCACTCACATATCCTTAGTTTCATTACTGTTTTGACAGGATTGGTGCTATCTATGGGAGGAAACTTACAATGATTGATACTGAGTATGGTTAGATTAAGAAAATGCACCATGTAGGTACGTGTATTTTAATTCTGCTTTACTTTGAGTTTTCTGAAGTACTTCTGTTAAAGTTGTTTAATTGTTTTTGTATACTTCGTTATTTTTTTTCAGGGTTCCGATTTGTTTGGAGGAGAAAATATATGTATTTTATTTAAAAAAAAAAAATTACGGCGTCGGTTTTTTAATGAACCGACGCGGAAAATAATGTCTAAATGTAGCTTCGGCGTCGGTTTTATAAAAAACCGACGCCGAAGCTCATAAGCGAATTAATTTTCGCGTCGGTTTCTATGAACCGACGCGAAAACTCTATTTTTAACGTCGCCTATAAAGACGTCGGTTTATAACCGACGTTAAAAATTAAAAAAAAACCGACGCGAAAAAGTGTTTTTGCACTAGTGCCATTTTCATTAGAATTAGCATGTACTTTATCTTTATCTTTTTTCAGTTTTCTAACAAATTTCTATTGATCTGGCTAGATAACTAAAAACTTATTCATAAAAAATTATTTAGTGTAGATTCAACATGTATTCTTCAATGATTCCATGTTACCTTTCTTAAGAAACATATAAAAATAATCTTAAACAATGTCTTCAATCAATCTTATATTCTCTTGGATTTATTCTCCGTTTAATTTCATTTCGCTTCCATTCATTTCCAAGGCTTGTTTGTTGTGATCCATGGTACAAACTTTATTTCCATAGTATAAGAATATTTTATTGGTTGAGATGACATTCATGGAATCCATGTTAAAATTCCTCTTGGGAAAAGCATGTTTCAATATTATCTTGACTTCATTGTTTCTTATATACCCAATGGAATAATTATCAACTGTTTTTCCTTGACTTCATTTTTTCTTATATTCCCAATGGAATAATTATCAACTATTTTTCCTTTCTTATACATTTGTTGTGGACCTTTATTTTTATCAACATTTGAATGATGCAGGGTTTGAATAAACCATAAATCTTGATAATTGTCATCACTTCTTCTCCAATTATCACAGATGTCTTCAATATATTCAAATATGTTCTTGATAGAAAAATTATTATTCATTTGTGAATTATGCATTAGATTTGTAGAATTTATCATTTCATCATATGTACTTTACCTGAATGTCAGTCTTCCAAAATTTTAATACATTGAAACATTATGTCAGATACTATTTTCCTAATGCACAAACTTCAAAAAACACCAACAGTTGCCAATAAATCTCTGTCTTTTTCTTGTAGTATCAGTTTTTCTAGATTCAGTTCATTTTTGAATCTGGAATTGTATTTCTTTATTTGTAGTATTTTTTTAGGGTAATTTTTCATAATAATTCCAGTATCCAACCTTGATGTTTTGATTCATATATCAAAATTTTTGTCAATCCAAATCTTCCATTCTTTTAGCATTAAACATGTACAAGAAGATGAAACATTATTAGTAGAAATAGAAATAACTGGGTTATGGGATACTTTATTCTTGGAGAATGTTTCCATTATATTAGAAGATGATATAATACCCCTTTAAGAATCATAGTCCTCAATTCAAGCTTCATTAGCAGCATCTCGGATTCTAGATGTTCTGGATGTTCTATCTTATGGTGATTAGTGATTCTTCAATTTCACCTCTAGCTCTAAAAACTACATGTTGAGAGAGTTCTTCTCACCCTCAACTAATTTCAACTTACTTTACCAATTCTCCTTCAGATTAATCATTTTTTTTTTCATGAAATTTTTTTAATTCATGGAAAGAAATACCATGCTCCTTTACCTTGTTAAATTTGTCTTCTATTAGAGCACATTTGTCAACCATAGAATCGTTGTGAAAATTTTGAAGTGCATGGAAAGCTTCTACAAATACAGTATCATTGAATTATTTCTCATAAATAATTATTTGCAATTATTCAGTTACATCATCAAATATTTCATTGCAAAGATAATTTGTTTTCCCATTTCTTTATAATTTTTTCTATGAGTGATGGACATACCATCCTTTTATCCAATTCCTTTTTTATGGATTTAGCTTCTTCATAAAGTTTTAATTTTTATTCTCAAAGAACATTGATGCTTGTAGAAATATGTCTTGCCACTTATTTTGGAATATTAATTAGATTTCTTTGAGTGAAAACTAAAGATCATTGATTGTTCTATCATCACCACATCTTGACCAAACATCATCAGAAGAGTTGTTATAATGAACAGAATTATAACATGTTGTAACTTCTAGATTTCCTTTAGTAGTAGGTATCTATTCATTAGCAATACGATTCTTCTTCAGCTTAATTCACTATTTCTTATTCCTATTCTTCCGAGTATTGAATGATATCTCAATTTGAGGTTTCTCACTAATTTCCTGATATCTTAAATTCATAAAGACACCATTTGATATTTTAGAGGTAACATTATCCCTAATACTAATTGAAGTGATCGTATTAGTGTGAAATCACTGAGAGGGGGAGTTTTGAATTATTTATCCCTTTAATATTTTGAAATTTTTATTCTTTTCTATTAAACCTCTATTACTAGTTAAAGCCTTGATACACTATCTTGTGTATCTCAGTGATTTGGTTCATAGACTTACTCTTCTTGTGTTAGTTATTCTCCCAAACAAAGATTATCTACTATAATCAGTTTAATAATTAAATTGGCTAATAAAGATCCACAATGTATATCCCTTGAGTCCCAAAGGAGGTTCTTTATACTGCATCTCACTGCTTTACTAGATTCTCATTATCCTACTCTACAGTCTCACTAAAGTATTCTTCTACTGAGTCTTACAAGATACTATATGCTCCCAAATCAAATGAAATTCTACTTTAATGAAACTTTTGATCCACTGATGATTGATCTTATACTCATCCCCAATGATATTTTTGAATTACACATGCCTATGTATCTGTTCATGAATCTTCATTATCTTTTTGTAAGGTATGTTGGCCTTTCTCAATGATATCTATCACTTGTGTTTATCATTTTCCTCAGTGTAACAATGGTTTGACATTTCATTATTCTTATTATGAAGACTTGTCCTCACTTTTTTGTTTGTATATGGTGCACACAAAATCATGAAGAATATTAATTGGAAGTAATGATCATGCAGTATGAGAAACTTGTCTATCTTTTTGAAAACTTAAACATTGTTGAATAAGATATAATATCTTCTTTAAATCATCTTGGCTTCAATATCAATTCTCATACACATCATGCATGAGTTTCATGGAATTCAAAACATCTTTTTTTGTTATCTTAGTGACATCTCACACATGCATATGATTATGCACAATTTCTTGTACATATGGTATGATTATTGTCAAGTTAAACACACACTATTAGCATGTATAAATAGGTTATGTTCAATGAGAGTGTCTCATTCATTTACACATGCATTGTCCACTTGGTTTATTCTTTATGAATATGCACCCACACAATTACTTATTCTTTGGTTTTTTCCACCCACACAATTATTGTTTAGTTTCAGTTCAATATATGTGTGTTATGCATGTTCATGCACTTTCTTCTTAATGCTACTCAATGTTCACATTATACACACAATCTCCCTTATCCTTTGGAGACACACATCCTTCCAATATTCTCTTCGTTAAATTTTTTCATGCAAGAACAAATATAGGGCGATCATGAAGGTGTATACCCTTCATCTTCTTACGAACAAAACCCGATGGGTAAAAGGTGTGTGTGAGTTATTCTTCTCCTCAAAGGGTAATGTATATATACACTATCTCTAATAGTCTTCCAAAGTAACTTTTTTTATTATGAAACACTTTTAAGGGGAAGTGAGAACCCACATAGAAAAATCCAATCAAACAGCAAATGAAAAAATAGACTTACCAAAGAAAATATTATGTTGATTGGAATCTATCTCTCTAAATAATTTCCATGCCAGAGAACTTACCTGAAATTTTGGATCATCATTTAGAATGTCTTCAAAATGGCATGCCAAATAGTCCCAAGATTTCAAGTATTCCTCTTTGTTAATCATCCCTTTGTTGAAGCCTCTGATCAGTATACAGACTTGCCTGTCAATCCACTCACATTGCTCCCTCTAAGTATCCACATGAGGCAATCTTCCCATTATTTCATCACCATCTTCCTGCGTCGCCTTAAGAAGTGCATAGATCTTCATATAATCGGTTGTATGGACCACCATCAAAGAGCACTTTTCTTCATTTAACTCTTGATTGTTTGAATAGCATGTTAAGATAACTGTAGTATATCCTCATTCTTTATTAAATAACATGCTATACAGAATAGGTTCATTGCAGAGCTTCTTTTATAGTGCTTTTCACTTGTCAAAGAGCCCCAGGATCATCCTTCTTTGATTGGTTAAAATTCCTCACAAAAACCTCTTCCTTTTCCAAACCATAGGGGTATATGGTGGATCTATTTCTTCATAGAAATGAGAGATCTCTCAATATGTTCAACACCAAACCCTTGGTCAATAGATCTATATTTATAGGAAAGGATCACCTAGCTCAACCACTTCATATTCACGCAAGATTCATCTCTTAAATCATACCTTTGAATAGCTAACTTCCTCCATATTGAAATCATCAATGGAAGGTACAGATACACGCTGCATATCTCAATTTTTTTTGTTTCATCAGAGATTTTCTTTTGTAGTGATCAAATCATGTTCATGTGATAAAGGTCACATGAAACTTCTTTTCATGAATTCTCAAACACTATGAATTGGCCTTGCAACTTCAATTTCTTCATCCATGTTCTATCTTCATTCTTACATTGCATGAATGAAAAAGAAATTGCATGCATGGTATCATGCCTTCAAGATGACCATAATGAAGTATATTTTCTCTCCAATAGTGGGTGAAAACACGATCATGGATTCTCGACATCATCTCTTGTGAGCTGTGATGTCGGTAGGTTCGGAGGTTGAAAATGACATGGCTAAAGAATCATTAAACAATCATCAATTATTTTGTTGAGGCGTGGGATAATGGATGTCCGATATTAGATTATGAGCATGAATAAGATGTGTGGCTGAGATCTCACATGAGATCATATGTATGGTTGGGATTTCATCTTCCATTTTTAAATGATGAATAGTAGTCACATTCATTTGTCCCACATCGAATCTGAAGCATAACTGGGGTATAGTAAATCAATAAATGATTGACGCCCATAGCACATTTTACTACTTCCCCATCCACACTATCTCCATGTAATGTGTTCTCTGCAAGCGTACTCTACACCCACTCTCTCTATAGGCCATTGGCCCATACTATGCATGAGATCTCCCCATGCGCTCTTACGGGCCTACAAATGCCCCTACCACTCACAAAGCGGCTTGGATGACCTCCTTTTGGCATGGTCTACAATTGTGTCCTGAATGTTCCTAGGGTTGAGGCTACATATTGGCTTAGTGTATTTGTCAACCTTTTTTAATAGATCCCCATATTAAAACACTTATTAAAACCCAAAGGATTTATATAAGGGAATTCTACAAGAAATGTATGGCCAATCCAACTTAGAAATCTAAGCCTTTTTATCCTCAAGTATAATTCCTCGTCCTCTATTGATTTTTGGAAATTATTTTCCAAATTACTTCAAGAATATACACAAAGTGTAAGAAATATTTTGCACATCTCTTAATCATTTAAGATCAAAAAATATTCTCAAATACCTCATCCCATTAGAAACTAGTGGATAGATCTTCCAAACTAATGATGCAATCAAGTATTGTATGGCCTTCTTCAAATGTTGTAACAAAGTGTCATTCATTGAAACATATCTTGGAACTTAGGATTAGTTCGACAATCATCTCAATTTATAATGGAAAATTATCAATCATGACATCCAACATGACATCCAATGTCATTTTATGAATAGTGGTTCTCTAAGTAACATTATCATTGAAACTTTATCATATAGATAGAAATGAGATATTAATATCTCATCAATCACCATTCCTAACCAACCATTATTGAAAGTACTTGTCAACTAATAAAATTCATAATAAAAGTGGGATCTTCACTTAGTAAATAACATTCCCTGAGTCAATAATAATACTTTATGAATCACCACTTCAATCATTACCTTTCCATACACATATTAACACATTATTCATATCAAACAAAACATCATTCCCAACACATTTCTTAAAAAATATTAATAGTTTAATTTAATTAAATGGAACTTGGTGGAAAGGCCATACCATGTGTTGAATATTTAAATATAAAAATTATCTAAATTGGGACACTCGTGGTATGATTAGATTAAATTAATCTAAATTATTAATGGAAAATATATCATTATTATGATTACAACATGGATAATGGTCAGTGGACATTGTTAATGGGAATTGTTCCCCATGAAATTTCTTACTCCCATACATTGGGTTATGGGAATGGTATCTCAAAAAACATACATTTACCTAGCCAATGGGCAAGATGTTCCATGTTCCCATTCATCAGGTATTGGGAAGGATAACTCACCCCACCACCTCGAGTGATATGAATGAAGTATCTCGCTCATGTGGTTCTATAATTGAACCTGTTATCAATCATATATATTGTGAGACTATGCATGCACAATTGAGTTACAACCAAGGTCCATATAGAAGATAGTATTTATGTTTATGCCTATATATGTCTTCACATAAATAGCATTTTTAAATATATACATATGATGTATAATTATTTATAATGAATGTATAAGGAAACAGATTTCATACTTACCCATGCCTTTTATAGAGAAGGAATATTCTGACTGGTGTCCTATAGGAACCTAAGATGAAAATTATTTCTTATTCAGAATCTTTTATAATCTAGTATACCTTTACAATACTATTATATATACACTAACTAAATAATTATAGAAACTATTGGTGGTGGTATGCTGAGTTTATTTCATGCCCTAACTGAGTTACCAGTCGCACCTGAATATAATTCATGATGGCATGTGTGGATATGTGAAAGCTCCCTATAATGTACTCTTGAACTGATTTTCTTATAGCATGGATGTAAGGAAGTAGGGGAGAGAGTGTATTCTCATGATGCTACTAGAGATTTATTTATTTTATTTTTTTATAGAGTGTTGTATATCTTTGTTCTCAGCATTCTCATATCCCCTTCTTTTAACATTATCATAAAATGAAATAATTTTTTATATGACACTACATGTGTGTTTTATATTATTATTGTTTTGTGTTGGTTTATACTTCTATTGTTTGTTGTTTTATCTATTTATATTATGTTTTCAGTTATCTTTTTTTCATATTTTATGTATTATATATCTTTATTTCTCCTCTAATACTCTAATATGATGGTATAGTCTTCCCATAATACCACCTTGGACTCTCTCAATTGTAGAAAAAAGCCTCTAGTGTTTAGGGTGGTTTTCTTAAGGCCATGTGACCCACTTAATTCATGCATCATTTTGGGGGTTTCCAGGTTGGTAAAATAAAAGGTGGTATTATAGGAATATATTTCTTTTGTATTAGACTTTGGGTGTCATATAGGATAAAATGAATGTTTCATAATTTTGTATTGATCTTGTTCTTCGAAGTAGATGACCCACATACCAGGGGAACCCAAATTTCCTAGGATTTGTTACTACTACTGTCGGATTAAGCCAGTAATAGTTTTAATGATTTCAATATTGGGTGAAAAATATGTTTTTAATGATATTATTTGGAATTTATAGTTACATACTTACTTTTCCAAGACTTGTAATAGAAAGGTATTATCATATCATGAATCATCATAGGAATATTATGGATTATATTCCATGAATTTTATTGTTCAATTCTTACTTACTATGTTCATTTTCATATAGTATATTGTTTAGTGTCATGATTCTTATATTTTGAAATTTCCCAATAATTTTTTGTAGGGATAAAATAATTGTATTATTTATTGCGACTACATGAATATAAATATATTTTCCCTTTATATATTGATGATGGTACCTTAATTAACCAACTATACCGGGTTTGAGGTATGAACCCTTGGTTTAATGGGAGGAAATTTTAGTTTATTTAAAATCATGAATTACAATGGATATTTTTGAATCAGGTACTTATATAAATTATAACTGGTAATTCATTTAATAAAATCTAACCATATGGAATGTTACAACCCCATACCAAATGTAATGGAAAGTCACAATTGTGTGATATTCTACTTTCAATTTATACGTAGTATGACTTATAAATTATGAATGTTGATACATATAAATGAAATCTAATATATATATATATTTATGAGTACTAGCATAAATAAATTTAAAACTATTAAATGAAATGGGTATCATTAAATGGGGATTCCAATTGGAAATCAAAGAGTGGTTTCCATTATAATATGTAATTGACACTCTATATATGAGAACCTTAGACCTATTGAGAGAGCCTAAGAACCAAACTCTACCTCAGTAGTTTGTAGTTGGGAGTGTATCTTAAAATCCCCATGGCTTGAGAAATGGTATCCTTTTATCAGATATTAATTGATTTAGGAGATGAAATATAGGTTTTGGTAAGTAAATAAGATGTTTTGTACCTATCTTAATCATCTACCTATCATCTTTTTACTACTAAATTGTTTTCTAAGCTGTTCATTCAGATTTTGAGACTCATAAACCTATGAAAGCCTTTCAGTCATACACATGGATGGTAGTGATGACTATGTTATGAATACAGTGGGTCGTAATCCACTATTATTATCTCACATAGTACCACGAGTGGCACCACCATCTATTCCTTACTTGGGAACTAACACAATGTTTTGAAGGGTTTTATTTTCATGACAATTTCTAAAAAATTATTTTCAATACATTTTTCAACTATAGTATATTTTTTTGGAACTCTAGAAGCAGTAGACACATGAATATTTGGGGGACAGTGGCCCTCAAGATGTTGAGATGTGGTTGGAGGCCAAAACTTCTATATTCTATAATCCATATATTTCTCTATATAATAGGATAAATATCAAAAATTATATATTACAAGGTTCTTATAAGTGGTGTTGGGATGTCATTACCCAAGAACAAATAATGTATGGTGTGATCTAAGGGGACATCTAGATGGTCTTATATGATTTATTCTTTCCACAAACACTAAGAGATAACCGATCTAGACAATTCATGAACATTTAGTAGGAATTTAAGTCCATGATAACATATTCTGCATATTTTTTTGAGTTTTAGTGATTCTCACCAACTCTATATGGTGTGATCTTATTCATGTGATGGGATTTATAGATTGGATTATATACACCATCCAATCATATGATAAAATTTAATATTTGAACATAATTTATAAGATTTTCACCCATGACCAAATCACTAAGTATGATTTTAGGGAATCAGCATGATGGATCTTGGGTGGTTCAACACCCACACCTAGTAGCTGTTCAACTACTTTAAAGAAAAACAACTTTGAGATTTATCATGGGGGTTGGGGTAGTCATATAGTTTATTCTAACAATTTTTTTATATGTCACTAGTGGGGGAATCTATGATATACCAAATTTTGGTACATGATAGATTTGGTGGTGTGTAGATAATGTGGTGGGATGGGTCATATTTATCACTTCTTTATGTATTTTTCCACAATTCATTGCTATATAGGATCTACACCAACCCCAAATTCTATAGCAAGGCCAATATTAATTTTCTAAATAGTCAATTGGAACACAACGAGCCATCTAGACTAAGGTGGCAGTCATGGAAGAGGGATCCTGACTCAAGATTCATAGCTCCATTAGAGTGAACAGAATCAATGAAGCCATCATGTGACTTATGGATGTGGTACTAGGATGTTACATGCTATGAAATATATTCTGAAGGAGCAAAGTTTCATAACATTGATTGTTAAAAGTTCTATTATATTATCCTATAAATAAGTTTGTTCATTATTTTTCATAGGTCCACTGCATTCATTTATGACTATAGATGTTCTAGAGATTATTTTCATAGAGATAAATTATTTCTTTGAAATGATGACAGTAGATTCCTTATTCGGTATCCGATTAGAGAGTGTTCTTAAATATAATGATTTTCCCCATTAGATAGGTGGTTATTTATTTGTGTGTAATCCTTTAATCCTCAGTATGATAGGTTATTATGTAATTCTTAGATTGGGCTAGTTAATTCCACATCCATTTCATATTGATTTTTTCTTCTAGGAGGGTGATGTTTATATAACTAGATGGTGGTAGACTTATCTATAATGGAGAATGGGATATCCATGCGACTCAAGTTGGACCTATGCATCATGTGTTGGGTATATTGATATCCTAGATTTATACTCTATATAGATGATATGGTAATATGACCTACTATTATACATATTATAGTGGATCACTTCAGGGTTGTATTCCATGAAAATTGTTTTTGACTACCTCTAGTGTGGGTGGTAGATTTCATTATTGAGATACTACATATAGAGACACTAGTGGCCATTCGTCCTTATAGGATAGAAACTACATATCTTCATTATCAAAGTAAGTGGTTTGATGATTTGGTGTATAGGTGCTTTATATGGGACGACACTTCTCCTTGGGTTTCACAGGTCCTTTTTTCTAAGTATGAAGATACTAACCTAATAATTTTCACTTATTATGGATATATGAACCATAATATGGTTTTATACTGGTATCCCCTTCCTTTTATTGATGGAATCATCCAATATCTTCAGGGAGAGATAGTTTTCTCCAAGATAGATTTGAGGTTTGGCTATCATCATGTGCATGTTAGGACTTCTAACTTAACTAATAAAACTTTATGAAGTAGGTATTATAATTATGAGTATATGGTAATGTCATTTGGTCACAAGAACATGCCAAATATTTTCATGGCCCTGATGAAATATGTTTTCCATCCATAACTGCATTCATTCAAGGTAATCATTTTAACTAACATCATTTTATATTATATCACTTGACAAGACCCTCCAAAACATCTTGAGATTATTATTAATACACTTCAATAGAACTATCATTATTAAAGGATCAATAAATGAAATTTTTGGACTGAGAATGATCATTTCCTATGTAAATTCATCTAAGAGATTGGAGGGTCAATATACCCAATGATGGCGACAACTATAATTTCCATGGATTAGACCAATAAAGTCTTTGGTATACATAGTTTCTTAGGACTACCAGGGTATTATAGATTCTTTATACTAGATATCTAATTCTTATCATCACCACTTGTTGTATTAACATAGAAGGGGGTGAAATTTGAATGGTTAGGATGTTGAGAAATAATCTTTTATAAGTTGAAAGGAAGACATACTTTAGTGGTGATCATTATTCTTCCATATCTAGGAAGATGCTATATAGTTTATTATGATGAATCAACCATCAGTCTGGGAGAAGTTCTAATGAAATATGAATGAGTCATTATGTTCATGTCTCATCAGTTGTGGTCACATAAGTAAAGTTATCCAACATAGGGTATTGATGACTAGTGCAAAAAAACATTTTTACGTCGGTTATTCTTTATTATTTATGTTGGTTGTTGGCTGAAGTTATTACATGATACATTATAAATATTGTTTTTACATCATTAATTTTAAAACAGACTTAAAAACATAAATCCAAATAATTTTTCACATCGGTTCCTATGGAAGTGATGCGGAAAACACTTCAGTGTGATGATTTATTATGTTGGTTTTCTAAATAACTGATGTGGTATATAGTTTATTATGTCATTTATTACATAACTAATGTAATAAACTGCACCTCCAAAGTTTTTTTCATGTTAGTTATTAAAAAAACCATGTGAAAAACAAGATTATCATGTCAGTTATGAAATTAACTGACAAGATAATCCAGTCTGTGAAGCATTTTCTAACATCAGTTATTGTTTAACCGATGTGAAAATATATAAACTATGTTGGTTGTTAAATAAACAACGTAAAAAAACATTCTCATGCATTTATTATATTCGTTATAAAATAACAGATGTAAAAACCATTTTTTTAATAAATATATTCAACCATTACTATGCTCTGCTAAAGAAGTCCTGAAACAAGTAGAAAAAAGAGAAAAAAAAGACAAGAATATATACCAGGAAAAAAATTAGAACTATTTCAAAATAAGAAGAAACAACACAAAATTAAACATTCACATACATAACATTCAAAACATACAATGTCAACTAAAACACTTAAACCCCCTTGGACTACTTCTACACCTATGAGCAGTCCCCCTGGAAACCGTCCTACCCTTGAACCCCCCCCCCCCCAGAAAGGCCCCCCCCTGGACACCCCATACCCCCTTGGAGAGCCCCCCACCCACTGGCCACCCCTACCCCTCTGGACACCCTCTCACCCCTAGACCGCCCCCACCCCCTGGACACCATCCCACCCACTAGACATCACCCCACCCCACTAGAAAACACCCACCCCTTGGACACCCGCCCACCCCGGGACACCCCCACCCACTGGGCAGCCCCCTGGACACCCTTCCACCCCTTGGACCCCCCCCCCACCCTATGGAAAACCCCTCCACCCCCTAGACAGCCCCACCCCTAGGACATCGCCCCACCCCATAGACACCCCCCACCCATGGACTCCCACCCACCCCCCTGGACACCCCCACCCCCTGGACACCGCCACCCCCTTGACATCCCCACCCCCTAGACCTCCCTTCCACCCCCTTGGACATCCCCCCACACCCTAGAAACAAACCCACCCCACAATACATCCACCAACCCCCTGGACATGCTTCCACCCTCTAGACACCACCCCACCCCACTGAACACCCTCCCTCCCGCTGGACACCCCCACCCACTAGGACAACCCCCACCCCCTGGACTGCCCCCCCCCCCCCCCGCCACCTCCCTTAGACTTCCCTCACCCCCTAGACACCACACCAGCCCACTGGATAGCCCCCACCCCTTGGACACCTTCCAACCCCTACCCCCATGGACCCCCTCCCAACCCATATACACCACCCCACCCCCCATGGATATCCCCCCACCACATGGACACCCCCACCCCCTCAACACCCCTACCACTTGGACAGCCCCCACACAATTGGACACCCCCCACTACCTACACACCACACCACCCAACAGGATAGCTCCCCCCCACACACCCCCTAGACACCCTAGACACCCTCCCCCCCCCCCCCCCCACACCCTTGGACACCCACCCACCCACTAGACAACACCCCACCCCCCATGGGCATCCTCCACCCCTGGACACCCCCTACCACTTTGACAACCCCCCCCCCCCCCCACCCACCCCAGAAACCCCCACCCCCATGAAACTATTACTATGTTTTGCCAATGTATGAAACCAGCAAACACCAGACCAAAAGCAGACCAAAACCAGACCAGAATCCATACTAGAAAAAAATATGAACTAGAAAAAAAACATGAAGAACCAGAGAAAAATTAAACATTTACATATATTATAATCAAAACATACAATTTCAACTAAAAAACATAAATCCAACCTAAAAAACTACCAAATGAAAAATTATAATTACAATATTCAAAATTACATTTTACACTACAAACGAACTAAAATCCAATCAAACCTGTAAAAGAATTTGACCATTACACTTGTATGTGTTTTACCTCATGAGAACTATATGGTTGAGGGAAATGAAATAACTACAAATAAAATGGATATTAGTTAACTTCTATAATTAATAAATCAAATGAAATGTTATGGAAACGTTTATAAAGAAATCTTACCAGGTCATACTTCACCAGTGTTCCAGTTGTAATTATTTCATACATAAATCATAACATATAATATCCACATTCGATGATGCCTTTTTGTTCAGAGAAATTCTATTTAAATGAGTATCAATTAAAAATATCATTTTTATGTTATACATCGAAAAGTAAAAATTATAAATGTATATTTACCTTTACTTTTACATATTTGATCTTAGAACTCTTTTTCTTTGTGTTATTTTTGAAAGTAGACCCATACCCTGTTATAAGATAATAAGAATGGAATAAATTTAAAATTAATTATAATATAAATAACTATTAAGAAACTAAAACATACTTTTCAAACATATTCTTAAAACTTCCCCGCACATCTCCATGGACAGATCATATCCAATAATGTGTTTTATCCCTTGAAAAAAACTCCAAACAACAAATGATCACTGATATAAAAGAAAATTTATGGTTAGTGGTTTTTATGTTAAAAGATAATGAACACTTTTCCAGATATATGTTTCATACCTCTCACAAAAAGGCTTCATCTAACACTATGTGATTATATTCTGTTCAAATCATTCAACAATTTAAAGTGTTCTTTGTTCCTCATCCAATGCATGTGCTTAATGGGAATTCAAATGCATGTTCATGAATCCATATACATATGTCTTCTCATTCTTCTCAAACATTTTATAATGATACCTAATACAAAATAGACATAAGTATACATTTTTAATAAATTTAACTCAAGGAAATGTGTTAAGACTTACATGGAAAAAATATACACCACGTTGATGCCCAACTTATCTCTAGTAACAAGCTCCATGATATCATTTTTCACAATCCCCACATTTATTTCATTTCCAAAAACATGATATTTCATTAGAAACTCATAATAATCCACCAAAAAATTTGAATATTTTGACAATCTATCAATACTATCTGTATCTGATGTCATATCCATTTGACATTATTGTTGTTTATACAGTATTTCATTACCATAAAAGTATTCCTATAAAAATCAATAGAAAATATATTTTTTTCAAATGTTAAAACAAATTTAATAAAAAATAAAATAAAGATATAACATACATACCTTTATGGTAATGAGTCGCATATATTTGGATGGCCAAACTAAAAAGTGGTTGATACTATGTCCAACTATCATCACCTCATCTATAGGTAATGGTACTCGATCTGCTCTATCTATAATATCCTGTACAGTGACCCTATTATTCTCTTACTCTAACTATTAAAGATGAACTATATCTCCTATACAATATACCATCCCATATGGAACTATATTATGGTGAGGATCATTAACATATAAATCACAATAAGTAGGAAGTTGTGGTAGAGGAGTAGGATTAAAAATGGGGTCCACGGGATAAGGTGGGGGAGTGGGGGCTATTGGTGGAGGTGGAGGATATATAATGGGGTCTACAGGGGGAGGTGGAAGAGTGGGAGCTGCAGTCTGAAATTGTCTTTGCAAGTCTGCAAACATAGACTATACCGACACTCTAATATTTTCCCCCATCATCACATTATTATTATGAAGTTTAGCCTCCATGAATTATATTTTTTATAAAAATCCTCAACGGAAAAAGTTGAAGAATGTGGAAACACTTTTATTACTGATACAACCATCAGATATCCTCATACACGACCAGGGTGTTCGGGCTTTCCCAATGCTGCAGATAAAATATCAAGCCTTCCAGTAGCTCTAAATATCCCTTGTGAGCTCTTCTCCTTAATAGAATCTTGTATTAATTAATTGAAAATTTCGATAATGATTCAAAATATATAAAAATATAATTAACATACATAAATAAAATAAATATATTATAATCCTCTCAGCTACGATTATTGATTAATCCAAAAGATATTTCCCTCTTTTTCCCATCCAATATCTCTTCCATTTTTCATGTTTATATGGACTAGACAGTGGTGCATCCTCTCTAGATCTTGAAGACTTAGATCTTAGTTTTTGTAATTTTTTCACCATCATTTATTTTTCCAATAATGTATACCCTCCCCGAGATAAACTATGAGGGTATATATTTTTAGAGTGGATCTCCCAATGAGATTTCCCTATTTTCTGTAAATTAATAATAAGAAATAATTAATAAAACATTAATAATATCATTTATATAAAAAACATTATAAAAATTTACATTTCTGATACCAAAAATGAATCTTTTCTTCTAATTTCAATAAATTTTCTCCATGTGCCTTCATCTAAGAAAGGATATATATGACATCGATTTACATGATTCCAATGACCAAAAATGAAATCAGATGTGAGGGTTGATTTTAAATACCTCTATCTCCTAGCCCCCATCGACAAACATTTCCTCCTAACTCCTTTAGTATCAGGAATATCAAATCTCATCTAATAAATAAGAGGTAAAACATATTATACTAGAAACATTTAATGATTATTCAAACAATAGAAAAATATATTACCAAAATCGTTCCCACAACTAATATATTATATCTTTTTCCACACTTATCCAATCATCATACAAAATTATTGCATTGCTTTTACCCTGATTTGATACAATACTCTTAAAATATTTTGCATTTGGACCTCTATCAATATCATTATCATCAAAATCAACGAGTATCCTCTTGTCTTAGCTATGGGTATGTGATAATTTTGGAATATCAAGAGGAGTATGTGAATGTTCCTCCCCAGAGGTATGATCATGTTGCCCATCTATAGAATCATGTGGTTTATCAACAAATTGATTTGTCATTATCCTCAAATAAAAAAATAAAACAATAGTTCACAAATATAAAAATTCAATTATTGTAGTACTAATGTAAACAAAAAATGGAAAACTGAATTGAGATACGTAATATTAAACATGGTAAATTAGGTAAGAAAGTTAAACAATGGTAAATATGGAAAACATAGTAGTCTAATTTTCATTCAACAGAATCAATAAATATATAAGTTATGTAAATATAAACTATGGTAAACTATGGTAAACATGGTAAACATGTAAAAAATGGTAATGTAATTATTATTCAAAAAACATCAATAGATATAATAGTTACGTAATGGTAAACATGACAAACAAAAATAAACAAAATAAAAATAAAAAAATCTATTTATTTGTTTTAATACACATTTTAATAAAGAAACAATTTACAATATCTAACATTTTATGAAAATAATAAATGTAAACAAGAAATAAACATATGTTACCTGTAATATTTGGAATGTAAAAAATGGATTGTGTTCCCAAATTCCTTCGTCATGATCATTATTTATGGCACAAACCATGTCTTCAACGTACCCATCATTATGTTTTGCTAATCTTTCTATGGAAGTAGGGATCTCACATAAATCTGCATCTTCATCATGTTGATCCTCACCAACATATTGTATTTTCCCTTATAAAACAACAAACCACTACATATCTGATTGATCAACTACATAGAAAATCAGTTTTTCATTTGTTTCCATAACAAAAGAATCTGTTGTGTCTTCCAATCTATTCAAAATAACAAATGTCATTCTAAATTAATTGTATCTGATATTGTTGTTTCTGATAAACCATTTGTAGTTAAAAGAGGATTTTTAATTTTAAATTAATCAACCTCCCATATTTCTTCATTGAATCCATAATATTCACTTGATGCAGAAATTGGGTTTTTTTCTTTAGAACTCAAAAAATGCATTACTTCTGCAAACACCAATACACCATTATTATGAACCATACTATGGTTCTCCTGGTGTTATTTATAAAATGTATATCCATTAATGTCATACATGGACCATGTTATCACATTTAAACATGGACCACCGACTTACCATCATAATGTCTTTGATACATCTGATCTACCAAGTAAGGTCTTTTTAAACCATGGAAAAACGGATTTGTTGTGGTCATTCAAAATCCACATTTCTTTCTTATTTGGACGACATTGTTTCAGCTCATTAATATACAATGTGATATAAGGTTGACCATAAGCTATGTTATTCAAGATTTATAATTCTACCTTCTTCAAATTTTTAGCTGACAACGATTTGAATTTCAAGCTACAAATCCCATTTACCTCATTATAAACTCATTCATGGTGAGATGGAGGCAACCTTATGTGCTTCGCCGCAGCCAAGTAGCTCATACAAAACTCTGAAATCTCCTCAAGAAATATAGTTTTCTATAACGGAGGATTCAGATCTATATGTATTATTAACATACCCCTTCAATTTTTCTTATACCTTTCAAACGGATACATCAAACCAAGATATACAGGTCCACAAAGCTTTATTTCCTGAACTAGATGAACCATTAAATTCACTATTATATCAAAAAAATATGGAAGAAAATACATTTCCAATTGAAAAAGTTTATAAATTACATCTTTTTCCAAAATGATCAAAGTATTCACATCAATCATTTTATTAGAAATTGAATTGAAAAAATAACACAACTCCATTATAGTCTTTCTGACACAAATGGGCAATATTCCATGCTATGAAACTGATATATGTTATTTCATCATGATGTTAAAATCATGATATTTCATACCTGTAAACTTCATATCCATCAAGGAGACAAAATTTTTTACATTTGAAGAATAGTCTTGAGGCACTTCAATATCATGAAGACACTAAAAAAAGCTAATTTTCTACCTATTCGATAATGTATGAAAAGATGGGGGAAGAAATATATGTCTTCCATTAGGAGTGGGAGCTATCTTCCAATGTATTCCCATTGATAGTAAGTCTAATCTTGCATTCAACCCATCTTTAGTCCTTCTATTAATATATATCAATGGTCCAATTAAACTATCACAAATATTCTTCTCCATGTGCATGATATAAATAGTATGTTTCCCTTCATGATATCACCAATATGATAGATCAAAAAATATTTACCATTTTTTCCAAATATATTTATCATTACCAGATTTACGAGTCTTTCCCAATGTCACAAAGAGGTTTCTCACCCTCTCAAAATACCCATCTAGGGATAACGGTTTTGGAGAAATATCAAATTCTTGCAAGCCATTGAATTCTTTTTTTAGTCTTCTACAAGTGTGATCAATAGGAAAAGATATTCGATGAACCATGTATACTGTTTTCATCCCATGATGCAATTGATAATATGAAGTCTGTTGTTCCCATATTGGACATGCTTTATGCCACTTAACATTGTATCCAAACAAATTCCCATATGCTAGGAAGTCATTTATATTGAACATAAGCACAACATATAGTTGAAAATATTCCATTTCATAAGAATCATACACCCCAATACCATCCTCCCAAAAAAGATTCAAACCATCAATCAGTGGTGAAAATAAAAAATCAACATCATTTCTGGGTTGCTTCGGACCAGAGATCATTATACTCAACATGGAATATTTGGGCTTCATACAAACTTCAAGAGAGAGGTTGTAAATTACCAATAAAACCGGCCATGAACCATTTGTTCTAATAAGGGTTTGGTATGGATTCATTCTATATGTGCACAACCCTAGTATGAGATTTTTAATTACATTTCCAAATGTTTGATATTGCCCATCATTTTTTTCCATTGTGGTAAATCATCTGTATGAGGTATTTTTCCATCACATATCCTCTCATCAGTATGCCATATTAACCTTTTTTCATCGTTTGAATTAGGATATGAACGTTTTAAATGATGAATTGAAGGAAGATTCCAAAATACCTTGGATGGGATCTCTGTAATCTCTACATCAGCCTTTGATTTTTCTTTCAACTTATACCGTGATGTCCCATATTTAGAAAACTATGACCGAAATTCATATTCCTTTCTAAATATCATACAACTATTAGGACAATCATTTATTTTCATGTATCCCAATCCCATCGGGAATAATATTTTCATGGCCTTATAATGTGAATATGGAAGACCATTTTCTTTTTTAAGAATTAATTTCAACAATTGTAGCAGCTGTGTAAAACTTCTATCACTCTATCTATGTTTATATTTCAGGTTAATCAATCTTAACTCTACCAACAAAACTATAAAATCTTAACAAATAGGATACAATAGTTTTCCAGCATCACCATATAGAGGCGCAACTGTTGGTTCTATCTCAATTTGTTTGCTTCAATATCACGAATTATTTCTTCAATTCCATCAAAGTTACCATCTTACAAATCATTATCATCAGTAAATCTGATATTCTGTCTAGTTTCACCAAGACAAATCCAAGGGCTATAACTCAGAATAAAACTATGAAAAATTAGAAGATCTTTGATCTCTATACTTTTCAACTTCTTCATATTCAAACATTTTAGGAATGGAATAGAAGAAATGGCCCTTCTTGAAACATTTCATTTAGAAAATTCAGAAAAGGAATCCAGCATTCTCATATTCATTACTCATTAGATGTTCCATAATACAAATTTAACTCATTATTACCTATAACAAATATTAAAATTATATATATTTTTAACATAAGACAATTTTATATTTATATGAAAAATATCATAATTTTAATGTAAGACAATTTGAAAATATAAAGCAAATATATGCGTATTTGAAAAAGATATGCGTGAAAATGATTTTAAAAAGAAAATATAATTAGATATAATAGTTTTATATTTATATGAAAATCATTTTAGGATTACAAATCTCTCATATGGATCATTATATAATAGTATAAATTCATCTTGGATCCATTCTTCATAAGGTACACAAAGAATACATCTGGGTGCAACTAGATAACAAATTCTCCCTTCTATAGACAAGAAATATGAAGTATAAATATTAAAAAATGTATATATTCAATACTAATAATTACACCTATCCTAATGATTTGAGACCATTAGTATAGGCCCTGAAACCATTGGGATAGAATATCCCAATGGTTTTACACACCATTGGCATGTTGGTCATTGCAATAGCCCTATACCAACGATTCTACAAGAACCATTTGCATAGACTACCAAAAGTTAATATATGCGAACAGTTTCAATGAAACTATTGGGATATATATATATACCAATGGTTCAAGAACCATTGGTATACATGTTGTCCATCATATAATCTATTCTAAAGGTTTCATGGAAATCGTTGCGATATATGTATACCAATGGTTCAAGAACAATTGGAATACACTCACTAGTATATAATGTAACACCCAGACCCTAGTTACCCAGAGTCGGTGCTTTATTACATAACATTGGCATTATCACAAAAGATCAAGTCTCGAAAGACCGGTTAGTTTAGTATCCTTGTAAGTAATAGATACATTCATAAGGTTTACATTACATCATAAAATGAAAAATTATACAACAACATTGTTTCCATAGACCACACTCATATCCCCTCAGACTATCCATGTAGGTCAGTCATAAAATACTTCTTCGCATCCTGGGAAAAATAAAACATAGAAAGGGGTAAGCTCAAATGCTCATTTAGAGTAATAAATACAACGGAAGATGCCATAAACATTAGGCATGGTGAATAATTTAAAACACATGCCTTTACAAATAATTAACATGAAAACATTATGGCAGGAATATGAGATGAGTAAATAATGCCACAATAAAACATAGTCATGGGAATTCTACTAGTCTAATAACCACATGAAATATCAATATCTAATCTCATAATGATGTAATGCATAATGTCAGACATCATAACCACATAGTCAAGGCCTTGTTCCAAGACTACAAATAAGATTTTGTCAAGGCCTTGTGCCAAGACACTAGTTTGTCTCATGAGACCTACCGATACATCGAGGAGATATAGCGGGCTCCACCCTTAAATTACTAAGTCCAATTCATTCCTCATATGAAATAGGTGAAACATAATCTTAACATTCGTATAAAAACTAGCATACGAAATGTTAATACATTATCCACAAAACATGAATGGTATAAAAATAGCACATCCACAATCAAACATAACTCATTCAATACAATGTGGAAGATTATATTGTAATAGATTAACCTCAATCGAGAATAATGAAGGATATCAACAAAGATGAAAATAATTATCAAAACTATTTGATATAAATATCCCCCTTTTTCTTGAAAACATTTAAAAATAACACTATTTGTCAAGGATCTGTTTAAAAATAGATTTTTGAATCAAAGTTTCCCATACCACTTTGAAACTTTTAAAAGGAATTTTAATTTTAAAACATTAATGTCCATATAAATAAATCCTTAAAACCATTTTTAAAACATGGACATTAATGAGAAATATTTAGAAGAGTAAATCTTTAAAACATTTAAAAATGATATTTTAGTTAGAGTTTCTAAGCAAATGATAGATTCTTGAATACAAATAATTGAGGTAATAAAAACTTTATAATATCATGAGAATAAAGGATTTCATGATATACTTTGTCAAAGGACGGCATATACACCATATAAAAGTGAATTGGGGCATAACAACAATGAAGTCTCCAAGAAATGTAAATTGAGATGAAATCCATTATAAAGATAATATACTTAGGTAACGGATAAATAAATGACATAATTATGTGTAAAAAATATAAATACCCTCAATATGATTGGATAGTTAGTGTAAATAAATCATAGGACATTCACACATATTAATGTAAAAACAACACCAATGAATTGGATATTTAACTCAATGAATGGAGATTGAGGTAAAATTACTCTTATCAAGTTCATATCGATGACTTGAGAATTGATTAGTGGAGTGATTATGTGTATCAAAAGTATATCCACAGAAAGGGGAGTGGAAATCACTATAAAAATAATATATATTGATTCCACACATAATCATGGAGTAAAATAATCAATGAAGTATGCATAAAGCCAAATGAGTGGAAATTGAAATTTTAAATTCCCTTACCGATTTGGTAACTTATGAAACATACAACCCATGAAAGAAGGATCATAAAATAAAAATGTAAATACCCATAAATTAAATTATATTACACAAAGAATACAATAATTTATAGTACATATGCCACACAAAAGGAAATAGTAGCCAATATAGCATGAATCTCACGGGAATAAAAAGTGAGATGAAAAAAACCTTACATCGTTGTAATCAATCGAGTCGTATGACCAAAAGATAATAACGAACAAATGAATCACAGAATACCAAGAATATAAAGAGAATCATGATAATGTATTTCATATGGTAGTACAAAATACACTACAGCCAATAAATAAGTTGAGAACAATGGAAATCTCACAGAATTAAATGTGAGATAAGAAACCCCTTAATTTGTATTTTTTCCTTGGTCGAGGGTAGGTTAACCTCCTGTATAATGGTGAAATTTTTTATTAAATTATACAAGAATAATATATATTAATATGATATCATATATGATATTTTAACATTTATTTGATAATAATATCTTAGTATTATCATCATTTCGGGTGTTATTATTCATAATGGCTTATTTGATTGGCCGTGGTGTGTTAGAATCTCAAAGTTGCATACAATGCAGGATATTAAATTATTCAAAGGGAAACGTACCGTGGAAGCTTGGGTTGTTACATATAATCTATTGCAATGGGGGTGGGTTGTCTAGGGTGTGGGGGGTTTTCCATGAGGGTGGTGGTGTCTAGGGGGTGTCCTGTGGGTGGAGGGCTATCTGGGGGGTGGGGATGTCCATGGTGGTAAGGTGTCCAGGGGGTGTGGGGGTGTCCAAGGGGGAGGGGTGTCTAGGGGGAGTCAAAGGAGGTGGGGTGTCCAGGGGGTGTGGGGGATGTCCAGGGTGAGGGGGTTGTCCAGGGGGTTGGGGGCTGTCCATGGGGGTGGGTCTCTCCAGAGGGTGGGGGATGTCTAGGGGTGGGGGTGTCCATGAGGTTGGGGGGCTATCCAAGGGGTGGGGGTGTCCATGGGGGTGGGGGTGTTCAAGGGGGTGTGGGGGTGTTCAAGGGGTATGGGGGTCTCTAGGGGGTGGGGTGATGTCGAGGGGGGTGACGGGTTGTCCTACCCCCTACCCCCTTGGAACCCCCCCACCCCTAGACTCCCCCACCCCCTGGACACCCCCACCCCCATGGACATCCCCCAACCCCCTGGATAGAATGCCCCCTAGACACCCCACCCCCCTGGACACCACCTACCACCTTGGACAGCCCCCTCAGCCCCCATGGACACCCCCACCCCTAGACACCCCTACCCCCTTGGACCGCCCCCTCACCCCTGGACACCACCATCCCCCCAAACCCCCTTGGACACCCCTGGATACCCCCACCCCCTTAGACATCCCCCACCCCTAGAGACCCACACCTCTAGAAATCCCCCCACCCTTCTTAGACAGCCCCCCCCCCCCCCCACTCCCCTTGGACACCCCCACCCCCACAGACCCCCCCCCCCCAACCCCTGGAGAGCCCCTCACACACCCACCCCCTGGACACCCCTACCCCCTTACACCCCCCCCCCCTCGGACACCCCCCAACACCCTAGGCACCCCTACCCACTTGGATAGCCCCCTCACCCCCTAGAAACCACCCCCCCACCCCCCTCTCCCACCCAGTGGATACAACTACCTCCTTGGACAACCCCCTCACCCCCTATACACCCACCTGGGACATCCCTTGGACACCCACTGTAACACCCCGAGATTTTATGATAATTATTACTTTTAATTTCTTTGATGTCTTTTTTAGTATGCTAAACCAAGATTATCTTGCGCTATACGCAACACCATATTATCTTGTAGTATTCTCAACACTATTCTTGGCTAACATTACACGCAAGAGAAACCTTCCTCGATAGCTTGCGTTGTACGCAATACCGAGTTTCACTAAACAAAGATATGTTATTAAAATATTATACAAACTAACCGTTATGAATAGTAATACCTACTTTTTGAAGTTTTATAAATTTTATCTTTCAAAATGGACTTTATTTTTGGATTTGGAATATCGATATTAGCCTATGGTGAATTTTTGGTATTTTTCTGAAAACTTTCAATTTTTGATGAATAGTGAAAACAATGAGTTATTGGTCAAAACCGACTTTTTATAATCATTTATTTTATTTAAATTTATTGTAGGTCAAAATAGATATATAATACCTATATAAGTTAAATTTAATTCATTGGATTCATTTTATAATAATTTTAGATATATAAAAAAATTATTGAACTTTTTACCGTCTTTTACCCACCTTTTAGGAGCATTTTCAAATTTACATAAAACTTAATTTTACCGCTTTTGTGAGTAAAATTTTGAAAATCCAAGAGACACGGTTAATATCAAGGAGTAAAATGTGGTTCAATAAGATAAAAATAATTTTTCGTCAATAGTAACTTTTTACTTTTATTTACCACGGTTAAAAGTAAATAGGGTAATTAAGGGTAAAAATTATATTATTATTACCTTAACACATGTTCTAATTCTATTTTATAAGTGTAATTCGACCAAAAACAAACTTAGGTATAAAATATTAACCTCTTTGGTCCACATGGATTAGATTAGGACACTTATTATTATTTTATTTAAAGAAGAGTTAAAATAGGTAAGACCAATGTTTAATAACTAAAACATTTTTAATATAGGGTTATACATAAGATAAATTTGACTATAAATATTAATTAGAAAGATAATAATATTTCCTACATGATGGAATTTTATTTATATTTTTTAGACATTAAATAATTTAATAATGACACAATGATGATGCAATAATTACCTTATTAATGATATATTAACATAATTGATATTATAAATACCCAAATAAATGTAATTTGAGACTTTTTATGAATTTAAATAATTTTATAGGTTAATATAACTTATTAGGGTTGGTTATATGAATTTTTTTAGAAGTAATAATGCTATTATGAATTTAGAGAAAATAAAATACCAAGTAGTGTCAAAATTGACCTAAAAGAGTTTTAAAAAACAAATATTATATTATTAATTGATATAATGGTCCTAAAAATCTAATGTTTTCCCCAAAAAACTTATATAATAATATATATGACATTAATGAACCAATTAGGGTTCGATTGGTATTTTATATTAAGTTTATTAACCATATAATGTAAGAATACAAGAAGACACGGTAAAAGTTAAATTATTTAACTTAGAGTTAAATCTAAATGATAAGGTTAAAATGGTAACTTAACTTGCCCAAAACATATTGGTTGAGAGGATTTAGACCCATCCCCACCCTAGCCTCTAAATAAGACACTTTGGGGCCATTATAAATCGAATATGAATTTATTATAAAATAATATTTTAAGTTTTTTTCTAAGGTGCCCCTCACCCCTCTTATAAAAGGGAACTCCCCCTTCTCTCTAATTCACACCTACAAATACATTTGGATCTGCCAAAACCTGCCCAAATACCCTCAAAACTATCCTCCCTTCATTATAGAGGAATTAATTTAGTCATAAAGCCAATCTATGGAGCTGTTTTGATCAAATCAAAAGGAAGAACCCGAAGAAGAGGTAAATATCTCACCACCTATTTCAAGTTCCTTTCTTCTTCCACTTCTTCCTTATTTGTTATTTCCATTCTAAAATAATAAATCCAGTATATTATATATATTGTGATGTTATTATAAAAAATTTAGAACCATATAATTTATTTTATCCATCCTATGAATGAAAAAGTCACCACATGTGTGTACGTATGGCTTACCATCTCCGCGTCGTGGTGTAGTTTGTTATTCAAACATTTCATCATTTGGATGGGTATAATAATGAGTATAAATGATATAAATAATAAATATAACATTATTATGGTACTTTATATATGATAAACCATCCAATTATAATGTAATTTAGTATCAAAAGAATGATATTGTTTCTTGTGCGTATGTACGAACTGCTGTCTCCACAAACGTGATGAGATTCATTTTCCATGATTAAGAATTCAAGTATGGTTATAAAGTATATATAATAAATAATCATGAAATATATTACATAATAATTATACTAGATTTATGTTCATATATGTTTCATTTACTTAATTCCATTCAATTCAAAAGGAAACAAAAACAGCATTCATGCGTACGTACGGCCTACGGTCTCCATGAACAGTGTATTTCATTCCATTTATTGATCTATCATATATATTTATATGATGAATATATATTATATATAAATCATGTTTTACATTTTGGAATTAAATAAATCTAGATATAAGTAATAATATCAAGAACAACAAGTCGAAACACGTATGATAAATGAAACGATTTTACCCAAAACGTTGCTTTAACATGGAATTGACAAATGAACGGGTAATATAAAGTCGCAAGTGTAACGACCCAAAGTTTCATTAATGGAAATCCCTATTGATCTATTTAAATGTATATTTATGTAAAACGTTTATATAAAATGTCAACTTCTTTGGTTTTATGTTAAGATTTGTGACAGTTTCTTTTATAGTCGTTGAACAATAATCACATGATTAGTATAAATATAGGGCTTTAACAAATCCAATTTACTCAGACAAAAGAAGAGATGGCCTCATTCAGTAGAATTGCTCCATACAAAGCCCATTTGTTGGAGCTCAGAAAAGAGGTGGCATCCTTGGGATTCTCTCTTGACCAAGCCCAAGCTGAGCTTTATCATGTCAAGCTCGAACGGGACCGTCTACGGGAAGAGTGGAAGTTGATAAGGATTACCACTCGAGTGATGTTATCTGAGCCACCCCAAGAGTCTATCACCATCGCACACCTTACCCTTGGGTCTTATACAGCTATTTTAAGGGGTTATGCAACAAATCTCTAGTAATATGTTCATTTATATTGTTTTTTTTGTACATAATGATGAATATACCGTCTTGTCATTATTGATACATTGTAAATTGTTTTTAAAGTACAAATAGTGTTTTTAATTATTATTTAATTAAGAAATCTATTTTATTAAATTAAGGTATTTTTGAATTAAATAATATTTTCATGAAATATTATTATTATTAATAAATTAATTTTATTATATATAAATGATCATATAATTTTATGAATGAAATTATAATTTTTATTAATGTTTGAAAGCCATTTATGTCAAAACCCGTGAATTTTTGATAAATGTCAGTTTTTATTTTAAATGTTAAAATTAAAATATTTAGAAAATTATTTCGATAAAATAAATGATATTTCTGGAATCAAGACGTTGAAATTATCCAACGGTGAATTTTTCATAATTTTCTGAGACACTCAAATTTTTGGGTAAAAAATAAATATCGTTTAAATATATAATGTGTTTTATGACATAATAATGACCCAATAGTGATGAAATAAAATACTATAAGCTTTATGTTCGGCCAATATTTGTTTTAAAATTAAAATAATGTGATTTTGGGTTTGTGTGAATTACTTTTCAAATCATTAATGGACCCCTCAAGACTTATTAAACATCTTGTCTTTTTAAATTATTTTCCATGGGAGTGTGACTCACCTCCACATAATCAACCCCATTATTTTAAGAAGTTCGGACTTTAGCCTTATAAAATATTCTTTTCTATTCCCTTTTCCAAAAACCATGGGCAAAAACCATGAGCTGATTTGTGGTTTGGATTAATTTAATGTAAAGGGTCCCAAACCTAAATAATAAAGAATTCACTCATCTTTCCTATATAAACCCACCCAATATCCCACTTCCTCCTCACTCAAAGACTTTTTAGTTCGTCCAAACACTGACCTACTCTCTATAAAATCCTCCCAAGGTGCCCCAAGCTCCCAAGAAGCCTCTCTCAAGCATCTCTCAAGCCTTTGGAGGCACACTTCCAAGTAAGGGTTTTTTCTTCCTTTCTCATTTTTGTCCAATTTTCTTTAAGTTATTTTGCCCATTTAATTTCAATTATGAATGTTGGGGTATGGTTTCACACCTCCCTCATACTTCCCTCTTTATGTTTGAATTATGGGAGACCACTTTCTCTCTCATTAAATGCCTCCCATGTACACCTGTTACTATGCCAAAATTCCGAAAGGAACTTCTCTCTCCTCATTTACATTCAAGCAATACTTTTTTATCATGAATCTAAATTCCATTAAAATTGTTTTTAAATGTATCTATATGACCTCCTTACTGTCCATTACATGTAAATATGATGAGGAACCCCTTTCTCTATCATCCACCATTTTTATGAATTCTTATGTCACGCCGTTACGCTACCGAAATCGCACCGATTTTCTAAGCCAATGCCATTGTGTAGTGAATACAATGCCCATTTCTCCATCAAGGGTATTAAAATTTATCCACATTTACTTATTGATTATAAAGTTTCATGTATGAATTCCACATTCCTTTATAGTGGAATAAATGATTATGTTTTATGAATCCATGTTTTATAATCCATGTGGCACACTTATGCATGAAATGAAATGTTTAAGAAGGGTGCGCCCTTATAGCGCTCCAATGCATTGGGTAAAGTATAGTATCATGATACGTCATGTGCATTGAGTGTTGACTCATGCTAATTCAAGTGCAATGAGGTTTTACTCGTGCTTCATGTGCAATGTGGATTTACTCATGCTTCATGTGCAATGGGCCTTGGCTCATGCTAATTCCATGTTAAGTATTGTTGCCACATTTCCATGTTATGATTATCATGCTTTATCATGCCTTTATGTCCATGTTTCTCTTTTCCCTATTGATATGCCTATTATCTAACATGTATTGTACTCCTCATGTATTCCATGTTTATTTCCTTACTGGGCTCTATAGCTCACCCTTTTCTTACGCATGTCCTCAGGTTATCCCATGCAATGCTAAGTACGAGGGAATGTAGTGGTCATGTAAAGAAAGTTTTCAATAAAGATATTGTATTTAATGTTTTAATTTGTTATGTAATGATCCTAAGCCCCAAATACACTAGAGCTCTTGATCATCCTTGTTGTATCAAGTGAATAGTTTATGCAATAAATCATGTTTATGTTTGTAATAAAAGAAGGGTTTTCATAGTTGGTATCAGAGGATAGGTTTAGTTATTTTTGGGATTTGGATTAGAAAACCCTAGTAAAGCCTTAGAGACAAGACTAAGTATAATAAAAACATCCCTAAGTTTTGGTAAGTACTGATTAAGTGGTTTATCAAGCAAATACATCCCTGTCTGGATACGAGCAGGTAGAGGCTGCTCTGGCACAGATGTATCCTAGACATAAAACCCGAAAACACCGCTTTGAGCTAGACTCGAATGGGAACTGGTGCACGACAACATGCCTTTCTGCATTCTTGGTTATGACACTCTTGGGGGATATGTTTTGATTAATTCACAATCTTAGTATGAACCCTTATTAAGGGAATTAAAAAAAATCCCCTAAGAATATATGTTAGAAATTAGATCATTAAAAGCCTAGATTTAATCCTATAGACTCATGAGTTAATAAAATAAAAGTTTATTTATAAGTCACCAAATTTTGTCTTCGAATTACCCTTTATGTGTTACCCCTTAACTTTCCTTTTGTTCCAGCCAATGGCCGGTAATAGGAGGACTCATGCAAACAACCGATGTGAAGATCAGTGTGATGATTGTACTAATGAGATGCCCAATCAAATGGGAGCGGGAATCACGAACTTTGTCATGCTTCTCTCTCATATAACTCAATCTTTGAATAGAAACATGGGTCAAGAGGAACGTTCAACCCCCCCCCCCCCCCCCCCCCCAAAGAAAGAACAAGTCTCTATCGAGAGCTTCATGAGACAAAGGCCTCTTACTTTTAGTGGATCATCTGATCCCACGATCACTGAACAATGGATCAACCCTATTGAAAAGATCTTCTTTATCCTTCAATGTTCTGAACAAGAGAAGGTTCTCCTGGAAGCTTATCGTATGGAGGGTGAAGCTGAACAATGGTGGAATTTGATCAAAAATACAATGCCTTTGGAGGAGATCGAGGCATTGGAATGGAAGGATTTCCCGAATATGTTTTTCGATAAATATTTTCCGCGCACCCTCCGGCTTAAGATGCAAAGGGACTTCCTTTCCCTCAAGAAAAAAGATGAAGAATTTGTTGGAGCGTACGAGGAAAACTTCACAAGGCTTGCATGATACACTTTCGGCTTTGTTGTTACCCCTGAATGCAAGGATGAATACTTCTTTGGTGGGCTAAAGCCTAGCCTGTGGAAAGCATTAGTGATCTGTGACTTTGACAACTATGAGGAAATTCTCTGATTTTCCCTCAAGGTTGAAATGGAGATCGGGGAATCACAGGGGTATCATGGGGACAAGAAGCGTAAGGTGGACTTCAATGCTGGTGGTCTAATGGATAAATCCAACGGTGCTAAGAATATCCAGCACCCCACTTTCAAAAAGTACAGAAATAAGACCCCTAGAAATTGCCTCAAGGGAACGATGAAATGCTTTAGGTGTGGAAGAGAAGGGAACCTAGCTGTTAACTATCGGCAAGAAACACCCGTGGTTGCAAAATAGGATAGGAATTCTCCGTTAAAACCTCAATGTGGTGTTCATTGCTACAACTGTAAAGAATTGGGGGATTTTTCAAATCAGTGCCCTAAATCAAGGGTTTTAGGAGGCAACTAACAACCTCCGAGGAAGCAAGGAAGAGATTTTGACATCACTTCTGCCAAAGCAAACCCCGACAACGAAATGGTGATAGGTATACTAGTTATTCATTCAAGAATAGAGAACGTACTTTCTGATTCAGGTTCTACACATTCTATTATATCTCAAAAGTTTAGTAGAACAATCCCAGCACCACCACAAATCATGGAAGTGAAGATGTCGGTGAGTATGGAAAATGGGACAATCATTGCATCCCATGAATATAAGTCCTCCCCTATTATAATATGTGGATTTAATTTCCTGGAGAACCTCTCCATACTCCCTCTGTTAGAAGTTGATGCAATTCTTGGCATGGATTGGCTTTCCTTATATAGATCCAACATAAATTGTTGGGAGAGGGAAATCACACTTCATATGGAGAATTTACCCCCGATTCTTTACAAGTGTAAGGAGGAAGATGAATCTCCTTTAGCTCCATCATCTCAAGCATGGATATTACTCCCCTATGAGCATGTGTATCTGGCTCAGATGATTGAGTCCAAGGAAGAAACCATCCTTGAAGAAATACCTATTGTGAGGGAATTCGCTGAAGTGTTTCCTGAGGAACTATCTGGTCTTCCTCCTAGAAGAGATGTTGAATTCTCAATTGAACGTATACCAGGGGCGCTAACAATATCCAAGACTCCATATAGAATGGATGTCGTGGATCTTGAAGAGCTGAAGAAACAACTATAGGAGAATCTGGATAAAGGGTTTATATTCCCAAGTTCTTCACCATGGGGTGCACCAGTCCTCTTCGTCAAGAAGAAGGATGGTTCAATGTGGCTTTGCATCGATTATCGTGAACTTAACAAAATAAAGATAAAGAACAAGTATCCTCTTCCACGAATTGATGACTTGTTTGATCAACTGCGTGGAGTACAATACTTCTCCAAGGTAGATTTGCGGTCAGGATATTATCAAGTAAGGGTGAAGAAGGAAGATGTCCCCAAGACTACTTTTTGTACAAGATACAGGCACTGTGAATTCATAGTATTGCCTTTAGGACTCACTAATGCTCTAGCAATCTTCATGGACTTGATGAATAGAGTCTTTAGAGATTAACTTCACAAATTTTTGGTAGTCTTTATAGATGACATTCTAATATACTCCAAAACTAAGGAGGATCATGAGGAGCATTTAAGAACTGTACTAGAGACTTTGCACAAGGAGAAGCTCTATGCAAAGTACTGAAAGTGTAAAATATGGTTGAAAGAGATCTCATTCTTGGGACATATCATCACAACAAATGGGATATCTGTGGATCCCTCCAAAACAGATGCAATTGAGGGATGGCCGAGGTCAACATTGGTAACAGATATTCGTAGCTTCTTGGGGTTAGCGGGATATTATCGACAATTTGTGAGAAATTTCTCACAATTGTCCAACCCTATTACCAAGATAACTCAAAAGGGAGTAAAGTTTTCTTCGAGTGATGAATGTGAAGAAATCTTCAAGGAGTTGAGAAAGAGTCTTATCACTGCGCCCGTTCTCACTTTACCCACAAGTGGGGAAATTTTTGTGGTATTCAGTGATGCTTCGAAGAAGGGATTAGGCTATGTGCTGATGCGGAATGATAAAGTGATATCCTATGCCTCAAGGCAGTTGAAAAGCCATGAGAGAAACTATCCAACGCATGATCTGGAGTTGGTGGAAATGATCTTTGCCTTGAAAATCTGGCGGCATTATCTCTATGGGGGAGAAATGTGAGATATATACTGACCACAAGAGTCTTAAATATATATTCACACAGAAAGAGCTTAATATGTGCCAGAGAAGATGGATAAAGTTCATCAAGGATTATGACTGTTCAATACATTACCACCCTGGGAAACCGAACAAGGTGGAAGATGCCCTATGTAGAAAGGACCCAGCGATTATATCAATGATGAGAATTGAGAGGCATACAATCTTCTTAGACTTGATGAAGTTGGACAAGGGAATCATAAAGAAGGGAACATCATCAATCCTTTCACAAATTATTTCTCAACCGTCTCTTTGGGAAAGGTTAAAGGATGGTCAAAAGGATGATGTGGGAATTTAGGAAAAATTGGATTCTATCAAAAAGGGGAAATCCTTGGAGTTTAATGTTAATAAAGAAAGAATTGTGTGATTTGGGAAAAGACTATGTGTTCCATCAAGTCCAGAGCTAAAGAAGGAACTTTTGGTTGATGCACATAGTTCAAATTTCTCTATTCACCCAGGGAGCACAAATATGTATCGAGATCTCAGAGAAAACTTTTGGTGGGATAATATGAAAAAGGAGATCGCTGAATATACATCAAAGTGCCTGGTGTGCCAGCAAGTGAAGGCAGAGAGGCAGAAGTCTAAGGGGACGATGCAACCATTGCCCAAACCAGAATGGAAATGGGAGAACATCACCATGAACTTTGTCACCAGACTTCCGAGGACATCCAAAGGCAACAATGCAATCTGGGTTGTTGTGGATCGTCTTATAAAGACTGCACACTTCATTACTATTTGGGAGGATTTCTTATTGGATAAACTAGCATGGATATATATCAGGAAAGTGGTAAGGCTGCATGGAGTGCCACTATCTATTGTGTCTGACCGAGATCCAAGATTCACCTCTATGTTTTGGAAGAGTCTTCAATATTCTCTGAATACTGAACTGAACTCCAGTATGGCCTTTCATCCTCAAACTTATGGCCAATCCGAGCAGACTATCCAGACACTTGAGGATATGTTGAGAGCATGCTCAATGGACTTTAAAGGAGGATGGGATCAACATCTTCCTCTGGTTGAGTTCTCTTATAATAATAGTTTCCACTCGAGCATCCAAATGGAAACATATGAAGCCCTTTATGGGAAAATATATAGAACACCGGTGTGTTGGGATGAGGTTGGTGAACATAAGCTACTTGGACTGGATATGGTCGAGGAAATGGTGGAGAAGGTGAAAACCATTCAATAACATATCAAGGCAGCCCAGAGTTGATAGAAGAGTTATGCAGATAATCATCGATGAGACTTTGAGTTTAAAGTTGGAGACATGGTTTTTCTATGCATATCTTCGTGGAAGAATGTCATGAGGTTTGGGAAGAAAAGGAAGTTAAGTCCAAGGTACATCGGCCCCTTCGAGATTCTTGATCGTGTCGGGGATGTGGCCTATCGACTAGCACTTCCACCTACCATGGCCAAAGTACATAATGTCTTTCATGTATCCATCATAAGGAAGTTCATACCGGACCCTTCACATGTACTCTCTTATGAGGTGGTACTGCTGGAGGATGATCTTTCTTATGAGGAGCAACCAGTGAAGATCTTAGACCTTAGAGAAAAAGTTCTACGAAATAAGAAAATTCCCCTTGTCAAGGTGTTGTGGAGAAACCACAAGTTTGAAGAAGAGCCTTGGGAATCAGAGGAAATGATGAAGCTAAGTTACCCCCATCTGTTTTAGTCTGGGAAAAAGGAAATTTTGAGGGTGAAATTTCTTAAGGGGGGAATATTGTAACGACCCAAAGATTCGTTAATGGAAATACCTCTTGATCTAGTTAAATGTCTCTTTATGTAAAATGTTTATATAAAATGTCAAATTATTTGGTTTTATGTTAAGATTTGTGACCGTTACTTTTATAGCCATTGAAAAGTGATCACATGATTAGTATAAATATAGGGCTTTAACAAATCCAATTTACTCAGACAAAAGAAGTGATGGCCTCATCTAGTAGAATTACCCCATACGAAGCCCATTTGTCGGAGCTCGGAAAAGAGGTGGCGTCCTTAGGCTTCGCTCTTGACCAATCTCAAGCTGAGCTTCATCATGTCAAGATTGAATGAGACCGTCTACGGGAAAAGTGGAAGTTGATGGAGATTACCACTTGAGCGATGTTATCTGAGCCACCTCAAGAGTCTGTCACCAACGCACACCTTACCCTTAGGTCTTATGCAGCTATTTTAAGGGGTTATGTAACAAATCTCTATTAATATGTTCATGTATATTATTTTTTTTGTATATAATAATGAATATACCTTCTTTGTCATTATTGATACATTGTAAATAGTTTTTAAAGTACAAATAGTGTTTTTAGTTATTATTTAATTAAGAAATCTTTTTTATTAAATTAAGGTATTTTTGAATTAAATAATATTTTAGTGAAATATTATTATTATTATTAAATTAATTTTATTATATATAAATGATCATATAATTTTATGAATGCAATTTTAATTTTTATTAAGGTTTGAAAGCCATTTCTATCAAAACCCATGAATTTTCTTTAAATGTCGGTTTTTATTTTAAAAGTAAAAATTAACATATTTAGAAAATTATTTAGATAAAATAAATGATATTTCTGGAATCAAGACATCTAAATTATCCAACGGTGAATTTTTTATAATTTTCCGAGACAGTCAAATTTTTGGGTAAAAATTAAATACCGTTTAAATATATAATGTGTTTTATGACATCATAATGACCCAATAGTGATGTAATAAAATACTATAAGCTTTATGTTCGGCCAATATATGTTTTACCATTAAAATAATGTGATTTTTTGTTTTTTTGACTTACTTTTCAAAGCATTAATGGAGCCCTCAAGACTTATTAAACATATTGTATTTTTAAATTATTTTCCATGGGAGTGTGACTCACCTCCACATAAGAAACCCCATTATTTTAATAAGTTCGAACTTTGGATTTATAAAATATTTTTTTCCTATACCCTTTTCCAAAAACCATGGGAAAAAACCATGAGATTATTTGTGGTTTTGATTAGTTTAATGTAAGTGGTCCCAAACCTAAATAATAAAAAATTCACTAACCTTTCCTATATAAACACACCCAAACTCCCACTTCCTCCTCACTCAAAGCTTTTATAGTTCCTCCAACCTCTTCCCTACTCTCTATAGAATCCTCCCAAGGTTCCCCAATCTCTCAATAAGCCTCTCTCAAGCCTCTCTCAAGCCTTTGGAAGCACACTTCCAAGTAAGGGTTTTTTCTTCCTTTCTCATTTTTGTCCAATTTTCTTTAAGTTGTTTTTCCCATTTAATTTCAATTATGAATGTTGGGGTATGGTTTTAAAGCTCTTTCATACTGACCTCATTATTTTTGAATGATGGGAGATCCCTTTCTCTCTCATTAAATGCCTCTCATGTACACCTGTTACTATGCTGAAATTCCGAAAGAAACTTCTCTCTCCTCATTTACATTCAAGAAATACTTTTGTATCATGATTCTAAATTCCATTAAAATTTTTGGGACATGAATCTATATGACCTCCTTACTGTAAATTACATGTAAATATGATGAGTAACCCATTTATCTCTCATCAACCATTTTTATGAATTCTTATGTCACACCGTTACGCTGCCGAAATCGCACCGATTTTCTAAGCCAATGCCATTGTGTAGTGAATACCATGCCCATTTCTCCATCAAGGGTATTCACCTTTATGCACATTTACTTATTGATTATAATGTTTCATGTATTAATTCCACATTCCTTTATCATGGAGTAAATGATTATGTTTTATGAATCCATGTTTTATGATCCATGTGGCACACTTATGCATGAAATGAAATGTTTATGAAGGGTGTGCCCTTATAGAACTCCAATGCATTGGATGAAATTTAGTATCATGATACATCATGTGAATTTAGTGTTTAATCATTATAATTCAAGTGTAATGAGTTTTTACTCATGCTTCATGTGCAATGAGGATTTACTCATGCTTCATGTGCAATGGGCATTGGCTCATGCTAATTCCATGTTAAGTGTTGTTGCCACATTTCCATGTTATGATTATCATGATTTATCATGCCTTTATGTCCATGTTTCACTTGTACCCTATTGATATGCCTATTTTCTAACATGTATTGTACTCCTCATGTATTCCATGTTTATTTCCTTATTGGGCTTTATAGCTCACCCTTTTCTTATTCATGTCCTCAGGTTATCCCATGAAATGCTAAGTACAAGGGAATGTAGTGGTCATGTAAAGGATGTTTTCAATAAAGATGTTGTATTGCATGTTTTAAGTTGTTATGTAATGATCCTAATCCCCAAAGACACTAGACCTCTCGATCATCCTTGTTGTATCAAGTGAATAGTTTATCTAATAAATCATGTTTAAGTTTGTAATAAAATCAGGGTTGTTATTGTAAGTGAATCCTATATGATATCATAAATATTATTATGGTTCTGTTACAAGTTAATAATATGTTTAAACCCACTATATAGGAGTATCGAACACACACGGAAGAAATTGGATATAAGGTAAGGGATAATTTTTCAATCTCATTTTTATCTGAGATTTCTTATACGTAAGTATTTACTGGGGTTTTATTTTTCATCCTTGTCCATAAAAATGTTTTTCATAAAGTGTTTAATATTCTCCCATATTTGTTTAAAGTCATTTTTACCCCTCTTTGACTTTTACTTTGTGTTATGGAAGTAATCTTTATTTTGTTTACCATACGTGGTACTTTTTTACTTTTCCGTTAAAAGTATGAGGAGAATGTTTTTTTAACTTATAAGGCATGAACAAATTTCTTCAGTTTCATAACACCTCATTTTCATGAATCTTACTCTACAAGTTTTCAGGACTATTTTCAATACAATACTTTTCTTTTAAAATTTCATGGAATTTTGTGAAAATAAAATGATTTTGAATAAGAAAGGATATTTTCCTCAAGATTTCATTTAAAGTGTTTTATCAAAACCATTTTCCATCTAAGATGACATTATTTCATATGTGTATGTTTCAAGTATAATATCTCTATGATTTACATGGTTTCACTTTTCTTCTGATGAAATGAGATCCATTTGTTTTATATGGATTATGTTATGATGGGATGATGTTTATGAAACCCATTTTATTCTTTGGGTTATGATGAATGATTTATGTTTATGTTGTGGCACACGTAATAATGATTTCATTATGAGATGGGTGGGACCTATATCTCCCTCTAATGCTATGGGTAAAGATTTATATCTCATGAGATAGACATGGTTGTAACGTCAAGTAAATCCGGTACAGTAATACAGGGCTGGAACGGCAGGTAAACCCGATTCAGTAATGGACTTTTTCCACTATGATGGTCTTGGAAGCAACGCCTTGGATACTATGGAAATCATATCATGTGCTTAATGGTTTTCCACAATTACATGTTTTATTCCCATTCTATTTTATCATTATTTATTTTCCATTATGATCTTTGCCTTACGTACTACCATGTTTAATGTCATTGCTAAATATTTTGATGTTTAAACTGTATTTTCATGTTTTAATGTTCAAATGTATATGGGTTGTTTTATTTTCTCCATGATTACCCTTACTGAGCATTTGAACTCACCCTGTTTATGTTTTCTTTTCCCCCGCAATATAAAGGAAGGTTTTAGGTAGGAAAAAAATAGAAGATCTTTATAGGAGATGTTGAAGATCTTTCACCATGATTAGAAGATTATGTTCTGAGTTTCCAAAGACACTAAACTATTACGGTCCTTGGGCATTTGTTTTTGTTATGTATTAAGTATTCAGAAAAAGTAATGTAATGTCCATGTATGTCAAGATTTGGGTCTCTACAGTTGGTATCAAAGTGAAGGTTTAGTTAACCTTCGGAAACTAGGATGCGAAAACTTTAGTGAAATACCTAGAGATATTTATAAGGTATGTCTAGGGATGTCTCTAAGGTTAAGTATAAGTATAGGTTATAGTCCTAGAATTATGGTAACGATCTTAGAATTAAACCTCAGATGTTATATATTAAAGGTACTCCCCCTTTATTATGTTGTTTTCCTAGCATATTTTTTTTCCTCTCACACTATTATTTTTGGGTTTTAGACGATGGCTGGAACTTGAAGGAACTGTGTTGATCAATGTAATGGGCAATGTAATGATTGTCCTCCTGAACAAACCAATGTTATGGGAGATGGAGTGAAAAATATTATTTCTATACTTACACAAGCTATGAATCATTCTAGACTTACAAATGAGTAGAGAAGGGAACAACATTCTATTGAGTCCTTCATGAGGAAAAGTACACCTTATTTCTAGTGGGTCTTCTAATCCACTTGTTGCTGAACAATGGATCAATACCATTGAAAAGATATTTTCCATAAATCTCTATTTAGATCATGAAAAATTCATTCTAGTTATTTACCATTTAGAAGGTGAAGCAAACCAGTGGTGGACTCTAATTAAAAATACAAGGCCCCAAGATGAAATTGAATCCATGGAATGGGATGAGTTCAAGAACTTATTTTTAAATAAGTACTTCCCTCGTATTCTTAGAACAAAGATGGAAAAGGAGTTCCTTGATCTTAAGGAAAAAAGATGAGTAATCTGTTTGTATATACGAGGCGAATTTTACAAGGCTTTCAAGGTATGCATCTAGCTTTATCATCCAACCTGAAAGTAAATTTCATCAAATCTTCAGCGGCTTAAAACCAAGTTTTCGAAGGGCATTATCTATAAGAGACTTTGGTAGCTATGAAGAAATTGTGAATTGTGCTATAAAGGTAGAATTGGAAGTTTTTGTTACATATCCATCTCATGGTTTTGACAAGAAACGAAATATGGAGTTCAAGGAAAAATCTCAAAACAATGGTGAAAAGAAGACTAATGTTTCTTTATGCTCAAAGTGTGGAAAACGAATGGTGGAGATTGTCTTAAAGGGACTAGAAAATGTTTTAAGTTTGGAAAAGAAGGTCATCGAGTAGCTGAGTGTCTAAGTAATTTAAAAATGACAGCTAATGATGTGAATAGAGAAAAGACTACAAAGAACACCCCACCAACATTTAAATGCTACAAGTGTAAGGAAATGGGGCATTATGCTAACCAATACCATAATCCAAGGGTTAATGATAATCGAAATAAACATCCTCTTAAGGAAAAGGAAAAAAGGGAATTCACATGCGATCACTATTTGCGATGTTGATTATGACAAAGAATTGGTGGAATGATTAAGTTTTTATGTAACAGGATTCTAAAATAGTAGTGTTGAATGTCATTTTTAGTATTGTGGAATATTGGAATATCTATGTATTGGTTTTTTGTGGTTCTCAATAATTTTATGGTACCAGTAACCATGAAAAGTGATTGAAATGTTTTCGGAAAGAAGATGATATACGCATAATGAAGTGATAAAGTGATAATGAAATTTTTGATAGTATTAATGATCTCATGACTGATATAAGGACAAAGTGATATCACGGTTTGAGTATATAGAAATTTTGGTATTTTGGTATATGGAAAGAGTTAACTTTTGACAGAATTCATGTTTTCACTAAGGTTCTATGGTAACACATGTTTCAAGAGAATACATGATTAAGGTATTCAAATGTTTTTAATGTGACCAACAAGATATATCGTATGATATATGGGGGATAAATGATGGTATTCACATGATCGGTAGATGAAATTTCTAGTAATCATTTAGTTTATACTATGAGATTGGACAGAATTATTTTGGATAAGCCTAAAGAATGGAATGGATTAAGTTAGACATCAGATAGTATTGTTTAAGACTAGAACCTTTTTTCGATATTATTTCTAGAATTTTATAATGGTGAAGTTTTAGAAAAAGGAAAACCTGCAGGACGGATGACAACCCATCGCGTCAGACAAGGTTGCGGGAATCAAACCCACAACTGAAGTGCGACAGGCCTTTATCACCTACCTCTGGCCTACACGAAGTCCCTAGTTAGTAGAAACTAGTTTTATTTTATTATGCGGTATGATAGATGAATTATAAGTCCATTTTTGGAATCATATATGATTAACCTCACCATAGATGGACTTATGTATATTTGATAACTTTTTCTAACCTTTTGTTCAAGACAGATGGAATGACCCATCATTCTATCACATGATCTGCTAACACTTCACGAATGAAAAATTCAACTTCATTTCTTTAAGATATGAAGTGGAAATTGTTTATGGAACAACTAACGGCGATATTGTACCAAAATCAAGTAAGTATTTTTTATAATTCAAATTTTTCAACTTTAGGGAAATGATATTGAAAACCAAAAACATTGTCCTAGTACCCTCATATCCAATGAATCAGATGGCATCTTAGATCATCACAATTTTATGGCTTTTTGATTGTTGGATTTTTCAAATCCATGTTCTCTACAGCTCTCTATCCAAACATTATGGTTAGATTTCTCTTCCATATCCATATTTTCACCTATATTCTCCTATGTGGAAACCCAGTGATGAGTTAATTTGGGTATCCGTTATGTTTCTAATGTTCCTTTCTAAAATGATGTTTTAGTACTGCTTTTTACGATGTGGGTTTTTATGAAAGAAACATTCAAGTAGAAAACCATTTATAACCTCGATGAATTTCGAGGGTGAAATTCATTTTAAGGGGGGTAGAATGTAACACCCCGAGATTTTATGAGAATTATTCTTTTTAATTTCTTTGATGTATTTTTTTGTACGTTACACCGAGATTATCTTGCGCTATATGAAACACTTTATTATCTTGTATTATATGTGACACTATTCTTGGCTTGCATTACACGCAAGAGAAACCTTCCTCGATATCTTATGTTTTACACAATACTGAGTTTCACTAAACAACGATATGTTATTAAAATATTATATAAACTATCCATTATGAATAGTAATACCCACTTTTTGAAATTTTATAAATTTTATCTTTTAAAATGGACCTCATTTTTGGATTCAGAATATCAAAATTAGCCTAGGGTAAATTATTGGTATTTTTCTGAAAACATTCAATTTTTGATGAATAGTGAAAACACTGAGTTATTGGTTAAAACCGACTTTTTATAATCATTTATTTTATTTAAATTTATTTTAGGTCAAAATAGATACATAAAACCTATATAAATTCAATGTAATTCATTGGAGTTATTTAATAATAATTTTAGATATATAAAAATTTTATTGAACTTTTTACCGTCATTTACCCACCTCTAATGAGCATTTGAAAATTTACATAAAACTTAATTTTACCACTTCTGCGAGTTTAATTTTGAAATTATGAGAGAAATGATTAATATCAAGGAGTAAAATTTGGTTCAATATGATAAAAATAATTCTTGTTGAATAATAACTTTTTACTTTTATTTACCACAGTTAAAAGTAAATAGGGTAATTAAGGGTAAAAATGATATTATTATTACCCTAAAACAAGTCCTAATTCTATTAGATAAGTTTAATTAGACCAAAAACAACCTTAGAAAAAAAAAATATGATCCTCTTTGGTCCACTTGGATTAGATTAGGACACTTATTATTATTTTATTTAAAGAAGAGTTAAAATAGTTAAAATAGTTAAAATCAATGTTTAATAACTAAAACATTTTTAATATAGGGTTATACATAAGATAAATTAGACTATAAATATTAATTAGAAATATAAAAATATTTCTTAAATAATGGTATTTTTTTATAATTTTTATACATTAAATAATTTAATTATGACACAATGATGATGCAGTAATTACCTTATTAATGAAATATTAACATAATTGATATTATAAATACCCAAATAAATGTAATTTGAGAATTTTTATGAATTAAACTAATTTTATAGGTTAATATAACATATTAGGTTTGGTTATATGAATTTTTTTCTAAGTAATAATTCTTTTTTGAATTTAGAGAAAACAAAACACCAATAGTGTCAAAATTGACATAAATGAGTTTCTAAAAAAAATATTATATTATTAATTAATATAATGAACCTAAAAATCTATGGTTCGGAAATAAATACTTATATAATAATATATATGACATTACTGAACCAATTAGGGTTCAATTGGCAGTTTATAGTAAGTTTATTAACCATATTGTGTAAGAATACAAGAAGACGCGGTAAAAGTTAAATTATTTAACTTAGAGATAAATCTAAATGATAAGTTTAAAATGGTAACCTAAACTTGTCTAAAACCTATTGGTTGGGATTATTTAGACCCATCACCACCCTATCCTCTAAATAAGACACTTTTTATCCATTATAAACCGAATATGAATTTATTATAAAATAATAATTTAAGTTTTTCCTATGGTGCCCCTCACCCCTCTTATAAAAGGGCACTCCATCTTCTCTCTAATTCACACATCCAAAGGCATTTTTATCGGCCAAACCATGCCCAAATACCCTCTAAACTATCCTCCCTTCATCCTAGAGGAATTACTTTAGTTATTTATCCAACTTAAGGATCCCTTTTGATCAAATCAAATGGAAGAACCCAAAGAAGAGGTAAATATCTCACCACCTATTTCAAGTTCATTTCTTCTTACACTTTCTCATTCCTTATTATTTCCATTCTAAAATAATTACTCTAGTATATTATATATAATTTGATGTTATTATAAAAATTTTACAACAATATTAGTTATTTTATCCATCCTATGAATGAAAAGGTCACCACACGTGTGTATGTACGGCTTACCGTCTCCATGTCGTGGTGTAGTTTGTTATTCAAACATTTAATCATTTGGATGGGTATAATAATGAGTATAAATGATATAAATAATAAATATAACATTATGATGATTCTTTATATATGATATACCATCCCATTATATACAATTATAATATCAAAATAATGATATTGTCGTTCATGCGTACGTACGGACTACCGTCTCCACGAACGCGATGAGATTCATTTTCAATGATTAACCATTAAAGTATGGTTATAAAGTATATATAATAAATAATCAAGAAATATATTACATAATAATGATACTGGATTTATTTAGATATATGTTTCATTTACTTAATTCCATTAAATTCAATAAGTAAATTAAAACAACGTTCATGTGTACATACGGCCTATCGTCTCCATGAACGGTGTATTTCACTCCATTTATCAATCTATAATATACATTAATATGTAGTATAATATTTTATATTATTAGGGTTATTTATGACATTTATCATTCCACTACAACTTTCAACCAATATTACCCACCAATGGTAGGTTCTTCGGGTCATTGGGAAAATCATACTAAGTATTTTTCACACGAAAAAAATGTACACTTTGAGTAATCATATAGATTTTGTTAATTATATTGTATATAAAGATAGGGGTCCCTAGTTTGGTGGTGTAAAATACTATGTATGATATATTAATGTATGTATTTATGTGTGAGTTAAGGTTCTTTTCATTTTCAATTTCTAGAGTCCATGGATTTCCATAAAATGAGGTGGTTGAGGAAACTATTAGTTTTTTTTATTTTATATAATTTCAACTTTATCCAGGTTTTAATATAATAATTTTGTGATTTTTATGCATTTAACATGATTATTTTAAATGTATATTTGCAACATATATTTTTAACATATATTTCATGTAGTTTATTTCCATTTATATTATTTTGGTCAATAAAACTATATTAAAATGGTAATGAAATACATGTACTATGGCCTTCTATAGAAATTTATGGGTATTTATATTATGGTTAGTGTTTCCCCATTACTTTTGTATTACCCTTTGTTAAAGTATCTAGACTTTAGTGTTCAATAAAACATGAAAGAGTTTATGTCATGAGTCAACATGGAAATCATCGTATTTATAGGGTGAGGAAATACACATTATATCACATATGAATTTAAAACATTAAAACATGATCATATATAGAGAATTGATAATTACCTAAGGTGGAAAAACATTAAAATTTATGTTATTACCTATAATCACTATCCCTAAAATTATAGTAAAGTGAATGTGTGGGGTTAAACCTAAGACAAAAATAGAATCCTAGTTATAATATTCATATATATTATTAGATTTTAATAATTTTTACACCAATTGTTACTTAACTATCTAAATATTACTATGTTAATGAAAAAATTTGTTAAAATAATTAAATATCAGAGAGAATAAATAGAGGGGAATTAATATTCAAGGATGGCTTTCCTTCATTAAAAAACACTCAAATCCAATCATGAAATTAATAAAACCTACAGTTGAGAGACTTCTATAGGTAATTAGTTCTTCTTTTTCTGTATAAAAAATATACCAAAGGCCATAAATTATTTTGGTCAAGGTAATCTAAAAAAACCATGATGCATTATGTTCTATATTATAAGTGAAAGGTGAAGTTATGTAGCTTATCACTCCACACTTCTCTATATCACATTGGGATTTATCCCCTAATTTTCATCACTCCTACTATGAAACAAGGGGATAAATTAGTGATAAGGAACAATAAGATACTATTAATAATAAAAACTCAAAAGAAATTAGTAATTTAAGAACATGTGGTACAAAACCCCTTAAATCGATTCAATGATCATCTATGACATTATCCCCTCATAGTCGAGTGTTTATCCACCATTAATGAACTAATAATCCAAAGGAAGTGAATAAAATGAAACATGTTGATAAATGAAATAAAATTAACTTTAATTGAGATTAAATAAAAAACCTAAGAATCTTACCATTACATAATGAAAATAAAAAGAGAAAAGGAAAATCTATCTAAGAAGCTCCTTCAACCGAATTCACTCATGTTCTTCAATACTCTTCATATCCAATACTATATAATTTATATTTATTTTAATTTTTATTATATTTAGATTATAAGGCGTAAATTCATCCATGAAACCCTTCCAATATTGATTTAATCTTACCCTAAAAATATCCCATGAAATTCTTGGAATACAGGAATACATATTTTAAAAATTCTGACTTGGGTTGTTCTAAGGCATATCCAAACCCCCAATAGCGCATCCATATTTTTTTAGAAATATATTTCTCCATAGATATTCATCTCTAGTTACTCACATGGTGAAAAAGAAAATTTATATGATAAAATAATTAAGTCAAAAGAAGATAAAAAAACTGGAAAATTAGATCACTTAAATTATGGCAAAAAAAATATCGACCCATGCCATGAAATTAAAATATGGTTAACAATAGTTTTATTTTTGAGACATTAGGTTGTAGTGTGGATTCATTTTTGGGGCGTAACACTACTAAAACTAAAATGTTGATCTGTTTTCATATTTCTAACCTCTATGATGTAATGAAAAACCCTTCACCATAGCCATATCCTCTAATTATCTTCTATATTCATCCTCGATGTAGTGAAAATACCTTTGGTACAAAAGTCCCATGTAAGATCAGTCTATTTTATAGATGATGAGGTGTGACAAGATAGACCATGGTGTAATAAATTATCTATAAAAAACTCTATGATGTTCATGGTGGTTCCACGATGTAATATGGAGGCCTATGATACAATTCATCTTTATGTAGGTTTCTACATTCTTCAATTTGGTGTATGTTTTGGTGAAAAAACTAGTTTTTTGTTATTTTATTTTTATAAATAATAGAGGCTTTAAGATTCCATAGATAGTGAACCTAGAAGTTTTATAGTGAAATGGTAATCTATGGTGAAAGTGACAAGAAACAACAATGGCCCACAAAAACGATGATCCAAGCAATGTCATGTCGGCTCTGGGTTTATGAATTTTAGTTATGATGAACAGATCCCACTGGCAATTTTCCCACATCTAAATTGAATGCAATATAAGTCTAATTTATCATTCGTTACATTATATGAAATAATTAGTCAGAAACATTAGTGGAACCCTGCTTCAGTATACTTGTATAGTGCAGCTCCGCGTTGGGAGATCCTCTATGGGTCGCTCGCCCAGTACCTTGCATCGGCCCTTTTTTGGCAATCCTCATACTCCCATTAATACTACCTTGTCTATTCAGAACCTATAGTTGATCCCAATTTCCTAAAATTGGTTTGTATCCTATGGTTTAATAGATTCTATATAAGTTTGGCTTGATTTATTTTCTAAACCCCTCTTTTTATTTTCATTTCAAAAAAACGTTCTTTTTCCATATTAACATAATTTTTTCTAAAACTCACAAAAATAACTTCAAAATAAAAATAATCAGTAAACCACAATAAAAATAATAAAAATTAAATGAATAGGAAAAAAATACTAAGATTAATGACGAAATTATATATGAAATTTAGGGTCATAAAACTCCCCCACAATTAAATCTTTTCTTGTCACCAAGAAAACCTCATTATCAAATCATAAAGGATCCATACTCCTATATGGGAAAATTTCAAATTTTCATGATCATAAAAAAGTGTAGTTATAACTGAATATTTCAAAAGCATGAAACATACATAATTCAAATTTCCAAATCATGCATCATATATAATTACATGTTCTATATATATTTTATTATCTTCAACTCACATTATTCAATAATTTATTATTATCCATTCCAATTATGATTTACCTCATGTGAAATTTCTTTTTACTCATCACTGAAGATCATATGATATGGATTTATCCTCAAAATCAAGTATTTTTACTCTATAAAAAAGTTTTCAAGTTATATCAATATCCACTTAGAAGTTAAATAAAAAAATCAGGAATTTTTATTTTGGTTAAAATGAATTTGAGGATAATTACATGAGGAATATGATATGAAAATTAAAATCATAGGCTGAAAAATAATGGTAAATTACATAAGTATAACACATGATATTATATATTTTTCTAAATGAAATGAATAACCCCCACACCTTCAAAGTTACTTTAAAGGAGGAAACCTCTATTTCACCTTGATTTCTAAACTGACTTGGAGTATAACAAAATAATTTTGTTCCCATTTTGAAACTTTTCTAAAATAAATATTTTTTTCTTTAACTTTTTTTATTTTATTTTATTTTTTCTAGACATGTTTTTATTTTATTAATTTTGTTTAATCAGTTAAGAAACCACAATATAAGTGAAATGAATGGAAGTTTTCAAAACCTTCTCCAAAAATTGAATAAGATATTTTTCCCCACACATAATACATGGAACTATCACCCAATGGTTCCATGAAACACCCAACTCCCATTTTTTAATTTTGAAAGAAGAATCATCCAAAAATATCAAGAATAATAGTATAAATGGTTAATTATATTGTAATGTGTCTTTGTATCAAGATATTCCATGGACTATAAAGGTTTCAAAAAATATCATATTTAGGGTAGGTTTCAAGGTAAAATGGTCTCAAAATAATATCAATAGTTAGCCTTAATATTCTTAATGAAATTAAAAATTATCAGGATTCTATAAGAAAGAAAAGAATATTCTAGTAGTCATCCACATATTGAGTTATCTTAAGAAAGGGGGAAAAGAAAGAATATTTTAAATATACATATAACCCTCTCAGTAATGGGAAACAAAATATGTTGGATGATTAAGTCATGGTATGAATTCTAAATATTGTTATAATAAATTATTGAATCTAAGAATCCAAATTAACAATAGAAATCATATTAGAAATAATTTTTTTATAGACTCAAATAGGAATACTAATTTAACTTTCCAAAAATGTCTACAATTATATTTAAAAGTAATGACCAGGATAAATTTTTTATTTTCTAACAAGTTGAAATATATCTATTAAGTGGTGGTTTCTCCTAGGTCAATCAAAATTAGAAAAAATACAAATAATATGTTCCAATGATCCCCCACATATATAATATGAACATTTTTCTTAATGATAAACCATGGTTAGGGGGTTCATGTAATTTATAAATGTATGTATAACACAAGGATGGCCAAAAAAGTATGAAAGAAAATGAAACTCTTACCTAATTATAGTAGCTTTATATCCTCGATCACTAAAATGAGTTGACTGCATTGATTTTTTTTTCATTTTTTGTTATTTATCCATCTCTACATGGATATCCATTTTTGGAACTACAAATAAAAAATAAAGTGAAATATCCATTCCATTAAAGTTAAAAAAGAATGAGTGTTGACATAGACCACCAAGATAAATCCTAAAACTAAACTTCAAACTATGTTCAATAAAAGAAGTAAAAACTTTTGTTTCCTCCTAGAATCACATTGTTTAAGGTCATTATTATAAAAATTTACCATGGTGACATGTAGTTTGAGAATGTAAAAAAGTTAACTATTTTGTATTGAGAATAAATCCATAATTCTTCTCATCCAATGTCATAGTTTTATTTCTCCTCTTTCCATCCCTTTTACATCTCTTTTTGTTAGAATCGATATTTTGGAAAACATTAAATAATGAGAAAGAAACTAAAAAAATGACCACACTTTATTGTACTCCTCCACTACTTATTATTTATTATATTATTTAATATATAGAATAAATCTATGAATTATTGTGGTTAATTATTTTATTCCATTTCTATATGTGTTTCTTTCCTGAGAATTTTATCATAATTATCCAGTACACATCCCTCCAACATATCATCTTTTTTTACTTAAAAAGGTGCATTGTTTATAACGACCCATACTTTACATACATTGTTATTACTTCAAAATTGAAGCACACTTATTAAAACATATAACAAAACCAGGAAAGGACTGTATAGGTATAGAGTCTTTAGAAATTGGGAAACATAAACAACTGGTTCATAAAGCATCTACACTATCTCCCATTTATTTCATCATATCTATAGTCTCTTTTGGCATATCTTACTTAATAACCTTCTTCCTAACCTAGGGAAAGAAAAAATACAAAAGGGTTAGCTCAAATGCTCAGTAAGGGTAAACAAAAGAAATATCAATCACATCATATTCATAAGAACATAACTTTTGGAAATCTTAACCTGTAAAAGAGATCATAATTTCATAACATGGGATAAATCATAGTAGTGAAATGTAATCCCAATACTCATAACATAAAACATGAAACTTTGTGGAATACACACATAATCATAGAGAATCATTTCTTATTAGTCAAGACTCATTTCCAAGAATATCTTAGTGGACAAAGTCCTTTTCTGAACCGAGTTCATTCCTCATTTCAGTCCTGTTTCACTGAACCGGTTTAACCTGCCGTTCCAGCCATATCTATCTCATGAGATATAAAATCTTTACCCAATTCATTGGAGGGAGATATAGGTCTCACCCATCTCATAATGATACCATTCTTATGTGTGCCACAAAATCATAAATCATACATCATTGCATAACTCATGTAATAAAAATGCGATTATTAAACAACATGACATCATAAACAATTCATATAAAAAAATAGAATTCATAAAAATAATTCCATCACAACATAATCAAATCAATGTAATAATAAGGATAGAAATAGAACCCTATATTATCTTAGATGGAAAATAATTTTGATAAAACACTTGAACTCCATTCTTGAGGAAGATATCATTTGTACTTCAAAAACATTTTCCTTTCTTAACATGCCATACAACTTTAAACTAAAAGAAGTTGATTAAAAAAAATTTAAAACTTTTAAAGAAAGATTCTTGGAAATACTGTTTTAAAAATCCATTCATGCCGTATAAGTTAAAAAAAATTCTTCTCGTACTTTTGTCGGAATAGTCAAAAAGTACCTCGTACGAAAAACGAAAAAATATTCCTTTCATATCTTTTACTAAAAACTCACCTAAGGGTAAAATTGGATATAAACTATTGTAGAATGATGTAAATATTACATATTGAGGAAACATGGTTGTGGATGATAAAATGCACCCCAGTAAATTCCAAAGTATAATCAATCTCGGATAAAAATGAGATTGTGATATTTCCCTTACCTTAGGTCCGATTTGCTTGGAAAGTGTATGAACCTCCTGTATAATGATTTAAATAATGTCATTGACTTATTCCAGAATCATACTCATTGTTATGATATCATATATTGTCATATTCTTAGCTTATTATTAATAATATTTCCTTACTACTTGTTATTCGGGTGTTTATTACTTTTTGTTCTTATGCGTGTTTTGTCGAATAAATTCTTATTCTTCTTTTTAGGTTATAGATACCTCATTTCCAGAATGGTATTAGTGTAATATATATCATATTCATTCATTCAATTAATTTATATAATCATTATGCAATGAAGGTCATGTAGAATGAGTCGCATCACATCGTGGAGACGGTATTCCGTACGTACGCACGAGCGATGATATCGTTCCCATGATCGTGGAATTGTATTGGAGTGTATGTATACTATTTCAGAATCAATATCAATTTACAATAATTATATATATTCATTATTTAAACCATTATACTCATCCAAGTAAGGTGGTGGTGGAAAATAGATTACACCACGGCGTGGAGACGGTATTCCGTATGTACGCACGCGCGGTGATTTCATTTTCCGTAGGATGGATAGATGGTGAAATAGGGTTGTTTAATACTTATAATAACATATCAGTATATGAGTGATACTGATGTTATTACTTCATGATGAAACAACTAAATAAGAAGAAGTTGAAGAAGAAATAAAGATGAAAAAATCGGTAACGGGCATTACCTCTTCTTTGAAGCGCTTCTTTGAGACCTCCTTTTAGGGCACTAAAATTTGTCTTTGAAGAAGACCAGGACCTCTGGGATGTATCTAGGGAAGTGGAGAGAAGCAATTGTCAGGTTTTTTCCGAGCTTGAAGGCTCAAAGTGGTCTGAGGAAGAGAGGGAGGAGGTGCCCTTTTATAATGGAGGAGAGGGGCACCTTTGAAATAACTAAAAATATTATTTTATTATAAAGCCAAATTCGGTTTTAAATAGCTCCAAATTGATTTATTTCGAAGATAAGGTGGGTATGGGTCTAAATACTCTCATCCAATAGAATTTAGACAAGTTTAGGTTCCTTTTTTAACCTTATCATTTAGATTTAACATTAAGTTAAATAATTTTACTTTTACCGTGTCTTATTGTGTTCTTACACTATAAGGTTAATAAACTTACTATAACAAGACAAACGAACCCCAATTTGTTTATTATTAATATATATAACCTTATTTAAGTAATTTGTACAATCCTTATATTTTTAGGAATAAAATAACAATTAATAATATAATAGTTTTTTTAAAAACTATTTTATGTCAATTTTGACACTATTTAGTAATTGATTTTTGTTAAAATTATAACAGAATTATTATTTCGAAAAAAGTTAATTAAATCAATAATAACATGTCATATTAACCTAGAAAATTAGTTTAATTCATAAAAAGTCTCAAATTACATTTATTTGGGTATTTATAACATCAATTATGTCAATATTTCATTAATAAGATAATTACTGTATCATCGTTGTGTCATAAATAAATTAAATTATTAAATGTATAAAAATTATAAATAAAATACAATTATATTGGAAATCTTTTTATCTTTCTAATTAATATTTATAGTTGAATTTATCTTATGTATAACCCCGTATTAAAAATGATTTACTAATTAAACTTTGATTTTAACTATTTTAACCCTTCTTTAAGTAAATTGATAATAAATGTCCTAATCTAATCCAAGTAGGCCTAAATGGTCATATTTTATTCCTAAGGTTGTTTTTGGTCGAATTACACTTATCCAATAGAATTAGGACATGTGTTAGGGTAATAATAATATCATTTTTACCCTTAATTACACTATTTACTTTTAACCGTGGTAAATAAAAGTAAAAAGTTAATATTCACCAAAAAATTATTTTCATCTCATTGAACCACATTTTACTTACTGACATCAACTGTGTGTCTCAGATTTTTGAAATTCCACTCACAGAAGCGGTAAAATTAAGTTTTATGAAAAATTCAGTTTTTTTAACTACCACTTAGTGGTTTCACTATTCATCAAAAATTGAAAGTTTTCAGAAAAATAACAAAATTTCACCCTAGGCTAATTTCGATATTACAAATCCAAAAATGAAGTTCATTTTGAAAAATAAAATTTATAAAATTTCAAAAAGTGGTTATTACTATTCATAACGGCTAGTTTTAATAATATTTTAATAACATATCATTGTTTAGTGAAACTCGGTATTACGTACGACGCAATCTATCGAGGAAGGCCGTGATTGCGTGTAAAGCAAGCCAATCTAGTGTTGTGTGTAGTGAAAGATTCCTTTGATGATTTAAAAACAAAATATTTCTCATAAAAGTCTCGAGTGTTACATTCTACCCCCCTTAAAATGAATTTCTCCCTCGAAATTCGTCACTTAGTAACAAACAGATGAGGATACCTCTCTGTCATCATATCCTCAAGCTCCCATGTAGCTTCTTCTAATTGGTGGTTCCTCCATAAAACATTCACCAAGCGAGTGGTCTTGTTCCGTAGGACTTTTTCGCTACGATCCAGATTCTCTATCAGTTGTTCTTCATAAGAAAGATCTTGCTCCAGTGGTACAACTTCTGAGTTGAGTACATGTGAAGGATCAGGTATGTACTTTCTCAGGAGAGATACATGGAACACATCGTGAACTTGAGAGAGATTCGGTGGAAGTTCCAATCGGTAAGCTACCATTCCAACACGATCCATTATTTCAAAAGGACCGATATATCTAGGGCTCAACTTCCCCTTCTTTCCAAATCTCATGACCCTCTTCCAGGGAGATATTCATAAGAACACTTTATCACCCACTTCAAACTCTAGGTCTTTTCTTCGGTTGTAGGCATAACTTTTCTGTCAACTTTGAGCTGCTCTTATGTGTTGTTGAATAGATCGGACCTTTTCTGCCATCTCATCAACAAGATCAGGTCCTAATAGCTTTCTTTCCCCAACTTTACCCCAGCAAGTTGGAGTCCTGCATTTGTTTCCATAGAGAGCTTCATAAGGAGCCATTTGAATACTGGAGTTAAAGCTATTATTATAAGAAAATTCCACCAAAGGTAGCTGTTGATCCATACCACCTTTGAAATCCATAGAGCAAGCTCTCAACATATCTTCTAGAGTTTGAATTGTTCTCTCAGACTGACCGTCTATCTGAGGATGATAAGCAGTGCTGAAACTCAACTCTGTATCCAGAGTATGTTGAAGACTTCGCCAGAATATCGTGGTAAATCTCGGATCCCGATCAGATATAATAGAAAGTGGTACTCCATGCAATCTTACCACTTCCTTTACATATATTCTGGCAAGCTGATCCAGAGAGAAATCCTCTCTAATAGAAATGAAGTGTACAGACTATGTAAGACGAGAAACTATGACCCAGATAGCATTATTTCCTTTGGATGTTTTAGGAAGTCCTATGACAAATTCCATAGTGATGTTTTTTCATTTCCATTCGGGTATGGGTAATGGTTGTAACATCCCCTTAGACTTCTGTCTCTCAGCTTTAACTTGCTGACAGACCAAGCATCGAGAGACATATTCAGCAACATCTCTTTTCATTCCATCCAACCAGAAGTACTCTTTCAGATCCCTATACATCTTCGTGCTTCCAGGATGAATAGAGAATGAAGAACTATGAGCCTCATTCAGTAGCTCCTTCTTTAATTCTGGGATGGGAGGAACACAAACCCGATTCCTGAACTTTATTATCCCATCACAATCAAGTTTGAATTCAGAAATATTTCTCACCTTCTTTTGTAACTCGACATCTTCTTTATGTGCCTCTTTAATCTTCACATGTATAGATGGTTGAACATTCATTTGAGAAAGATATGATTTTCCCCATTCCATTAAAATTCCAAGATCCATCCTTTGTAAATCCATAAATATTGGATCTTTTGTGATCCTCATCATAGATAAGCTAGCATGGTATTGTCGACTTAATGCATTTGTCACCTTGTTTTCTTTCCCAGGGTGGTAATGAATTGAGCAGTCGTAATCCTTAATCAACTCCAACCATCTTCTTTGGCACATATTCAGCTCCTTTTGTGTGAAAATATACTTTAAACTTTTATGATCAGTATAAATATCACACCTTTCACCATAAAGATAATGCCTCCAAATCTTTAATGCAAAGATTACGGCAGCTAACTCCAAATCATGAGTTGGGTAATTTTGCTCATGGATTTTCAACTGTCGTGAGGCATAAACTATCACCATATCATGTTTCATAAGAACACACCCCAATCCCTTCTTGGATGCATCACTATAGATCACAAACCTTTCTCCACTACAAGGCAGTGTGAGCATAGGTGCACTGGATAATCTTCTTTTCAACTCCTTGAAATTCTCTTCACATTCTTCCGTCCAAACAAACTTAACCCCTTTCCAAGTCAACTTGGTGAGTGGATTAGATAATCGTGAAAAATATTTCACAAAACGTCGATAATATCCAACCAAACCAAGAAAACTTCGGATCTCAATTACTATTGTTGGTCTCGACCATCTTTCGATAACCTCTTTTTTTTCTAGATCCACATATATCCCCTCTTTTGAGATTATGTGACCCAAAAATGCAACTTTTTGAAGCCAAAATTCACACTTGGTAAATTTGGCATAAAGTTTCTCCTTTCTCAGGGTCTTTAATATAATTCTCAAGTGCTCTTCATGTTCTTCCTTGCTCATTGAATATACAAAAATATCATCTATAAAGACTACCACAAACTGATAAAGATAGTCTCTAAAGACTCTATTCATCAGATCCATGAAGATAGCAGGGGCATTAGTAAGACCAAATGGAATCACTATAAATTCATAGTGTCCATACCTTGTACAGAAAGCCGTCTTTGGTATATCCTCCCTTTTGACCCTTAATTGATGATACCCTGAATGAAGATCAATCTTGGAAAAGTATTGAGCTCCGCGTAGTTGGTCAAATAAGCCATCAATGCGTGGGAGAGGATATTTGTTCTTGATAGTGATCTTGTTAAGTTCTCGATAATCAATGCAGAGTCTCATTGATCCATCTTTCTTCTTAACCAACAAAACAGATGCTCCCCAAGTTGACGCACTAGGGCGTATGAACCCCTTATCAAGACTCTCTTGGAGTTGCTTCTTCAATTCCTGCAACTCAGTTGGGGTCATTCTATAAGGTGTCTTTGAAATAGGCAAAGCACCCGGTACGAGTTCTTTTGAAAACTCAACTTCACGATTTGGTTGAATACCTGAAAATTCCTCCAGAAAGACATCATCAAACTCCCTTACAATGGGCATATTCTTAATTGTGAGTTTCTCACCAACCATTTGAGATAAATAACCTTCATTTAGTGGAATCAAGACCCATAAGATGGAAGAAATTTCCACTGGAAGGTTATGTTCATCCTTGCATCGATAGATGATCATAGATTGATCTGGAATATGAAATGTGACTTCCCTTCTTTGGCAATTGATATGATCTCCATATAAAGAAAGCCAATCCATGCCAAGAATCACATCAAATTCCACTAAAGGAACGATCACAATATTTGCAGGAAGAACTTTCCCACAAACTTCAATCGGAGAAGAATTATAAACTTTTGATGCGACTGTTGTGCCATTAGGTGTTGTCACAGCTAACTCAACATCTAATTGTTGAGGTAATATGGTGATACCCTTAGAAAAATCTTCAGAAATAAAAGAGTGGGTGGATCCAGAATCGAATAAAACATTTGCTACTTTAGAGTGGATAATAGTGTACCTTTCACCACATCGTTATCGTACTCCACATCGCTGATAGAAATTGCATGTGACTTCCCTTTGTCTTTAGCCTTAAGAGTTTGTTGACGTTAACCATCATCATCAACCCTTGGATTTGGGCATTGATTAGCATAATGCCCCATCTCCTTGCACTTGAAACATTGAAGTGTAGTAAGTTCATTCTATGTATCCCTTCCTTTGTTTTCATCATTAGACATCTTCTTCCCATCATTGCAGCATTCAAATGCCCGATGACCTTCCTTTCCACATTTGAAACATTTACTTTTCCCTTTAATACAACTCCCTCCATGTTTCTTTCCACACTTTGAGCATAAGGGAAAGCTCATCTTCTTTTCAGTGTGCTCTTTAGATTATCCTTTGAATTCCATTTTCCTCTTCTAATCAAACCCATATGACTGATGGGTTACTCCAATCTCCATCTCAACTTTGAGCGCACATCGAACGAATTCCTCGTAGCTATTTAAGTCCCTTATGGATAACGCCCTTCGAAGACTTGGTTTTAAGCCACTAAAGAATCGATCGATCTTACTCTCAGGTTGGATAATAATACCAGAAGCATACCTTGAAAGTCTTGTAAAATTTGCTTCATAGGTACCAACATATTCATCATCCTTTTGCTTCAGTTCAAGAAACTCTTTCTCTATCTTTTTTCGGAGAATACGAGGGAAGTACTTATTGAAAAATAAGTTCTTGAACTCGTCCCATTCCATGGACTCAATTTCATCTCTTTTCCTCGTATTCTTAATAAGATTTCACTATTTATCAGCATTTCCTTCCAAACGATACACTGCTAGGATGACTTTATCATGTTCAAGACATTGAAGAACTGAAAATATCTTTTCAGTAGTACTAATCCATTGTTCAGCAATTAATGGAGAAGTAGACCCGCTGAATGAAGGTGGACGCTGCCTCATGAAGGATTCAACAGAATGTTGCTCCTTCCTTTGCTCGTTTGGAAGTCCTGTATGATTCATAGCTTGAGAAAGTTGTGTGATCATGGCTACAAGATTTTTCATTCCAGCTCACATAATGTTTGGTTGCTCAGGGGGACAATAATTGCATTGCCCGTCGTATTCCGCATTAACACGGTTCCTTCAGGTTCCAGCCATTGACGAAAACCAAAAAAATAGTGTGAGCAACACTAATTATAATAGGAAAACCACATAATAAAGAATAAAATTTCACACTTAAGGTCTTATCCTAGGCTATTCATGGTCATTTCTAAAACACTAGGATTGTGTTCTATGCTTAGAATTATCCTTAGGGTTCTTACTAAGGCTTTCACATCCTAGTTTCCAAAGTTTGACTATACCTTTCCTCTGATACCAACTATAACGACCCATACTTTACATACATTGTTATTACTTCAAAATTTAAGCACACTTGTTACAACATATAAAAAAACCAGGAAAGGACCGTATAGGTATAGTGTCTTTAGAAACTGGGAAACATAAACAACTGGTTCATAAAGCGTCTACACTGTCTCCCATTTATTTCATCATATCTATAGTACCTTTTGGCATATCTTACTTAATAACCTTATTCCTGACTTGGGGAAAGAAAACATACAAAAGGGTGAGCTCAAATTCTCAGTAAGGGTAAACAAAAGAAATATCAATCACATCATATTCATAAGAACATAACTTTTGGAAATCTTAACCTGCAAAAGAGATCATAATTTCATAACATGGGATAAATCATAGTAGTGAAATGTAACCCCAAAACTCATAACTTAAAACATGAAACTTTGTGTCATACACACATAATCATAGTGAATCATTTCTTATTAGTCAAGACTCATTGCCAAGACTATCTTAGTGGACAAAGTCCTTTTCTGAACCGAGTTCATTCCTCGTTTCAGTCCTGTTTCACTGAACCGGTTTAACCTGCTGTTCCAGCCATGTCTATCTCATGAGATATAAAATCTTTACCCAATGCATTGGAGAGAGATATAGGTCCAACCCATCTCATAATGATACCATTCTTATGTGTGCCACAAAATCATAAATCATACATCATTGCATAACTCATGTAATAAAAATGGGATTCTTAAACAACATGACATCATAAAACAATTCATATAAGATAAAATAATTCATAAAAAGAATTCCATCACAACATAATAAAATCAATGTAATAATAAGGATAGAAACAGAACCCTATATTATCTTATATGGAAAATAATTTTGATAAAACACTTGAACTCTATTCTTGAAGAAGATATCATTTCTACTTCAAAAATATTTTCCTTTCTTAACATGTCATACAACTTTAAACTAAAAGAAATTGATTAAAAATAAACTTGTAAAGTAAGATTCTTGGAAATAATGTTTTAAAAATCCATTCATGCCTTATAAGTTAAAAAACATTCTTCTCGTACTTTTGTCGGAAAAGTCAAAAAGTACCTCGTACGAAAAACGACAAAAGATTCCTTTCATATCTTTTACTAAAAACTCACCGAAGGGTAAACTTGGATATAAACTATTTTAGAATGATGTAAATATTACATATTGAGGAAACATGTATGTGGATGATAAAATTCACCCCAGTAAATTCCAAAGTTTAAACAATCTCGGATAAAAATGAGATTGTGATATTTCCCTTACCTTAGGTCCGATTTGCTTCGTAAGTGTCCGAACCTCCTGTATAATGATTTAAATAATGTCATTTACTTATTCCAGAATCATACTCATTGTTATGATATCATATATGGTCATATTCTTAGCTTATTATTAGTAATATTTCATTACTACTTGTTATTCGGGTGTTTATTACTTTTTGTTCTTATGCGTGTTTTGTCGAATAAATTCTTATTATTCTTTTTAGGTTATAGATAACTCATTTCCAAAATGGTATTAGTGTAATATATATCATATTAATTCAATCAATTCATTTATATAATCATTATTCAATGAATATCATGTAGAACGAGTCGCATCACATCGTGGAGACGGTATTCCGTACGTACGCACGAGCGATGATATCATTCCCATGATCGTGGAATTGTATTGGAGTGTATGTATACTATTTCAGAATCAATATAAATTTACAATAATAATATATATTCATTCTTTACACCATTATACCCATCCAAGTAAGGTGGTGGTGGAAAATAGATTACACCATGGCGTGGAGATGGTATTCCGTACGTATGCACGCGCAGTGATTTCATTTTCCGTAAGATGGATAGATGGTGAAATAGGGTTGTTTCATACTAATAATAACATATCAATATATTAGTGATACTTATGTTATTACTTCATGATGAAACAACTAAATAAGAAGAAGTGGAAGAAGAAATAAAGATGAAAGAATCGGTAACGGGCATTACCTCTTCTTTGAAGCGCTTCTTTGAGACCTCCTTTTAGGGAACTAAAATTGGTCTTTGAAGAAGACCGAGACCTATAGGATGTCTCTAGGGAAGTGTAGAGAAGAAAGTTTCAGGGTTTGGCTGAGCTTGAAGGCTCAAAGTGGTGTGAGGAAGAGAGGGAGGAGGTGCCCTTTTCAAAGGGAGGAGAGGGGCACCTTTGGAATAACTAAAAATATTATTTTATTATAAAACCATATTCGGTTTTAAATAGCTCAAAATTGATTTATTTAGAATCTAAGGTGTGTATGGGTCGCAATACTCTCATAAAATATAATTTAAACAAGTTTATGTTCCTATTTTAAACTTATCATTTAGATTTAACATTAAGTTAAATAATTTTACTTTTATCGTGTCTTCTTGTGTTCTTACACTACAAGGTTAATAAACAAACTATAACAAGCCAAAAGAACCCCAAGTTGTTTATTATTAATATATCTAACCTTATCTAAGTAATTTGGCCGAACCTTATATTTTTATAAATAAAATAACAATTAATAATATAATATTTGTTTTAAAAACTATTTTATGTCAATTTTGACACTATTTAGTAATTGATTTTTTTTAAAATTATAACAGAATGATTAGTTCAAAAAAAGTTAATTAAATCAATACTAACATGTCATATTAACCTAGAAAATTAGTTTAATTCATAAAAAGTCTCAAATTACATTTATTTGGGTATTTATGACATCAATTATTTCAATATTTCATTAATAAGATAATTACTGCATCATCGTTGTGTCATAAATAAATTAAATTATTTAAAGTCTAAAAATTATAAATAAAATACAATTATGTTGGAAATATTTTTATCTTTCTAATGAATATTTATTGTTGAATTTATCTTATGTATAACTCTATATTAGAAATGATTTACTTATTAAACTTTGATTTTAACTATTTTAACCCTTCTTTAAGTAAATTGATAATAAATGTCCTAATCTAATCCAAGTGGGCCTAAATGGTTATATTTTATTCCTAAGGTTGTTTTTGGTCGAATTACACTTATACAATAGAATTAGGACATATTTTAGGGTAATAATAATATCATTTTTACCCTTAATTACCCTATTTACTTTTAACCGTGGTAAATAAAAGTAAAAAGTTAGTATTCCCCAAAAAATTATTTTCATCTCATTGAACCACATTTTACTTACTGAAATCAACCGTGTCTCTCATAATTTCTAAATTCCACTCACATAAGCGTTAAAATTAAGTTTTATGAAAAATTCAGTTTTTTTAACTACCACTTAGTGGTTTCACTATTCATCAAAAATTGAAAGTTTTCAGAAAAATACCAAAATTTCACCCTAGGCTAATTTCGATATTCCAAATACAAAAATGAATTCCATTTTGAAAAATAAAATTTATAAAATTTCAAAATGTGGTTATTACTATTCATAACGGCTAGTTTTAAAAATATTTTTAATAACATATCGTTGTTTAGTGAAACTCGGTATTGTGTACGATGCAAGATATCGAGGAAGGTCGTGATTGCGTGTAAAGCAAGACAATCTAGTGTTGTGTGTAGTTAAATATTCCTTTAATGATTTAAAAACAAAATATTTCTCATAAAAGTCTCGGGTGTTACATTGTTGGAGCTATGAAATTTAGTAACCTTAACCTCCTTTTAATGTGTTTTAATTTCTTAAAATTCAATGATTCTAAAAATATTCTCCTAAACCACACCCTTTTCAGCCTTATCCTCATTTAAATCTCTAATGGTTTTATGTATAATAGTATCACGTTATCTATTTTTTGGTGTTGTAGTTTGTGCATCCTTGAAAATTTCAGCATGATTCTTGAATTTCTCCTCCACCTCTTATTATTGACTTTTTTTCTTTAACTATTGTGATGTGTATAGTAATTTCATCACTATTATTCTATTATTAAGGTTTTATAGATTCTTTTTCTATAAAAAGTCACAAATAACAATAAAAGTCGCAAATAACAATGTACACTTGCTCATGCACTATAATTTTTTAAACCTCTTAAAAACTAGTTTTATTTCCACTACTAGATTAATCTTATCGCTCATTCATTATTCCATCAATGAGATACATCACGGATTTCCCCTATTATTTATCTTCCTCTTCTTAGAGAGAATATCTTGTAAATAAAATACACTCATCTTCCATATTTTCATCCGCCTGAGTATTTTATATCTTCTATTTTTTATTTATCTTACTAATTCCATATATTTTGATGTAAAAATGAGTTATTCCCTAATGAATCTAAAATATTACCATTTATGGCCATTTTATAGGCCATATGTTATTGTTAATTGAGAATCTTCTAATTTACCTTAAGATATACCTCATAATAATTCATTTCCATATTAGTATTTTTAGTGAACATCAAGAGGGAGACCATCAAACATTCTATTAAATTATTCTCTTGACTAATTTGAGATAAAGGTCATTCTTTGTGATATTGTTATACCCATTCATCACTTTTTTTTTATCATAGTCAATATTTTCTTCTCATGGGTAGTACTCGATGTCACTCCACTGTTGATGTTGTAATTTTTCATATCCATAACAATATGAGAAATTCTATCCTACTTCTTATGGTGTCCTCTATTTATAATTTTATTCTCCCCATGAGTTTGACTTATCCTGATAACATGTACATTCTAATGGTGTATTTAAATATTTTTACTTCATGTAATACATCTTCAAACACCACAAATAAACCAATAATGTTAAACAAATAATCAAAATTGAAAACATAAACAAAATAAAAACCTTTACTAAAATCAATAAACATAAATAGCCTAATAAAATTATTAACCTAAGAAATCAATTTTTTAATCATAACTAGTTTTCATTGTTCCCCAAAAATGGTTGCTAACTATTATAAAATTATCACATTCTATCATACTATGGTCCCTAACTTTTCATTATAGAAAATCACAATCACATTAGTGCCCAACTTACCATATTCTAGGACTCTCTCTTAATTCCTTAATCATCACATAGAGCCACTCGACCTTTAGAATCTCACGAGACTCAATAACCCTATCACTACTTTCCAAAATTCACAATATCATTGTTTATCCCTCCCATGAGATAGTTATATCAATATATTCATTGTCTCATAACCCATTTTTCATCCTCTTTTTACATCAGTGATATCTTATATCATTCACCGATCACATCCCAATTCACTTATTCCACTGGTTAAATCCACACTTGTCCATATTTCAAAGAAACGTATTCTCTAAATAACACGCATTCAGAGAACCAAGGTTCAAAACCCTTTGTACATTATTTAATTATAATAATGTTTATCTCCCTTTCTCATATTTAGTTACTATCCATGTGTAATCATCCATGGATCCCATAAATGACCCATGACTTAACTTAATATTGTCAAGGAACTAAAGAGTACCAAAATCCATCACAATATACTAGAAAATCATCACATATCATTAAAATTAATTATCATCCATCATAATGAAAATTCATTAGTATTCACATAACTTACCCAACTCAATATTCTCATTCAATAGATCACTCAAAATCTACCCATCGACATGTCCTGCATGTCATCCAAGGTCATTTGTGTCAATTAAACAAGCTAACCCCACATCACATGCATACTCATCTCATAAATTCTAGGAATATCTTACTATTTAATTAGTCAATAATTCCTCTCATTCATGTCATACCCATCTTTATAAAAACTACCCATGCTTTCACATCCACAATACCTAAATCATATCCATGCCTATATCATACCCCATATGAAACCACTCATGAATTAATCTCATAATAGATAGAATATACCCATAATATTTAATTTAAGGCACTCAAAATCCTATGATAACCCTCTATTAAGTTACCCCCATATATCATAACTCATCTTCAACAATAACAGAAAATGTACTAATATTTAATCATAAAGTCAACTCACCAATATCCATATCCATGTCTCAATATCACTAGGTCCACCCACCTAGTACATAGTTATAACCCATATAATCCACAACCCATGGGGTAGTATCCTTACTCCAAAATAAAATATCACATGGAATCCCACAATCCAAAACACCCTCTCTAGGTTGATTACACCTCCCATAAACATCCTTAATATAATCAATGGAATTGTTCAATTATTACTTCTCTTTCATATGTTTTTTTAGCTAGATTATATAAATTTCATATTGAATCCCCCATGATTGATGGACTCTATTTAATTTAAGTAGTGATCCATTTTATTAATACATAAATACTTTGTGTCTATAGAATCTGTAATACCAACATCTTCCTTAAAATAGAATCTCCTCAGTTGGAAATAAAATTCATCAAAATATTGTCTTTGATTTTCTTCCCAATATGAAATTTGAGGATTTTTTTAAACTTATAATTCTTAAAATAATCCTCCATCACATTTATTTTCTATTAAGATTCGAAAAATATATCTTCTTATTCCACACCTCATTGTTATTATAATTTTCTACACCATCACTTGAATTTACAGTGGGTGGTTTTTCATATTTAGGTGAATTAGTCACCTTATTACCTTTATTACCATTTATACCACCATTTAGGATGTAATATTGGGTGTTTAAAACAATATTTCAAGGCTTCATGGGATAATATACAAGTTTATTGGTAGAACAAATAAACTTATATGTAATGGATTGTTTCTTCTTGATCTGTTACTTTTCCAGTTTTGTGAGGTAGAGGTGTTCTGGATGAGTCTTGAAGAGGTTCTGAGAGTTTTTATTTGAGGATGGAGTTGTATTAGAGTTTCTTCATGGAATACATGTGATGTAAAGTTTACACAATGTGAACTGGTATTTCATGACTCGTACATATGGTGAGTTCATGTCTTGTAAATTGGATAAGGGGGAAGTCATGAGATATATTACACATCATGTAAGTGTAATTCATGACATATATTAAATAATGTTCTAGGAAATGGGTTTTTCTGAAAAAATTGTAAATTTTAAAAAACCCATCAATTACACGTCATATAATGGTTTCACAAAGTGAAACCAATAGGATTCTAGGTCTTAAGTTCTTTTATCAGATGAAAAATCAATCATTTTGTCACACCTCATTCTCTATCATTTTGGATGAGCTTTAGTCACCCTGATAGGATCTTGTATCCCCATCCTACCACTTTGGTTCCTTAGTTCTGATGGATTCCCATTGGTAATCTATGGTGAGTTATTCTTCTTTCCCCATGGTTTTCTTTCATCCTTCTCTTTTGGATTTTCTAGGGTGATGTTTTTTTTGTTTGGGATGTGATTTGGGAAATGTTTTGATGATATTTTTGTGTTGTGTAGGTTGATCCACAGTTTCCCATGTTCAGTTGTGGTTTTTGTATGCTTATTCATCACCACGTGGTGTGAAGAAAGTTGGAAATTCTTCTTTGAGGTAGGGAATCCCTCATTTCTCTTTATTGTGTATCATGCAGGAGGGGTTTACATTTTTCTAAGGGGATGGTTTTTTTGGATTAATAAAATATAAATAATTTGGTTAATTGAAATTTAATGTTTAAATTGGAATGATTTTCATGTTTTTATAGATTTGATATCATTATGATATTGTGTTTCTATGGGATATATTCCCCAGTAAAAAAAATTTATTTTTGGAGGCTTTGTTTTCACTAGATGATATGTGTCAATTATGTTTTCTATTATGATTATTGTGATATCAGACTATAACATAAAATTGTATAACCACATAAATTTGGCTAATGAATTTTTTTCCATAGGGTTATGGATTCTGTGATAATTCCCAGAAAATAAAGTGGAATGTGATATAATCCCAATTAATAATCTATTAAATTATCTTCAGGGGTTATAATTTGTGGTAGTGATTATGGGATGGTGATGTGTGACTGTGATGTGATGTGGAGTTTATGGTTTGATGTTCGTGCTTTTGGGGCAGTGAGGCGGTTGTTGTTTGGTCATTCTATTGGGGCGGTGATGTGGTTATTTTTTGGTTATGATTTTGAGGAAGTGAGGGGGTGGTTGTTTGGTTGTTCTTTTAGGTAGGAATAGTGGTGGTATGATGGGGATGATGATATATTTGTGATATGTGGTTTATTTGTGCAAGATTCTTGGGTAGTGATGGAATATATAATTGTTTAATAATTATTTAAATGGATAGAGTTTGGTTTGGTAAATGGGATGGAAATGTTAAATTAACAAATAAATGATGGGTTGTTTAGTTAAATGTGGATTATAATAAGTAATTAAATGAATGGGTTAGATAAATGGAATTAGTTGGTGGTGTGGTGTGGCTTGTGGCTTGTGTGGTGTTATGCATTTACAAGTGGAATAAAAAGTGATGATGTTTTAAGTTGGTTAGTGTTTGGTTATGAACCCATAGGTTAATATTTTTTGTGGCTATTTGTATTCACTTCTATATTCCTTGTGATTTCTATACACACCCCCCACCTACATTGAGCACTATTTATGAACACCTGCATAGTCATATGGGGGGTGTTTTTCCCAACATCTGGTGTGGAGGACATATGGATGGGTACCCATTCTTTCTGGATATCTCTTCTACGTAAGGTAGTTATTGCATAGGTTTTGATGGCTGGAGGTCTATTAGTGCACTAGATGGTGGCTGTGATGACCTAGGTGTCTTTGAGTGAGTTGTGATAAGGTCGTGCTTGTGGGGCGGTGAGCCCAGTTGTTTTCGGGAGATATGTGACTTAGACCAGGTGTTTATGGGTGGTATGAGATGATATGTAGTTGATTATTGTGGGGGTCGTGCATGGTATTAGTGGGTATTATATTGATTTCCTTAATGTTCATGATACCCTACCGCTCTAGTTAGAGTTTTGGATTTGTTGTGGCCCATATTTTTTTGTTTGAGACATGATCTGGTCATTCTTGTGGGGTGGCGAGCCTAGGTGTCTATGGGAGTGATGTGATGTGACCATGCTTGAGGGATGGTGTGGTATTTATAAGAAATGGGAGTTCAAGGACATAATACATTGGGGTGTGAGAGAGACATACCAGCAGGAAAGCAGTGCGATGTACCATTTATCAGTATTCTTGTTTTTATATTATATTACATGGTTTGTGTTATTTGGTGAGTGTTCCGTAGTAAGGTTGGTTTAGTTAGTATACATGTATTGGTGTTTTTCGGTTCTACTATTTTCCCACTAGTTCATTAGTATACTTATTTCACATGTGCATGAGAGACATTAGTTTTCCTACTGAGTATACTTTTATTCTCACCCTATGTATATAAACTAATTTTTAGGTTTCTATGAGGATTATATGGACCGTGTTGGACATTACTACATCGAACCTTTGGATAGTTGTAGTGTCTCATATTTAGCTTTTTTTGGTATTTACTTTAGAGACTTTTATCTGCAACATTTTTATTTATAAAAGAATTTTTGTGATGGTTTTGGTTTTTTTTATATTATTCCATGGAGTTTTTTTGGGGATTATTTAACTTATATCATGATCTTATATTGTTATAGAGGATAATTTCTCCTATTTAATGAGATTTTTATACCCTCAGTTCTAGATTCCAACTCAGGGCCTACTAGAGGTGGGACTCCGAGGTCATTATCTCTCTCCTCTAATTGTAGTATCTTTAAAGGGAGGGGGTCTTAACATTATCTATTACTTTATATTACTCACCAACTTATTTGAAATAATTTTGAAACTCGTGTTAATATTATTAAATTATATTTTCACCATTAACCAACTTCACCTCAAGAGGATTTACTTCCTTTCATAGAAAATAAATTTATTATGGTAATATCAAACACATTATATCTTGATTTAATGTTTTAACTGATATCAGACATCCAACATGTGATTTCTATTTGTATCTATGAAATATCCCTAGATTTTGATTTACTGATAGATTTTTTTAGGAATCATTATCATTTTCAATGATTTCTTTTCTCTGTTAATATTCATGTTTTCTTCTAAGAACACCAACATATTCATCCAAAAATGAAACTCTTTTAATTTCTCCTCTCCATTTCTCTCCTCTTCACTACAACCTTATTCATTTATAGAGGGGTCAGTGAACTATTTTTCTTTATCCATGTAATTCATATAAACTTCATCCTTAGGGGTCTAATATTTATTTCTACATTCCTCTTCATAATACGTGACATCTAATTTTCATAGAAAATTCATTTTCCTTGATGTATATTTCATTCCATTTATTTTAAAGGAATTTCCTTTATTATGTCCACTTGTTGTTTTTATTATCCTAAATAATATCTTAGGTTGATTATATTCTTCCTCATTTTGATATTTCTTAGGGAAAATAGATGAAAAATGTCTAATATATTCATAATTAAAACACTTTAAAGGAATTTTAACCTCATATTTACCTTTTACACATTGAATTAATTTTTAAAATAATGAAATAAACATGATAAAATTCATGGAATCTTATTTGGTATCAATTTCCACCTCATGAGATTTTTGTGGTTAAATGTAATACCCCTGACGTAGGACAATCAATAATTCTTGGTAAAAGGTCTCCACAATGCCTCAATAATTTCTATCCATACTCAAAAGGATGAAAACTAGTGGTGAGGGCCTAAACATGCATTGTGGATATTATTCCCTCAATATCATAGTGATCAATATTAATAAATAAATAAAAACATCCATATCAAAGTGAATAAAATAAATGAACACATCCAATATCGTAAATGATGCCATCATACAAAACACCGACTAAAATCCCACTGGTTTGATCTTATATACAAAAAACATATGCACACTGGACCTAATTTCGACTACGATCCTTATCTCAAACAAGTCTTCAAATACCCTTATCATGATCTATAATGATCAACAGCACTGCTTGATATGATCCTAAATGAAATCATAAGGTTTTCACATACACCAGAGTGCTCATATAGGGTGTAAGAATATAACTCTATAGGGTCTCACTAAGTATCCTTAATATATTTTATCATATTAATGGGTTTATACATGAGGAAAATAAATATAAAAAATAAAAATGATCATCAGGTTTTCAGGGGCTAATTAGGCTACCATGATGCCTAAAGAGGTACACATGCCCTTCCGGACACCATGAACTAATTATTCAACCATGGTGCCCAGCCATAGATACTTCAATACCACTCCAGAATCTCATCATCACCTCGTGTCATTGTGTTAAATACGTATCTCATACTCAAAGACTCGGGGTAGGGAATCATCCAAACCTCGACCCAATTCCAAAAGTAACAGGGAATGATCATGCATCTACATTTCAACCTATGACCTTATCTCTCAAGGAAGGATCCATCATTTGTATCTCGCATCACACCACATCCCAAACCTCTCATAGTTAGTCTTTGACCCAATCCTAATAAAGAAATTTCTATATATCTCATGACATAATCCTATTAAAGGCATGGTCATATTTCATGCACATGAGGACAATATTTCAACCATGGAAGTCTAGCTAGCTATCTCAATCATGGAAAATCCAGGCCTCGGGACCCTCTCCCCTACCATGTTTTTCTCCTACCATATATACAAACACCTGTATACACATGAAATGGAACACTAGGCCCACAACCTATCACACATCTCAGCACACTTAGGCCTGGCCCTCATCCTGCCTCTCACGTCACAACATAACTCATCTCACCCTTCTGGGTGTCCACTATATCATTTAGACCCATCAAGGTCTCTTCTCATTAATACCATCATGAACCCCTAACCTTTTAGTGACAACACTGACCTAAGGCTCCTCTTGAACTAGAACTCAAGGCCTAGTCCAACCTCACTAAAACCCTCATTACTCCTGGTCCTTCTATACAAGGACTATCCTAAGACATCTTATTCTACCTGACCCTGAACTCAACAGGTAGGGTCCAATTCCCATCTAAAACCCCCTTATCATCCTAATTCCATGTATCAAACAACTCATGTGACCCTCACCTAGGTCTCATCACACATCACCTAAGGGTGATCCCTTGACCTTCACGTAGAGGAAACCCCTATTCATAATATAAACCAAGTCCTAGAGGACTTACACCACTCATCTCACACACCAAGACTCCCCTCTAGCCTATGGAGGGTGTTACTAGTTAGCCATGACATGTGAATTCATCTAGCCCATCATCACTCGACACCAAGTCCTTCATGCCTTCCCACTTGACCTATAATCCTAATATAGGATATCTTTTATCATAGTTAATACCCCATGAATAACCAAAGTCCTCACATCAATGTATCCTTTACCATTACCCCTTGTTGAAATAGTCTTCAGGAGATCCTAAGATTACCCAATGTACTAAAATTCACTTGGTCTCATCTCAGGAGGATCCATACCAACCTATCATCTATCCTAAGGACTCAATTTTTCATTATAACCCATTATTAGATCCATTAAATTATACATACAAGCACAATCATAAATAAATATGAATATAAAATTATGTGATAAAATCCACTTACCTCAAACATGGATGTATCTCCTCATGAAGCTCTATCAAGCCTCATACATGCCCACTAAGACATTTTCACACTCCCCAATACCTTTCTCACACCAAGAATTACATATAATAAATTATAACACATTATAATTAATTATTAAAATTAATCTCAATAGGAATGAACTCCAAAGAACTTATTGGGTGTCATTCACTCTCCAAAACAATGGGAAATATGGTGAATTCCATGCCTGAAAAATACCCAAACCAAATTCACTAAAAATACCTAATTTAAACACCCATTCCCTTAGATAATTAAATTTAATTTTTTATAAAACCATATAAACAAATATATTATTTCATACCTTTACTAAAATAGTATGTGACGGGATGTAGATTTTATCTGGTGTGTCCTCTATATAATCCACATGACATCCACATCATATGGAAATATTTATACCAAACTATAGTGGAAATTATCCCCAAACCCTATCTGAAAATGAATAGAAATTAGTGGTCATTTAAGATGAATAATAATAGAGTAAGGAACATATACCCTACCTCATATCCTCTGTATAGGTATTCCAAAAACATCCCCCTCCATCGGGGATCAAAGGGGAATAATAGGGGGGATGGACTCAACCATAATTTCCCCATTAATTCTCCCTTTCCCCTTAAAATTGAAGGGGGGAATAACCTGAGAAAAGAAAAAAAATCCCAAACAAAAAACACCACCAAATACCATTCATGGTGTTACCAATATGTTCACATAGAAAAAACTTGGAGTATAGGGATCCACACATATGTTTTATCCATTCATGGTGTGAACCATGGTTAATTCCTTGAAATTATTAATGTTGAGGGACACAGCCATCAGTCAGTCCCATTAATGACACCATAGAAATCCATTCATGGTGTAGACACCCTATCATACCATGAATAGAATGATACTATATTTTTTCAATAGCTCATCCAACTGAACCTTCTCTAATTCTCCCCCAAGAACCCATACCACCAAACACGTCTCAAAACTCATCCAAAAGAAACTCTTTGTAAAATCCCAGGTAAATAAAGAATAAGACATATTTAATATTTATAAATGTTTGTTAATTAAATATTAATTTTACTTTAAAGGGGTTTCAATTTTTGATAGCGTACCCGATACGCAACAACGGGTTTCTTTAAAATCTAACGTTTCACACTAATAATAAAATATTATTACTTTAAATAGAAGTTAACTCCTAGCTGTTGTATTGGGGGGAATGAAAAAAAACCAATTAAAATGTGATTAGACGTGTTTTTTAGATGTACTTACTTTTATCCAATAAAAGTTAGAGGCTTAAAATGTGAATGAATCTAATTTTTAGCATAATTTACATTAAAAGGTTGATTTACCACCTTTTAATGGAGAACCCTCTCTAAATCTAGTTTTGGTAATTTTTATATGTTCTATTTGACCAAATAAAATTCTTCTTTTTATTTGGGACAATAAATTTTACTTTGGGTAATTTTTTGGTATTTTTCGGATAAAGTTCATTTTTTTAATGAATAGTGAAAAATATTGTACTTTAATTCAAAAGTGCCTTTTAATATAATTTATTTATATGGTTAGATTATCTTTTTAATTGGTTTTAAAGTGAAATTAAAATATATTTTTACCATTTAATCCATTGTTGGTCATTGGAATTAATTTCACTTTGAAATTGGACATAAACAAATATCAATCTTTTGATAGTTATTGATTCTTAAAAACATTCTATTTGTTTTAACGATAGGAATTAATTTTAAAATTAATTAATGTCACTTCTATGTTTTGAATTTGGAAAAATAGACATCATTTTTGAATTTGGAATATCAAATATACCTGAGGATGAATTTTTTGTATTTTTCTGAAAAACTTCAATTTTTGATGAATAGTGAAACCACTTAGTAGTAGTTAAAAAACTGACTTTTTCATTTAACTGAAATTTTACAGCTTCTGTGAATTGAATTTCAAAAATTTGACATACATGGTTGTTATCCAGAAGTATAATGTGGTTCAATAGGATGGAAATAATTTTTGTTGAATAGTAACTTTTGACTTTTATTTACCGCGATTAAAGGTAAATAAGGTAATTCAAGGTAAAAAGAATATTATAATAATTCAAAATTTCTTTAACACTTTTTCACACCTTATTGGTTGAGTCATTAACGACCATGATCATCTTTGGGTCGATTTTGGGACCCCATTGATCCACTTGGGAGTGATAATGACAATTTAGATTAATTAACGTAAAGTAAAGGCAAAAATGAAAAAAGAAAATATCATTTAGTAAATTAATTTTTAGAAGGGGTTATATAAATTATCTTTTAGACTATAAATATTCATTGTAAATATAAAAATATTTCCTATATCATGGTATTTTTATTATAATTTTTAGACATCAAATATTTTAAATTATTTATGACACAATAATGATGCAGTGTTTACCTCATTAATAAATCATTTAAATAAATAAAATTATAATGATTAAAATAATATCAAAAACCTGTCCAATTCCTATTTTATGAATTTATTTCTACCATTAGTTATCTTATATTATACTATAATGATTTTTGGACCATTAGAAACTGAATATCTTTATATAATAAAATAATGTTTTCACACTTTCCTAAAAATCCCCTCCTCCCCCTTATAAAATGAGACCACTTCTAACCAATTCCTCACACCTCTAAAGTCATTTTTCTCGTCCAAACTCTGACCAATTAATCTCCCTACATCCCCCTCCTCCACCTATAATCGTTACCTTAGGCAAAAGGCACTTCAAGAAGTCCTTTTGGTTCAAACCAAAGGGAGTTACCCAAATTAAAGGTAATGGTTTCTCTTAATTTGTTTTCTTTTATTTTACTTCTCCAACCCCTAAAATCTTTTTATTCCTTTATTTTATAACAACACTAGTATAATCAATATACTAGTATGTTTTTATGATAATTATTCTAACTAAACTTACACACACCTTCATCTAATGGGTGAAGAACATAATGTTTCTGTGGATGGCAAACTAACACCTCACGAAACGATGATTGTTCAATTACCTCTTACCACCTCTCATGGTGGCCATTATGTTTGCACTGTATTTATATATGATATATATTATGTTTATGTTTTCTTTATAATTATTTAATTTCCATTTATATCATGCCTTTATGGTTTCCATTATGGGTAAACACGATAATCTCATTAGAGGAAGTGCGGACTACCGCCCCCTCAAAATGCTATGACTCGTTAATTCCATATGTGGGATGTATAAAGGATGGATTTAATGATATTATATATGATATTATATATGAAATTATATTGGAATTATAATATACATATTTATTATTATGTTTTAATTCCATGAAAATAAGAAATAGAAGTGAAAGTAGCGTTCATGCGTACTTACGACTTACCGTCCCCATAAATGGTGCATTTCATTTCTTACCTATAAATGTTATGTAATATTATAAATACATGTATATACTGGATATATATGATATATATGATATCTAAATGATGAATTTAGTTCTGGATATAATGAACTATTGACCACATGGACAACATGTAAATATAAGGTGTTCATTTTTTACTCAAGTACCAAATATCGACAAAATGGATGTTATTAACTTAAATGATTACATAATTTTTATAACTTGGTAATAATTGATATAAAAGGAATAATAAACTTGAAAAATGTTCTTAATCAATTATAAATTAACTTTAGTTTATTATTCATGAGATTAAAGGAACGATCGTGTCAAGTTGGACACGAGGTAAGGGATTTTCTTATCTCACTTTTAATTCTGTGAGATTTCCATTTTTTGCCACTTATTAATTGCATGTGGTTTATTGTGTACTGCCATTTGATTTATATTATAATTATTCTCATTATATTCATGGTATTCTGGGATTCATTTTGTGTTTATTAACTTTTGGTCATACGACTCAGTTGATTACAATGTGGTAAAGGGTTTCATCTCACTTTTTATTCCCGTGAGATTCATGCTATATTTACCACTATTTACTTTTGTGTGGTGTATGTACTGACCATGATTATACACTTTGTGTAATATAATTTCATTTATGAGTATTTAAATTTTCATTGTATGATCCTTCTTTCATGTGGCATATGTTTTTTAAGTTACCAAATCGGTAAGGGAACCTTTCACCCAGCTTTTTTTTTAAAGATTTCTTTTTGTTATGTCTTTTAATTTACATCTTATTATGTTGGGATATGTCCTTATATATCCTTATTGATGTAAATTTTATGTCTAAGTGATGATATACCCTTTTTATCTCATCAACTCATTTTCTTAATTTTAAAGTGATGTCATTAGGCTGTCGAATTTTTACAAGGGAACTTCTTAACCTAATTTCAATTCTTTGGGTTCAACTTGTACTTATTGAATATATCATCGTATGAATATGTGTCAATTAACTATGATTGTTTTACACTTAATATCCACTTATATTGGGTGTATTTATATTTTTCACACATAATTATGTGATTTATTTATCCTTAATTTAAGGATACCATCTTTATAAGGGATTTCATCTCAATTTACATTTCCATTGAGACTTCATTGTTGGTATGAACCAATTCACTCTTATATAGTGTATATACTGTCCTTTTACATATTATATCATTAATCCCTTTATTCTCATGATATTATAAAGTTCTTATTAAATGGTATTCCTCAATTATGTTTATTCAAGAGTCCCTCATTTTGTTAAAAACTATTTAACTAAAATATTGTTTTGAATGTTTTAAAGATTTATTATTATAAATATTTATCTTTAATGTCCATGTTTTAAAAATGGTTTTGAGTATTTTTATATATGGAAATTAATGTTTTCAAATGATAATTCCTTTAAAAACTTCAAAGTTGTATGGGACACTTTGATTCAAAAATATATTTTTAAATGGTTTTGAAAATGATTTGATAAAGCATTATTTATTTCAATATCTTGATTTGATATATTGGAATGTGAAAATGTTATCTTTACTTTATACATGTGTTATGTGTTATTATTATGTTATGGTTATTGGTCATTGTTTACGTATATGAGTGGTTCCATGATAAATCTAGGGCAGGTGAGCCCGAGATAGCTCACCAATTCTTTGGGTAATGTGAAGGAGGTAAACATGATGTTTCTCCTAAGAGATTTAGGGAATATACTTTGATGGGTATTCCAAGTGTAACTCCCTATGTAGATGTGATAGCTATAATGTAAGTTTGATATGGATTCCATAAGTAACCTTTATGATTTATGATTTCTGTGTGTTATTCATAAATATTATGATTTCTTAAGGTATGTTATGAATTAAAATTATTGGTTTCATTGATTTGTATTTATTGATGGGTCAATGTTTCCTTTCTTTATTTTATAACCCTCACTGAGATTTTTGTACTCATCCCATGTTTTGAAATGTGTTCACAGGACTTAAAGATGAATAGAGTCAAGGATGGGATCAAGGAAAAGTCATTCTCTCTAAAACATGGAAATAGACATGTTTCTTTTAAGATTTGTTTATTTTGTGAAAAAAATGGATACTGAGTAGTAGTGTCTACTTGTAATATTCAAGTTGTTATATAATAGTTATGGCCTAATTCTCTAAAACTCTAAACCTGAAAAGATCCTCAATGCGAATTATTCATTTAATACAATATTATGTAATGTTTTAAGGCTACGTTCTTATAGTTGGTATCAGAGGTTGGTTTAGATAAATTTAGAGGTTAGGGTATTCTTTAAGAATAAGTGACATAACCTTAATGGTTAGGATTTTAGAAAGAGTCGTATTTTTTTTAATAAATTTAATGACTTTAAGATAAATTGAATAAGTATATCTTAGTATTTACTATCCTCATAAGATATTATATGATGATTTTATTGATATACTAACACTTATATTTTTGGTTTTGGTAAATGGATAGATCTAGCAGGCACCAATGTAATAGTGGATGTGAAGAAAACTGTGATGGTTTTATGAATGATCAATTGAATGAAATTGGAGATGTAATGAGAACTCTTTTGGTTATTCTCAACCAATTATCTGGAGTCATGATTGACCACTTTAACCTTGGTGATTTTTATAAGGCATCTTATATGCGAGAAACAAATCCCCATGGATGTTCAGGTAATAATCATAAAGGTATGTATGTTCAAAAACCTATGTGTCAAGGATGTGGAAAAAACACCTAGAAAAATGTTTCAAAGGGATGAGAAGATGCTATATATATGAAAATTAAGGTCATAAAGCATGAACCTACCATGGAAAAAGGAAGCATCCAGTTGACTCTAGGAAAGGGAAATAATTTCTTTCTGAGGGATAAATTGAATGTTGTAAATGTGGTGTGCATGGTCATTATACAAACACATGTCCGATGAAGAAGTTTTAGGAATGGGATCACCAGAATCGTACAAATATTTGTTTACCAATACCTAATGCCATTCCAATTGAGGATGAAGAAACTGACAATGACCAATGAAAGGTATGGATTATTTATTAACCTATGTTTTGACATTATAGAATCTTAGCATATGAGTCATTGTGTTGTTTGTAGGAAAGAAGTATTTCAGAATAAGTTGGAAAAGAATGGTTAATGGATCATGAAGAACATTGAATGAGTAAGAATTAAACATATAAGGGATTCAATTGTTATGATAGATTTTAGGATGGTGAAATGCTTAAAAGTATTAGGGATATTTTGATGATGGTATTACATTAGAAGACTTTTTATAGTATGTGTAACCCTGAAGTTTGATATATTAAAATGTTATTCAAGGGAATAATTATCTTTTCCTTTGATGAGTAATGGTGGGATTTTATTTTGGGAGAATCTATGTTTTTATTATGGACATATGGTTATTTGGTTTTTAGGTAAATCATTAACCTATCATAGAGAATATGTGATTTGGTTAATTACACTTCAGTATGAGACTTTAAGAGTAGTTGATTTTTTATTTGGATATAAATGTTAAGATTTACAGTGGAAGACTATGTGACTAAATCCTTCTGGGTTTTGGGTTACAATCTTAGTTTGGGTTATTTTGAAGAATTTTAAGGACAATGTTATATTGAATGGTCTTTATTGAACTTTGGGTACTTTTTGTTGAATTTTGGATATTAAGAGTAGTATTTATTTTTATAAAGGATTATCTTTTCGGGGGATTATATGATCTCGAACTAACCATTTTTGGTTTTGGTTCATGTCTAAAGACAGGGTAAATTCATAACATTTTTTTGGATTATGTGATACTATAGAAGTTGATTTCATCACTTTTAATGTGACCAAGTTAGTTTCAATACTCATCGTTTGGAGAAAATATGAGTTTTTGGTAGGAATTTAGTAAAGGATGAAAGTCTACATAACAAGTAAGTATGTTTCCTTATGTTTTTAGTTAAGCACATAAATAAATTCCTCAACTTTATGGAAAATAACTTTAAACAAAAACTTTTCCTATAAACTTTTATTACTAGTTAATCAAAGACCGTTTAACCCATCACATATTTGTGATTTTCTGGTGGTTAACTTTATCCTAATAATGTTTTTTACCACTCTCCATCAGAAATTGATGGTTTTTTTTCTTTTCCATATCCATGTTTTCAAGGAATCCTAGTATCTGTTGTCTCATGTGACCTTTGTAATTCTCTTTCTTTCTTTTAAAGTGAGAGTTTTACTGACTCTTTTTCCGATGTGGGACTTTCAATAAAGTTTCTGAGCCCTTTTTTTAAAAAATTGTGAAGATGAAATTCCCAAAAAGGGGGAAGGATGTAACATCCTAGGTAAATAAAGAATAATAAATATTTAATATTTATTAATATTTGTGAATTAAATATTAATTTTACTTTAAAGGGGTTTCTTTGTTCGATAGCGTACCCAATACGCAACAACGGGTTTCTTTAAAATCTTACGTTGGACACCAATAATAAAATATTATTACTTTAAATAGAAGTTATCTCCTAGCCGTTGTATTAGGAGGAATGAACAAACCCAACTAAAATGTGATTATACATGTTTTTTGGATGTATTAACTTTTATCCAATAAAAGGTAGAGGCTTAAAATGTGAATGAATCTAATTTTTAGCATAATTTACATTAAAAGGTCGATTTACCACCTTTTAATGGCGAACCCTATCTAAATCTAGTTTTGGTCATTTTTATATGTTTTATTTGACCAAATAAAATTCTTCCTTTGATTTGGGACATTAAATTTTACTTTGGGTAATTTTTTGGTATTTTTGGGATAAAGTTCATTTTTTTAATAAATGGTGGAAAATATTGTATTTTAATTCAAAATTGCCTTTTAATATAATTTATTTATATGGTTAGATTATCTTTTTAATTGGTTTTAAAGTGAAATTAAAATATATTTTTACCATTTAATCCAATGTTGGTGATTGGAATTAATTTCACTTTGAAATTGGACATAAACAAGTATCAATCTTTTGATAGTTATTGTTTCTTAAAAACATGCTATTTGTTTTAACGACAAGAATTAATTTTAAAATTAATTAATGCCACTTATATGTTTTTAATTTGGAAAAATAGACATCTTTTTTGAATTCTGAATATCAAATATATCTTAGGCTGAATTTTTTTATTTTTCTGAAAAGCTTCAATTTTAGATGAATAGTGAAACCACTTAGAGGTAGTTAAAAAAACTGACTTTTTCATTTAAATGAAAATTTACGGCTTCTGTGAATTGAATTTCAAAAATACTACATACATGGTTGTTATCAAGAAGTAAAATGTAGTTCAATAAGATTAAAATAATTTTTGGTGAATAGTAATTTTTGACTTTTATTTACCATAGTTAAAGGTAAATAAGGTAATTCAAGGTAAAAAGAATATTATAATAATTAAAAATTACCTTAACAATTGTCCACACCTTATTTTTTGAGTCATTAACGACCATGGGCATCTTTGGGTCGATTTTAAGACCCCATTTAGCCACTTGGGAGGCATAATGACAATTTAGATTAATTAACTTAAAGGAAAAAATGACAAAAGAAAATATCATTTAGTAAATTAATTTTTAGAAGGGGTTATAAATATTATCTTTAAGACTATAAAAATTTATTGGAAAGATAAAAATATTTCCTATATCATTGTATTTTTTTATAATTTTTAGACATCAAATAATTTAAATTATTAATGACACAATAATGATGTAGTGTTTACCTCATTAATAAATCATTTAAATAAATAAGATTATAATGATTAAAATATTATCCAAAACCTGTAAAATTATTATTGGGTGATTTTATTTAGACTATTAGTTATCTTATATTCAACTATAATGATTTTTGGACCATTATAAACCAAATATATTTATATTATAAAATAATGTTTTCACACTTTCCTAAAAAGCCCCTCCTCCCCCTTATAAAAGGAGACCACTTCTGACCAATTCCTCACACCTCTCAAGCCATTTGGCTCATCCAAACTCTGCCCAATTAATCTACCTACATACCTCTCCTCCACCTAGATGCCTTACATTAGGCAAAAGTCACTTCAAGAAGTCCTTTTGGTTCAAACCAAAGGGAGTTACCCAAATTAAAAGTATCAGTTTCTCTTAATTTGTTTTCTTTTATTTTATTTCTCCAACCCCTAAACTCTTTTTATTCCTATATTTTGTAACAACTACAGTATACTCAATATACTATGATGTTTTTATGAGAAGGATTATAACTACACTTACACACACCTCCATCTAATGGGTGAAGAACATAATGTTTCTGTGGATGGAAAACTAACGCCTCACGAAACGATGATTGTTCAATTACCTCTTACCGCCACTCATGGTGGCCATTATGATGGAACTGTATTTATATATGATATATGTTATTTTTATGTTTTATTTATTATTCTGTAATTTTCATTTATAGCATTCCTTTATGGTTTCCATTATGGGTAAACACGATAATCTCATTAGATGAAGTGCGGACTGCCGCCCCCTCAAAGTGATATGACTCTTTAATTCCATATGTGGGACGTATAAAGGATGGATTTAATGATATTATATATTATATTATATATTAAATTATACTGGAATTATAATTTACCTATGTATCGTTATGTTTTAATTCTATTAAAATAAGAAATAGAAATGAAAGTAGTGTTCATTCGTACGTACGGCTTACCGTCTCCATGAACGGTGCATTTCATTGCTTACCTCTAAATGTTATATACTATTATAAATACGTGTATATACAGGATATATACTATATATATGATATCTAAATGATTAATTTTATTCTGGATATGATGAACTATTGAACACATGAACAACATATAAATATAAGGTGTTCATTTTTTACTCAAGTACCAAATATCAACAAAATGGACGTTATTAACTTAAATGATTACATAATGTTTATAACTTGGTAATAATTGATATAAAAGGAATAATAAACTTTAAAAAGGTTCTTAATCAAGTAGAAATTAACTTTAGTTTTTTATTCAGGATATTAAAGTAACGATCGAGTCAATTTGGACACAAGGTAATGGATTTTCTTATCTCACTTTTAATTCTGTGAGATTTCCATTATTCGCCACTTATTCATTGCTTATGGTGTATTGTGTACTTCCATTTGATGTATGTTATCATTATTATCATTAAATTCATTGTATTCTGGGATTAATTTTGTTTTTATTAACTTTAGTTCATACGACTCAGTTGATTACAACTTTGTAAAGGGTTTCATCTCACTTTTTATTCCCGTGAGATTCATGCTATATTTTCCACTATTTCATTTTGTGTGGTGTATGTACTGACCATGATTGTACTCTTTGTGTAATATACTTTCATTTATTATTATTTACATCTTCATTTTATGACCCTTATTTCATGTAGCGTATGTTTTGTAAGTTACCAAATCAGTAAGGGAGCCTTTCACCCAGCTCTTTTATAAAAGACTTCTTTTTGTTATGTATTTTAATTTACATCTTATTATGTTGGGATATGTTCTTCTGTATCCTTATTGATGTAAATTTTATGTCCAAGTGATGAGATAACCTTTTTATCTCATCAAAACATTTTCTTAATTTTAAAGTGACGTCGTTAGGCTGTCGAATTTTTACAAGGGAACTTCTTAACCCAATTTCAATTCTTTGGGTTCAACTTGTACTTCTTGAATATGTCATCGTATGAATATGTGTGAATGAACTCTGATTTTTTAACACTTAATATAAACTTATATTGGGTGTATTTATATTTTTCACACATAATTATGTGATTTATTTATCCTTAATTTAAGGATACCATCTTTATAATGGATTTCATCTCAATTTACATTTCCATTGAGACTTCATTGTTGGTATGCATCAATTCACTCTTATATGGTGTATATATTGTCCTTTGACATATTATATCATGAATCCCTTTATTCTCATGATATTATAAAGTTATTATTAAATGGTATTCCTCAATTATGTTTATTCTAGAGTCCCTCATTTTGTTAAAAACTCTTTAACTAAAATATTGTTTTAAATGTTTTAAAGATTTATTATTCTAAATATTTATCTTTAATGTACATGTTTTAAAAATAGTTTTGAGTATTTATATATATTGACATTAATGTTTTAAAATGATAATTCCTTTAAAAACTTCAAAGTGGTATGGGACACTTTGATTCAAAAATATATTTTTAAATGGTTTTGAAAATGATTTGATAAAGCATTGTTTATTTCAATATCTTGATTTGATATATTGGAATGTGGAAATGTTATCTTTACTTTATACATGTGTTATGTGTTATTATTATGTTATGGTTATTTGGAATTTTTTACGTATACAAGTGGTTCTGTGATAAACCTAGGGCGGGTGAGCCCGAGATAGCTCTCCAATGCATTGGGTAATGTGATGGAGGTAAACGTGATGTTTCTCCTAAGAGATTTAGGGAATATATTGTGATGGGTATTCCAAGTGTAACTCCTTATGTAGATGTGATAGCTACAATTTAAGTTTGATATGGATGCCATAAGTAAACTTTATTATTCATTATTTTTGAGTGTTATTCATAAATATTATGATTTCGTAAGGTATGTTTTGAATGAAACGTATTGGTTTCATTGATTTGTATTTATTGATGGGTTAATGTTTCCTTTCTTTATTTTATAACCCTTACTGAGCTTTTTGTGCTCATCCCAAGTTTTAAAAGTTTTTCAAAGTACTTAAAGATGAATAAGGTCAAGGATGGGATCAAGTAAAAGTTCTTCTCTCTAAAACATGGAACTAGACATGTTTCTTTTAAGAGTTTTTTATTTTATGAAAAAATGGATTCTAAGTAGTAGTGTCTACTTATAATATTCACGTTTTTATGTAATAGTTATGGCCTAATTCTCTAAAACTCTAAACCTAAAAAGATCTTCAATGAGAATTATTCATTTAATAAAATATTATGTAATTTTTTAATGCCAGTTTTTTATAGTCTTGATATGTACCAACACTCATAATTGAGATATGAATCTCGATTCTGAAAATTACCCCTACTTAAGATCAAAAACACAGACTTCCCTAGAAACATAATAACTTGGAAAATTGGGGGGGGGGGTTATAAACTCTCCACTATAATGTTTATCATCCCTAATAAGTGGTGGTATTCCTCAAACCATGTTTTATGACCTACAACTTTTTTCAACTCACCAAAAACTCATCTTTTTTTGCTCTGGAATTCCAATCATGCTTCCACTGCATAACTCAAAACACTAATCATTTTATTTTAGGTGATTCAATAAAGACATTTATAAATATTACATCATTTTAGATTAATATAAAATACATAAAAAATTATACATGTCCTATAATTGTAAAGTTTTAGTGTTTTTATAGACTAGATACATAAATATATTATTTCATGAAGGGTATTAAACATATCCCACAAAGTTATTCATATTAATACCCTTCTAGACATATCATACTTAGAACCTTCCATCATTAACTAGGGATGAAAAACATAAGAATGGATGGTATCATATGACCAGTAAGGTTAAACATATGATATATCAAGCAATGATCATACATGAGAAAAATTTTATAAGAACATGATCATAACATAAGAAAGTCATCCCCAATTAATTATATATATTTAATCACGAGTCATGGAATAATTTTTTTTCGTAATAAAATACAAAATACATAATAGTTTAGAATCATAAAAAATAAATCATGATCCATGAGATAATATCAAAAACATAGAAATGTGGAAAAACATAATCTTATATCATTTTGAAGATATATAAATAGTAATAGGTTCACTCATTAAGTTAATTACATTAAATATGGTTCATAAATAAACTTATGGATATGAAACCAAGTCCACACATAAAGTTATGAACATGAAATCACATCCATGCATAAACTTATGGAAATGAAACCAGGTATATACATAATATTGTAAACATTATATCATTTTCATTCATAACATAGTTATCTCATGTGTTATTCATCTTTAACCAATGTATTGGAGGGATATATAATTTTGGATCTACCCATCACATAATGAAAACCATATATATGTATCCCACAAGATCATAAAACATTTACCATATCATTATGTCATAACCTGTTAAAATAAAATAAATTTCATAAAAATTTCATCATTTTATCATAGTATAACCCATGGATTGTAAATGGGTTTCAAAAAGGTTTCATCATATCTCAATTAACCCATGGGGAAGAAAAAGGTTTCATAGAATCATCCTTAAATCATAATCCTTATAATTCATATAGAGAAATAAATTTGATAGTATAATAATATCATATCCCCAATGAGACAAAAATCTTTAAAGGATGTTTATATATATAAAAATACCATTAAAATATCATTCAAACCATTATTTGAAAAATGATAAAATAACCTTTTCTTTTGATAAAATTTTAACTAAAAAATTCTATAATATTGAAAAAATAATTTTTGTTGAAAATAACCAAGGAAACTTTTAAAGTAATATTCAAATAAAATAAAATATTTTCCTATGTTAAAATCCCTTAATATTGTATATGTTAAAATAAAACATTCCTTTCACACTTTTTTAAAAATTCAAAAATGAATTGTTAATAAAACTCTGAGATAAAATCATTTTAAAAAAATTTTAAATAAATTAAAAGGTATTTATAATTACCTTTATAAAATATTTCAAGTATAGTTAATAAATTTTATAAAAAAATTTCTAAGATTATGGAAATGGAAGAAAACGTTCATTGACTACAGAGAAAAAAGGTTGGATTTTATTTTAAAATAAATATTAATCATTTTTAGTACCAATGAGGGGAAAATAGTACTAATAAATAAAAAATATAGGATTATCCAAAAAAAGATAAAATATATGGGGTTTAAAGTATAATATCAATATAATTTCTCTCAATGGAAATTTGGCATAGACAATCCAGAAAGAAGTGAGATTGTAATATAAACCCCTTACCTCAAGTCTCGCCTTACTTCATATGCATTGAAATATCATGTATAATAAATATAGATTTATTATTAATATATTACAAAACCAATTTAATAAATAACTAAACATTTATCATACCTTTTTTCAATTATATATTAATTAACAATTTCTTAATCAAAGAGAACATTCAGGTAAAAATCAGTCCTTTTTTCATTCATGTTTCAGTTCGATGGTTCTAGTACTTGAAACTCGGTCATAGTTTCATCATATATAGAATAGTAATAATGAAATGTTTGTTATATTTATTCATTATATACACTTTTATAATCATTCATATAAATCATTGACGAAAAATAAATTTCCTCACTTTGTAGAGATGGTAGTTTGTACGTACTCACAAGTGAAATTTTCACATTTGATGGATGGAACAAAAGAAAGGTAAATAATAATTCACTTTTAAATAATCATTATTATATCATAAATATTATACATATTCATTAAATATATCCTTATTTCTATACATGTAAATAGGAAATAAAAAAAATTCACATCACTTCTTGGAGGTTGTAGTCCACACATATGCATAAGCACCGTTATCATTTTCTAACTGATGGAAATGTAAAATGGTATAGAATAAGTTAAAATTATTGAATTATAATTTTTTCATAAATATCATATATAAATATTAAATCCATTACAATAACAAACCATGAAATATTGTGATGGAAAATTATTCATATCACTATGTGGAGGCAGTAGTTCGTGCGAACACACGAGCGATACTTTTAATTCACATTGGACGGAGAATAAGATAAATAAAGGATGAAACATTAATATAATAACATATAATTATATTGCTTTTATTTTATAAATCAGTTTATTATGGATATAATAGGTTTAATTTAGCTTTAATAAGAAATAAAATTGATATTACTTAGTTAAGATTTATACATCTTTATTTGAGAAACCTCTTTTGGCTTACACTTTAATCATTGAAAGGATGGTATTGCGAATAAAATAAGACCTATAGGATATAGAAAGGGATTTAAATAAGGTATTATGGTATTTATTTACTTATATATAAGTATAATGAATATTTATTAACATATTATAGATGGTATCCTTTTATAACAGAGTGATAGGAAATGCTTGGATTTTTTCAAAAGATTAAAATAGATTAATGTCTTACTCAAGTCATGTGGATAAAAAATCCCAAATATTTGAAAATAATTAGTATAAGGTCAAATTACCATAGAAAAATAAAATTAATAAAAAAAATTATTTTAAACCTTATATCTAAGGTTAACCACCCCCCCCCCCCCCCCACCTAAGAAATTTTATTTTAACCTTAACCCTAGTGAAAAAATTTTACGTTTTTTACTATTCATTATGAACAAAAATTAAGTTTACCCTATTAAATAATATTAATTATTAAGATTCTAAATATTGGATCCGTTTTAAAATATTTAGTTTTTATAAGTGGTAGATATTAATTTTAAAATAAGTGCGCCAAACAAAACAAAACCGTTTTTAGCCAAATGCATTTTTAAGGATAAAATTAGGATTACATTCATTTATTTCCATGTAAAAACTATTAAATTATTATTATAATATTTTAATTAATATATTATATAAAAATTTAACTAAAATAATTCATCAATAGATATTAATTTAATTTATTAAAATAAAAACACATTTTTAGAATAGAAAAAAATATAAAAACATCACATTTTACCTTCAAATTCTTTTAGATAAATTTATATCCATTTAAAAACTACTGAATTGATATTATAGATATGTAAAATATAGTTTTTCATAATTTAGTTAGTCTTTTCCATATCCTAAAATCCAATGGATTGGTGATAAATTTAAAATTGAAAAATAATATTTTAATAATATATTGTGGTTCATTGAAACTCAGTGTTTCTTATAATGAAAGATATCAAAGAAAATAAATTTATATGAAGGAAAATATATCCTAATATCTTGGGTTGTTACATTCTTCCCCATGTATAAGTATTTTTTTCCTCAAAATATTTTCACTCTAATATAAACAACTAACGATACTTTTTCTTTATCACATCTTTTGGTTCCCACATAGCTTCCTAAAATTTATGGTTTCACCCAAAAACTTTGACCAGGTGAGTGGTCTTGTTATACTACACTTTTTCTCTTTGATCTAAAATCTCCACCTTTTATTCCTCGTTAGAGATATTTATCCCCAATGATATAACCATTGAGTTTATTTATAATAAACCACAGTATATAAATGATATTTGAAGTATATTTGTGTTATATTAAATTATATAGTATTGTACACGTACAACACATAATGAAATTGAAAAAAATTTATTTCATTAATAAAAATAGTATCATTAATCAGTAACTAAACCTGTGAAAATTCCAAAAAATTACATTAGGAAAAAAAATATAAATTTATAAAAGTAGAATGCAAAAATATGGATCACCCCAATATGCTAGAATCATCTCCCCCCACAGCCAACACTATAGATATAAAACAATATATAAGTAAACTACTTGACATTTTAGAATATGTAAATGTAAAAACATGATAGTAATTTAAGTGAATAATTAATTAAGGATTTAATTGGTAGTTATAAGTGGTAATATGACCATTGGAATATTAATGTGACCATTGTAATGGTAACCTGATTGTTGGGAATAGTAACTTGGTTGTTGGGAATAGTTACCTGACCGTTGGAATAGTACTTTGACCTAAAAATAATAAAATTAATATAAATAATATTTATAATTATTAATTATAGTAAATATAAATATTATAATTATCAAAAAATATATATATATCAATACGAAAAACTCAATGACAATATAAACACATTCTTAATAAACTATGTTTTAATGTATTTCATAAAAAATATAATTTTTTATATTAAAAATTAAAATAACTAGTGTAAGAAAATTATTTTGATAAAATTAGGTTAATTTTTGAAATCTACTCATATTAATTTTCTAAGGTTGATTTTTTGGTAATCTTATGAAATACTTCAATTTTTAGTTGAATAGTAAAAATATAGTTTTTTTAACTGTTGTATTTTAAATTACAACATTCATGGTGTAATAATTACTTAATAAATTATAGAAAATTTTTATTGAACAATAATATATTAAATTTTATAAATAATTCATTTAAATATAGTAAACTTGTTTTTAGAACCTAAAATTTTTTCCAAAGTCTAAATTCTAAAGTATTCTATTAAAATAGAAATTGTCCATTTTTTCCTATCCTTTTTCATAAACTATTAAATTATAATTATAAAATGTTTTAAAGAACTAAAACCATAATATTTTATTTATATATGATTTATAATGTCATTATTATCACTATTACAAGGTTTACATTTGATATAGTATTTTATTCAATATTTTATTACAAAAAAACTCATCTCCTCAACTATAAATAACCCAACACCCTCCCCTTGTAAAACCAATCCTCAATAACATACCAAAGACAAAAATATATAAAGATAATCTCTCTCCCCTATATAATCCTTATGTAAGTTTTGGAGTATCTAACTCCAACCATCAAGGGATTCTAGTGTCGTATAAGAGAAGAAACACCGAAAAGAGGGTATGTTTTCATCAACTCTTCTTTGTGTTTTCCTATTCCCTTACTATTTTTATCTATCCCTTTAAAGTTAAAAAATTATAGTATTAATTAATTAGTATGTTAACATTATACTAATTATTTTATCCCAATTAAATAATCTATCTACTATGTAATTATTTTTCATAACTCTTGTATTTTCTCCTTGGATAATGTCTCATTAACGATCGTTTAACCACCAATAAGTTTGTTACCAATTATTTTCTCACCACAAACCATATAGATGGTTACAATAAATTATTTGTGATATTTAATATATAAATATATTTAATTTAATCTTGTGTAATTAACTCTTTTAATATATTAATTACCTTAAACAAAAATAGATAAATCAAAGCAAAACGGTAAAGTTTTAAGGAAAACATGATATCAAAAAGTTTGAACTTTAACCAAGGGAATTAATAAATATAATATAATGATTATAATTGATAAATAATGAAAAAATTAAAACAATTAAATTCTATTTAAATTTTTTAATGAACATAAAATTATTATTCAAGATGAGGAAAAATGGTGAAATAAAGAGGGATTTAAGGTAAGGGGATTCTCAAACCCAAACTCTTTCTTTTGGGATATCACCTATTTCACATTTATTTCATAATTAATGTTCCTATAATATCCAAAATATGTAATTTAAATATTATTTATCTTTTATTTTAGGTATATACATGTTTATACCCTTCCCAAATGTTCTATAATCCATTTACCATTCTTGTTTAAAAAACATCAATTTCCAAAACATATCTTGAATCCTATTGAGTTGTTTCTCCTTTTAAAGAATAAAATGATATTTTATGCCAATTTATTATCTTCATTATTAATTTTTTAATCCTAAAGTTTGTTTCATGCAGTTTTATATGTAAAATATTTTATGAAACTCATTCCTTTCCACGGGTTATTTCATGACTACGATTGTCATCCTTCCTTGTGGTATGCATGATTATGAGCATTTTATAATGTAATGAGTGGGCCTAGAATTATATATCCATATAATTAATTAGTTAAAGTGATATATCTTATTATATAATGTGTATTATTCATGAATATGATGCTATATTTGTTCATAGTTTTGATTTGTCAATTTATGCACATATGTTATGCATGAACATAGTGTTATATTTGTTCACAACTATGTGTTTTATTGGACCACCATGTTATGATATTTCATTATTATGTATATTCCACGTTACATATTTTTATCAATTGTTTCTATACTTATTATGATGATGATACTATGGTTATGAGATAATGATGTTGATTATTCTCACCCATGTATTATTGATACATGTCCCTTATTCATCCTCTTATTGGGATTTTAGCTCACATATTTATTTGATGTATATCCTCATGTGACTACATATAATAAGGATATTTTGGAATTTTTATAAGGATAAAGAAAAATTATTTAAGTAATTTTTAAGTCTTATTGTATACTATTGATGTACGAGAATAATTTTTTCAAGACACTAAACCTTTGGATCCAAGAAAGTATCACTATTATGTTGTTTATCTTAAAAGTGATGTAATAGAAATTTAGTAGAATTTTAGTTTCTATAGTTGGTATCAAATCATGTTTTAGTAAATTTTGGAATTAGGATTGAATAACGTTAGTGTAAACCCCTAGGATTAGTCTATGTATAGTTAAACATAGAAGCTTTGTTTTAGAAGAAGACTAAAAAATGGTATCCCATAAGATACAACTTTAGACTTGATTTTCACATAGAAATTAATTATTTATGCATTACTTGTTGACTTATATTTTGTTCAAAATTTTCATATTTTAGAAAATGGTGAAAACCAGGTGAAACCCGGACAACAATCATTGTGACGGACAAAGAAATGATTGTCTAAATGACATTCCCAATCATATGGGAGATGGAGTTTGAAATTTAATAGCGATGATTACCCATTTTTATGATTCTATGGATACTAAACTAAAACATTTGGAACTTCCACCTTCACACAAGAAGTATCAACTAGCTATCAAGTATTTTTTTGGTAATAAACACAAACATTTTGTGGTTATTTTAATCCACTGGTCATAGAGCAGTGGGATAACTCAATAGAGAAGTTCTTTCTAATTCCCTATAGTTTTGAGATGGATAATGTTACTCTAGAAATATATACTTTACATGGAGAATTAAATAAATGGAGGGATTTCATAAAAAACACCAATCCAAAGTGTTAAATGGAATTTATGGTGTGGGAATACTTTAAGAAAATATTTATTAATAATTATTTCCTTATAACTCATTGAAAAAAGATGGATAGAAAATTCTTAGAGTTTAAGTAAAAGGAAGGTGAATCTATCATGGATTACATGGAAAACATCAAACAGATTTCAAGATATGACTTGGTATTGTTTTTAACAATTATAGAAAAATTGATAGATTATTTATTGTTTTTAAACAACACCTTTAAAAGGATCTAGCTATTTGAGACTTTGGAATTTATTAAAAAGTATTTTTATATGCTCTCAAAGTAGATATGAGGTTTTGTGAATGGTCCCCTAGTAATAGAGATTATAAGAGAATAATGTAGTTTCAAGATAGTGGGTCAAATGATAAAGGAGGAAATAAGATCTAACCACCCACATGTAAACAATGTGGGAAGATGCATCATGGTATTTTCTTGAAGGGATGGTAAAATGCTTCAAGTGCATGGTATCATTCCACTAAACTCGTGAATGTTTATGAGACATGAAGAATCTATCAAACATGAAGGAGGAAAGAAAGGACCCTCCTAATACACTGCCCATGTTTCAATGCTTCAATTATATAGAGAAAGGGTACTATGTAAGAGATTTCACTAAACCATAGGTCGTTTAGGGTAATCAGTGTCAGAATACACCAAATCCAAAGGAGAAAGGGAAATCTTATTCCATCACTACTGCTGAATTAGAGTGTGAAGATGAAGTCATGAATAGTACATGTAATATTCACTCAAGAATTTAAATGTTTTTATTTTATTTTGGATCTATGAATTTATTTATATCTTGAAAGTTTTCTAGAAATGTTAAATCAAATCCTCGGTACCATGAAGTTGATATATCCATAAAAACACCTAGTGGTGAGATCAATGCAACTCAAACGTTGGACTCTTCTCTTATTATAATCTATGGGTGGATTATTGCATCTAATATTGTGATACTTCCCTTTGTGTAATTTGATTATATAATGGGTATGGATTGGATCTCATTATAGCGAGAACACATAAACTTTTGGGAAAAGGAATTATCCTTCTATATTTCAAACAATCCTATTCTCCTCTAAAAATGAAATCATGGTCATGAGTCTCTATTGGAGGTCCCTCAATGTTGTGGGTGATGATACCCTATTATGAAGCATTCCTTTACCAAATATTTGATTCAAAGGAAAGAATAAAACATGAATGAACTCCCATTATTAGGGAATAAACTGATGTATTTCTTGAAGGCTTCCAATAATTCCACTAGATCATGAGGTAGAGTTCTCAATAAATCTCATACCCCAATATACTCCTATCTCAAAATTTATTTATAGGATGTCCCCAATAAAACTAGAGGAGTTAAATAATTTACTAAAAGAGAATTTGGATAAAGGTTTTATATACCCTATTGTATCTCCTTGGGGTTCTCTAGTTCTATTTGTTAAGAAAAAGGATGCATCAATGTGGTGGGGTATAGATTTCCGAGAGCTCAACAAGATCACAATAAAGAACAAGTATCCCCTTCCTAGGATTGATGACTTGTTCTATCAACTATGAATAGATCAGTACTTATCCAAGGTGGATCTTCATATTGAATATCATCATCTAAAGGTGAATAAGTGATATATTAAAAATAAATCATTCTATATAAAGTATGGGTGCTATATTTCATAATTATTCCCTTCAGACTTACTAATTCCCCAACAATATTTATGGATATTATTAATAGAGTCTTTAGAGACTACCTAGAAAAATTAGAGACAGTATTTATTGATGATATTATCATTTAATATAAGATCAAATAAGAACATTAAGATAATATAAGTATTGTACTATAGATATTAAGAAAGGAGAAAATGTACACTGAGTTCATAAATTGTGCCTTTTTGATGTACAAAGTCACATTCTTAGGGCAAGTGATCAAAATAGAGGGAATTTATGTGGACCCTTTAAAGATAAAAGCTGTTGAGGAATGGACCTGATGCACTAGTGTCATGGAAATCCATAGTTTTCTTATATTAATTGGGTACTACCCACTTTGTGAGAAATTTCTCAGGATTGTGCAGCCCAGTAACTAAATTATGATAGAAAGGGGTAAAACATGTCTGGATAGAAGAATGTGAGGAAATATTTAAGGAGCTCAATAAGAGGTTAATCACTATGCATGCACTCACACTACCATTAAGTGGATAAGGTTTTTCGATATAAATTGATTCTTCAAATAAATTCTTGGGTTGTGTGCTCATGAATAATAATAAATTTATAGCCTATGCCTCCTGAAAACTAATGATCTATGAGAAAAAATACCGAACACATGATCTGGAGTTATCATACGTGATCTTTTCCTAAGTGATTCAGAGGTACTACCTATATAGAGATAAGTATAACATATATACTGATCACAATTGTCTAAATTATGTATTCATACATAATGATCTCAACATGTGTCAACAAATATTGATATATATAATCAAGGACTATGATTTCTCTATTCACTGCCATCCAAGAAAGTTGAACAAAGAAAAAAATTATCCTAGTAGAAAACAACCTTCTAATTTATCCATGATAAAGATTGAGAAAGAACCTATATTTATGTATATTCAAAGTATGTATCTTAAAATCATAACAACAGGGAATAAATCCTACCTTGAAAAAATTATTTCCCAACCATGTATCAAAGAAAAGATCAAGGAGGCATAAAGAGATCATATGGATCCTCAAAAAGGGTGAATGTTAAAAAGGAAAGGGAATATTTATGAATTACATATTGATGATGATGGTTTTATTCAGTTTGGAACTAGGCTTTGTGTGCCTTCATCACTTATGTAAAAGAAGTATCTATTGGATAATTCACATATCTATTATTTTTACATATATCCTAGAAGCACCAAGATGTTTCGTGATCTTTGAGAGAACTCTTGGTATGAAAACATGAAAAAGAAGACGTTGATCACACCTCAAAGTGATTATAATGTTAAAAATTTAAAGTAGATTAAAGGAAGTCTAAGGGGATGATGAAACAATTTTCTATAACCATGTGAAAATGGGAGAACATCACCATGGACTTTTTCACTTATCTCCCAAATACATCCAAAGAAAACAATTTGATCTGGGTTTTGGTGGATCAACTCACCCAAACTAACCACTTCATCATTGTTTGGGAATATTTTTCACTTGAAAAACATCCTGATATATATTTAAAGGAATTGGTGGGGCTACATGGGGAACCAATTTTAATTTTCTCTGATCATGATCCAAGGTTCACTTCTAAAATATTGATAATTCTTCAAAATGCTATGAATACTAAATTGAATTTCATCATGACCTATCAACCCTAAAATGATGGTCAATATGAAAGGAATATTCAAACACACAAATATATATTGAGAGCCAACTCAATAGTATTTAAGGGGGGTGGTATCAACATCTCAAGTTATTTTACTTCTCACGCAACAACAAATCACACAAACGTATTCAAATTTCTCCATATGAAGCTCTGTATGGGAAGCGATGTAGAAATCATACTTGATGGGATAAATCTAATAAAAAAAGATATTTGGACACGACCTTGTGTAAGATATGATAGATAAGGTTCAATCCATCCCAAAACATATAAATACTTTTCAATATTTGAAAACTAATTATGTTGAAAATCATTGAAAGGACCTAGAGTTTGAATTTGGAGACAAAGTTTACCATTGAATATCACCATAAAAGAGGTCCATATATTTTGGAAATAAATGGAAGCTTAGGCCCAGATACATTATCCCCTTTTATATCCTTAATCAAGTGGGAGTAGTGGATTATTGGCTTGCACTTCCACCAATTATGGCTCATGTTCATGATGTATTCCACATATCTCTCCTAAGGAAGTACATACCCAATCCATCACATGTACTAAATTTTGAGGTGTTACAAATATAAAACAACCTATCATATAAGGTATAGATGGTTAATATTTTAGACTGTGTAGATAAACTTATATTCAACAAGATAGGTCACATTGTTAAAGTATTGTCATGGAACAAAAAAATAAAGAGATAGTGTGGGAACCAGAAGAAACAATAAAACAACAGTATGTTATCCTATTCTTAACCAGGAATATGAGTTTCAATTTAGGGATAAATTTTTTAAGGGGGTGAATGTAACAAACCATATTTTATAAATGATATTTTAAATAAATGTGTGTAACATTATATTATATATTATTATACACATACAAAAAATAAAGAAACCTAAAACAATTTGTTTCATTAATAAATATTATTACATTAATTAGTAACTAAACCCATGAAAATTAAAACCATTATAGTAGAAAAAATATAAATTAATAAAAGTATAATGGGAAATATAGATCTCTTCAATCTTCTAGAAGCATCACCCCCACAACTAACACTATAGAAATGAAATAACATATTAGTAAATAAATCATCATTTCAGAAGATGGAAATATAGAACCTTCCGATAAATTTATTTGAATGACTAATTAAGGAATTTAGTGGTATTTATAGGATATAATATAACCATTGTAATAGTAATGTGACCATTGGAATAGTAACCTGATTGTTGAGAATAATAACCTGACGGTTGGGAATAATAACATAGATGTTAGAATAAAAATTTGACTTAAAATAGTAAAATATAACATAAATAATATTTATCAGGATTAATTTAAGTAAATATAAATATTATAATTCCAAAAATCAATATAATCATTTAAAACTCAAAGAAAATATGTGCACATTTTTAATAAACTGTATTTTAAGGTATTTCGTAAAAATCATGATTTTAATATTAAAATTAAAATAACATATGTTATATAATTATTTTTATAAATTAATGTTATTTTTATCATTATTATATTGACACATTTCATGGTTTATATTATTGTAATTTTATGAAACATTTCAATTTTTAGGTAAATAGTGAAAATACAGGTTTTCATAACCAGTGTATTTCAAATAACAACATTCATGATGTAATATTGTCCTTGTGAATTCTAGAAATGTTTTATTGGCCAATAAAATATTAAATTTTATAAATTATTAATTTAAATAGAATAAATATGTTTTCCAAACCTAAAAATTTATTTTATAAAGTCTAAAGTATTCTATAAAAATAAGAATTTTTCATTTTTTACACTTTACTTTTCAATAAACTATTGAGTTTAAATTATAAAGGGGTTTAAAGTCCTAAAAATATTATATATTATTAATATAAAATCTGTAATTTCATTAATATCACCATTAAAATGTTTACCTTTGACATAGTATTTTATTCAATATTTTATTCCAAAAATAACCCTCTCCTCAAGTATAAATAACACCTCTCCCACCCCTTGGAAAACCAATCCTCCCTAACTTTCCCAAGAAAAACCTCTACCAAAATCATCTCCCTCAATACCCTTATAATACTTATGGATGTTATGGATTAACCAAATCTATGCATTAAGGGAGTTTAGTGATATACCAGAGAAGCAACATAGATAAGTAGGTATGTTTTCATCAACTCTTCTTTATGTTTTCCTCTTCTATTCCTCTTTCTCTCTATCCCTTAAAAACTCAAATATTATAAAAATATTTTAGTTAGTATTTTAACATTATATTAATGATTTTAACCAACTTAAATAATCTAATATAATATGTAATTAGTTTTCATAACTCTCATACCACCTCCTTGGACAATGTACTATTATCGGTCATTAACCACCAACAGGGACATTGACAATTATTTTCTTATCACCAAACTTATGTATTGTTATAATTAATTATTTATGATATATAAATGTATAAATATATTTATTTTAAACTTATTTAATTAATTATTTTAATGTATAAATGACCTGGATCAAAAATAGAGAAATTTAAGCAAAAAAGAGAAATTTTTAAGGAAAACATGATATCAAAATGTTTTACCTTTAACCAAGGGAATTTAAAAATACAATACAATTATTATAATTGATAAAAATTGAAAAAAAATGAAAATAATTCATTTTTTTAGTAAACTTAATTTTATTATTTAGGAGGTGGAAAGACCAATGAAATAAAGTGGGATTTAAGGTGAATGGATTCTCAAACCCCAAACTCTTTCTTTTAGGTTATTTATTATTTCAAATTTATTTTAGTATTAATGTTCCTATAGAATAAAAAATAAGTAATTTAAGTATTATATATCTTTTATTTCTAGGATATACATGTTTTTACCCTTCTAAAATTTTTTCTAAGCCATTTATAATTCTTTTTCAAAAATTTAAAATTCCAAAACATTTCTTGAATCATATTGATTTGTTTCTAATTTAAAAGAATAAAATTATCCTTTATACCAATGTATTATCTCCATTATTCATTTATAAACCCTAAATTTTATTTCCAGAAGTTTGATATGTGAAATATTACAAAACCCATTCCTTTCCATGGGTTATTTCGTGACTATGATCATTATCCTTCCATGTGGCATGCATTATTATAAAACTTTCATGATGTTATGGGTGGGAATGAATTATATTGACCTAAAATGGATTAGTTAATGTGATTTATATCATGATATAATGTGTATCATTCATAAACATGATTATGTATTTGTTCACAGTGATGATGTTAGGATTTATGCACATATGTTATGAGTGAACATGTTGTTAGCTTTATTCGAAGATATTTATATTATTTGAACACTATGTTATGATGTTTAATTGTTGTGAATATGTGACATTACATGACTTTATAATATTTTTCCCTCATGATTATTATTATGATCTTATTCTTATAATATTATGATATTGATTACTCTCATTCATGTACTATTGATTCATGCCCCTTATTCCTCCCCTTATTGAGATTTTAGCTCACAACTTTCTTTGATGTATATCCTAAGGTGACTAAATTTACTAAGTATATAATGTTATAATTATAAGGATAAATAATAATAATTTACATAATTTTTATTTTCTATTATGTATAATTGATGTGTGAGTTTAATTGTCCTAAGAAACTAAACCTTTGGATCTGGTATTGTATCACTATTATGTTATTTATCTTAAAATTGATGTAATAGTAATATAAGTAAAAGTTAGGTGACTATATTAGTACATGTGAAGGATTAAGTATTTACTTCCTCAGAAGATATACATGGAACACATCATGAACTTGAGAGAGATTTGGTGGAAGTTTGAAGAGATAAGAAATTGTCCCAGTGTGGTCAAGAATTTCAAAGGGATCAATATATCTAGGGATTGGTTTACCTTATTCTAAAATATTATAACCTTATTCCATGGAAAAATTCATAGTAATTCCTTATAATCAAATTTTAACTATAGATCTCACCAAATATTATTATCAATACTTTTTCTTATCTCTACGCTTCCCAAATATTCTACTGAATATCTAAAACCTTATATACCATTTCCTTAGCTAGATTAAGTCCCAATAGGTTTCATTATCCAACTTTATGAAATCATGTTGGAGTTATACAATTCTTACCATATAGGTCATCATAAGGATTCATCTGAATGCCTGAGTTAAATCTATTTTTATAAGAAAATTTTACCATATAAATGTGTTAACCTCAACAACATTTATAATCTATATAATGTGCACTCTACATATCTTTTATGGTCCTCTCAAACTAACCATATGTATAAGGATGATATGCATTACTAAACCTCACTTTGTATTCATATCCTAGTGAAAACTTCTCTAAAACTTTGTGGTAATCCTCAGATCCTAAACAAATACAATTAAGAGTGGTACTTTTTTCAATCTAACCACTTCCTTAATATATATCTTTTAAAATTGATAAATAGAGAAATATTCTTCTTTTTAAATTAAGTGTGATGATTTCATAAGTTGATTGACTATAACACAAATAGAATTGTGCCCTTTATATGTTTTGAGGATTCCAATGACAAAATCAATTGTATTGTTTTCCCATTATTATTATATCATGGGTAATGGTTATAACATCCCCTTAAACTTATGTCACTCAGCCTTAACTTACTAATATACTAAGAATTGATATGTATTCTATGAAATAAAAATTTTCATGTTATCCCACAAAAAATAATATTTCAGTACATTTAGGATAAATAGAGAATGATGAACTGTGAGTTTCATCCAATAGATCTTTTTTAAACAACGGTATTGGTGAGACACATATTCAGTTCTTGGACCTTATCATTCCATCACAATCATGGTTGAACTCGTGAATATTTTTCCCTTTCTTCTATAGTTCTTCATCCGCCTTCCGCAACACTTTAATCCTCACATGGATGGATGAATGAAAATTCATCTGAGAAAAATAAGATCTATCCCACTTCATAAATAATTCAATATTAATATTCTATAAATACATAAATATTGGATCTCTTTAAATCCTCATAATAAAAAAACTAGCATGGTATATTTTACTTAGAGCGTAATCCACCTTGTTCGCCTTCCCAAGGTGGTAGTGTATTGAGAAATCATAATCTTTAATCAACTCAAACCATCTCCTTTGGTAGATATTCAACTTTTTTCACGTTAATACATACATAAAGATTTTAGGATTAGTATATATATATATCATATTTTTTCACCATAAATATGATGCTTATATATTTTTAGTGAAAATTTTACCCCTCCCAGCTCCAAATAATGAGTCGGATAATTTTACTCATGAATGTTCAATTATCATAAGGCATAAGTTGTCACCATAATATTCTACATGAGGATACATCCTGATCTTTTATTTGATGCATCACTAAATATCACAAACCCTTATCCAATTAAATTTATTGTAAGCATAGGTGTGCCGACCAACTTTCCTTTCATCTTCTTGAAATTTTTCTCAAATTAATTTATCCAAGCAACTTAGCTTCATTCTGATTCAACTTGGTTCTTAGATTATATATCCCTGATAAATATCTCACAAAGCATTATAGTATCATGAAAACCCCAATAAAACTATATGTTGGACCCTTTTTTATGTATTGGTTTTCATAATAAAAAATCATGCCAATCTACAAATCCAATTAATTCATATATTAAGTTATAACTTAGGTAATCATGTCAATGGATATTTTTAAGTGAATCAAATATGTCAAATTGTATATTAGATATAAATAAGTCAATAAATTGTGCATATTTATGCATCAATATGTTTACAAGTATACATTTACTTGTATTTATGAATGCCACTTAATCGGGTAGTGTTCTATGTAAGACAAACACTTTATATGTTTTTCAGAGTCCCTGGAACTGATAGTTCAAAAGGATTCATTATTAGTTAACTCGTTGTTCAGGAATCACTGATCAAATAAGTCACTGATCGAAGAAGACACTGATGTTGGATTCACTGATAGAACAAACAACTCACCAATGATCGGTCACATTTATAGTTTAAGCGATTCACCGATGGATGAAATGCCTATTAATGACTCCCTGATGGAAGACACACCATTAAACGAGTCACTAATGGGAAACACAGTGATAGTTCAAAATGAGTCACCGATGATGACTCGCTGATGCCTATACAGACTGATAGTGCAAACGACACACTGATACACTAAGTCACTGATACCGATGAAAAGGACTCGCTGATACACAGAGTCACTGATTCTAATAGACCAATGATGATAGACTAGTGCCAATGAGTCACCAATACTTATAACTAACCAATAGTCATAAAAATTGTTTCTAATTTTTTAATTTAAATTTATATCTAGTGGTCATATTTAGAAAAATTAATGTTTCTGACATTATTTAATGTTTTCTGTAGGACTATCTATAGACAGGACAAGGTACATGCATTTGGGGGAGAATTTTATTTCTACTAGACCTCTAAGTATAAAAGGAATACAAACTAGATCTTTTAACGCATGAGGAATGTGCTGAAAATAATAAAGAATATAAGAACTAAAAACTCTTAAAACTCTCAATATTTATTTCAAATCCCAAGAACTCAAAGCAAGAACCTATGGGGGCATCAACAAGACAAGAAAATCCTGTTGTGCTGACCTAAACATCCTAACAACAAGGAGATTAACTTTTCACACCTAGAAGCTAGAGTACAAAAGATACAATAATCTGTTATGAATCCAACTTCCAGAAGTGGAATCAAACATCATTTCCACTACATTAAAAGATTCTAAAGCTTTACTGCATAACACACATAGATTTCTAAACCTTATTCTACATATCTAGTTATATTGGGTTCTTTTGTTTATCTTTTTGAGAAGTGTGTGTATCTGTATCTATCACTCACATTGTCACATTTCCATAACTAGAGGATAATTGATATCCTCAAACTCACTCTCATTGTTATCTCTTGTATCCCATGTAGAACAGTGGAAGAGTTAAAGTGTTACTTGTTTTTTTTCAACAAATAATTATGGTAGAGGTCAGGTGTGACCAGGATAGCCTTGTGTGATATTGTAAACCCCGATCCAGGGTGTGGATCAAACTATTTATTAAATTAAATAGATTGGTGGCAGGTGATCACCAAGTGGAGAGGACTAAGTCTCAAATTGAGACTAAACCTCTTGTATATATTTGATGTGCCTTTAACTTTTAGTTTTCCTCTATGATTATAAATTTTTTCACAAAACTAAATTGAACTTTGATAGTTGGTTTAGAAACTATTTATAACTATTTTGAACCTGTAGGTTAGTTTCAAAAGTAATACAAATCTTTAGATTATTATACTTGAGAACTAATCAATCTTCTGAGAAATTAATTGAACATTCAAGACTTTTATAAATTCACTACAAACTGACTTTGATTCTATTTTTAATTAGGGGTAACTTTCAAAGAACCAATTTTAATAGAAATTTTTATAGATAATCAATTAACTCCCCTATTGAGTAATATACTCCAACCAAAAATTGGTATCGAAGGTCTTTTAGAAACATTTTAGCTTTCAAAGTGTTTTAAATATTTTTCAACTATGATTGTAGTTGTATTTCAAAGGTCTTAAATTTTTTTTATTTTTAAATTTTTATCTCTTTGAAATTATTTTACAATTTATATCATGGAAACTCAACTAGAATGAGATTATACTAATAGAACACCTTTTTTAATGGAACAAACCATTCTCAGTGGAAGCCTAATATGAAAATACATCTATAAAGCATGGGATTTGAAATCTAGACTACTATTAAAAGTAAATATGCAATTCCTAAAACTGCTAGAAACACATGGGATGAACATAAAAATACATAGTATAAAAATAACTATAAATTTATGAATGATCTATACTTTTCACTAAGAGATGAAGAGTTTAATCATATTTCTACTTGTAAAACTACCCATGAGATTTGGGACACATTGTCTGTTTCTCATGTGGGAACATCTAATGTGAATGAGATGAGATTAAATACTTATACTATTAAATATGATAATTTCAAAATTAAGACTAATGAATCTATTTATGATATGTATCTTAGGTTAAATTAAATAGTGAACACTACAATTTCTTTAGGAAGAGTTGTCACAACAGAGAAACAAATCAGGATAATTCTGCAATGCTTACCAGAGAGATGGTGAGGGATATTTGTATCTATTAGAGAATCATGCGACATTGATAAGATGATAGTGAAGGAAGTTTTTGGAAAATTAATGATGTATGAATAGTAACTTAAAGTAAACCAAGAAGAGGATTAACCAAAAATAAAATTTGTATCCTTCAAGACTACCACTTCCAAAAACAAGGAAAAAGAGAAAGTTCAAGCTATTGTTGAGAGAAAAAGTAATGAAGGAGAAACATCATATAAAGATGAAGAAATGGCCCAGTTGTCCAAGAGATTTAGAAAATTTTATAGTAAAAATAAGTTTTTAACAAATCTTAATTACAATGGAATGTATAATAACAATGGTAGTTGGAAAAAGGATTGGAATAGAAATAATAAATCAGAAGAGGTAATTTTCTACGAATGTAAAATGAAAGGACATGTCAAACCTGACTGTCCAAATTTGAAATACAAAAAAAAGTATGAGAATAAGGACAATAAATATAAGAAAGAAATGAAGGCCTCCTAGAGTGCCTCTGAGTATATCTCTAGTGAATCTTCTTCTTCACATGATGAGAAATATGACATGGAAAATATGTGTTTTATGAAAAACACTTCTGAGGTAACCTTGGACTCTCCTATTCACAATTCTTATTATTCTAAAAATGAAAGTGAACCTAAGAATATGACAAATGATGAATTATTTAAATATTGAAATATGCTGGAAGAAACATGTAATGAGCTAAAAGATAAATATAAATATTTAAATAAACATAACTCTCTTACTGTAACTGTTAAATCTAAATTTACAACTAAAAAGGAGAAAAATACCCAATTTCTCAAGGAAAACAATTAGTTAAAAATGAATAATGATCAATTAAATAAGGACTTAGAAAATTTTACCAATGGGGAAAACGCACTTACTTAAATACTTAGTAAACAAATTGATCCAAAGTACACTTCTAAAATAGGATATCAACTAGGAAAAATGAACTTATCAAAAATAAATCTTACAACCAAAACTAAAAAATCTATTTCTTACTTCAAAAACCAGAATTTTACTACAAGTTCTGATTCTAAAAATTCTTTTATTGCATCAAGTTATTCTAGACCAAAAAGAGTTTATTTTTCAAATAAACTATATTCTTCATGTAGGAAACCTATAAGAAAAGTGTGGGTTACTAAATCTTTTATTACTAATACTTGTCGACCCATACAAATGTGGGTATGAAAATCGTTTCTTGGAAAAACTATTTTGCAGGTAAATTGTCTAAAGAGTTTCTATAAAAATCGGTGGTACTTGGACAGTGGATGTTCAAGACACCTGATAGGGGAATACTCAAGATTCAAAAGTATTATCAAAATTGATGGTGTACATGTCACATTTGGTGACAATATTAAAGGAAAAATCATTGGCCTAGGCCAGATTGGTAACCCTGACTCTATTTCAATTTTCAAAGTACTTTATGCTTATGGATTAAAGTAAAACCTACTTATCATATCTCAATTGTGTGATGATAGATCCAATGTAAAATTAAAAAATGATTCATGCCATGTTTTTTATGCCAAGAATAACTTAGTGTTTAATGCTCTTAGAAATGATAATGCATATGATATAAATTTATACACACTAGCCTAAAAGAATGTTTCCTATCAGAGTGATTTTCACAAAGAGTCTTGGATCTGGCATAGAAGACTAGGAAATTGCAATATACACTCCCTTAAGAAGTTAAATAGAAAATTTTTAATTAAATACCTACCCAAACTAGAGTTTCCTGACAATAAGGTGTGAAATCCTTGTCAAAAAGGAAACAAACATAAAATCTCTTTCAAACCAAACAAAGATGTTTCAACTTCTAAAACTCTCAAGTCTCGCCTTACTTCATATGCATTGAAATATCATGTATAATAAATATAGATTTATTATTAATATATTACAAAACCAAATTAATAAATAACTAAACATTTATCATACCTTTTTTTCAATTATATATTAATTAACAATTTCTTAATCAAAGAGAACATTCAGGTAAAAATCAGTCCTTTTTTCATTCATGTTTCAGTTCGATGGTTCTAGTACTTGAAACTCGGTCATAGTTACATCATATATAGAATAGTAATAATGAAATGTTTGTTATATTTATTCATTATATACACTTTTATAATCATTCATATAAATCATTGACGAAAAATAAATTTCCTCACTTTGTAGAGATGGTAGTTTGTACATACTCACAAGTGAAATTTTCACATTTGATGGATGGAACAAAAGAAAGGTAAATAATAATTCACTTTTAAATAATCATTATTATATCATAAATATTATACATATTCATTAAATATATCCTTATTTCCATACATGTAAATAGGAAATAAAAAAAATTCACATCACTTCTTGGAGGTTGTAGTCCACACATATGCATAAGCACCGTTATCATTTTCTAACTGATGGAAATGTAAAATGGTATAGAATAAGTTAAAATTATTGAATTATAATTTTTTCATAAATATCATATATAAATATTAAATCCATTACAATAACAAACCATGAAATATAGTGATGGAAAATTATTCATATCACTATGTGGAGGCAGTAGTTCGTGCGAACACACGAGCGATACTTTTAATTCACATTGGACGGAGAATAAGATAAATAAAGGATGAAACATTAATATAATAACATATAATTATATTGCTTTTATTTTATAAATCAGTTTATTATGGATATAATAGGTTTAATTTAGCTTTAATAAGAAATAAAATTGATATTACTTAGTTAAGATTTATACATCTTTATTTGAGAAACCTCTTTTGGCTTACACTTTAATCATTGAAAGGATGGTATTGCGAATAAAATAAGACCTATAGGATATAGAAAGGGATTTAAATAAGGTATTATGGTATTTATTTACTTATATATAAGTATAATGAATATTTATTAACATATTATAGATGGTATCCTTTTATAACAGAGTGATAGGAAATGCTTGGATTTTTTCAAAAGATTAAAATAGATTTATGTCTTACTCAAGTCATGTGGATAAAAAATCCCAAATATTTGAAAATAATTAGTATAAGGTCAAATTACCATAGAAAAATAAAATTAATAAAAAAAATTATTTTAAACCTTATATCTAAGGTTAACCACCGCCCCCCCCCCCCCACCTAAGAAATTTTATTTTAACCTTAACCCTAGTGAAAAACTTTTACGTTTTTTACTATTCATTATGAACAAAAATTAAGTTTACCCTATTAAATAATATTAATTATTAAGATTCTAAATATTGGATCCATTTTAAAATATTTAGTTTTTATAAGTGGTAGATATTAATTTTAAAATAAGTGCGCCAAACAAAACAAAACCGTTTTTAGCCAAATGCATTTTTAAGGATAAAATTAGGATTACATTCATTTATTTCCATATAAAAACTATTAAATTATTATTATAATATTTTAATTCATATATTATATAAAAATTTAACTAAAATAATTCATCAATAGATATTAATTTAATTTATTAAAATAAAAACACATTTTTAGAATAGAAAAAAATATAAAAACATCACATTTTACCTTCAAATTCTTTTAGATAAATTTATATCCATTTAAAAACTACTGAATTGATATTATAGATATGTAAAATATAGTTTTTCATAATTTAGTTAGTCTTTTCCATATCCTAAAATCCAATGGATTGGTGATAAATTTAAAATTGAAAAATAATATTTTAATAATATATTGTGGTTCATTGAAACTCAGTGTTTCTTATAATGAAAGATATCAAAGAAAATAAATTTATATGAAGGAAAATATATCCTAATATCTTGGGTTGTTACATTCTTCCCCATGTATAAGTATTTTTTTCCTCAAAATATTTTCACTCTAATATAAACAACTAACGATACTTTTTCTTTATCACATCTTTTGGTTCCCACATAGCTTCCTAAAATTTATGGTTTCACCCAAAAACTTTGACCAGGTGAGTGGTCTTGTTATACTACACTTTTTCTCTTTGATCTAAAATCTCCACCTTTTATTCCTCGTTAGAGATATTTATCCCCAATGATATAACCATTGAGTTTATTTATAATAAACCACAGTATATAAATGATATTTGAAGTATATTTGTGTTATATTATATTATATAGTATTGTACACGTACAACACATAATGAAATTGAAAAAATTTTATTTCATTAATAAAAATAGTATCATTAATCAGTAACTAACCTGTGAAAATTCCAAAAAATTACATTAGGAAAAAAAATATAAATTTATAAAAGTAGAATGCAAAAATATGGATCACCCCAATATGCTAGAATCATCTCCCCCCACAGCCAACACTATAGATATAAAACAATATATAAGTAAACTACTTGACATTTTAGAATATGTAAATGTAAAAACATGATAGTAATTTAAGTGAATAATTAATTAAGGATTTAATTGGTAGTTATAAGTGGTAATATGACCATTGGAATATTAATGTGACCATTGTAATAGTAACCTGATTGTTGGGAATAGTAACTTGGTTGTTGGGAATAGTTACCTGACCGTTGGAATAGTACTTTGACCTAAAAATAATAAAATTAATATAAATATTATTTATAATTATTAATTATAGTAAATATAAATATTATAATTATCAAAAAATATATATATCAATACGAAAAACTCAATGACAATATAAACACATTCTTAATAAACTATGTTTTAATGTATTTCATAAAAAATATAATTTTTTATATTAAAAATTAAAATAACTAGTGTAAGAAAATTATTTTGATAAAATTAGGTTAATTTTTGAAATCTACTCATATTAATTTTCTAAGGTTGATTTTTTGGTAATCTTATAAAATACTTCAATTTTTAGTTGAATAGTAAAAATATAGTTTTTTTAACTATTGTATTTTAAATTACAACATTCATGGTGTAATAATTACTTAATAAATTATAGAAAATTTTTATTGAACAATAATATATTAAATTTTATAAATAATTCATTTAAATATAGTAAACTTGTTTTTAGAACCTAAAATTTTTTCCAAAGTCTAAATTCTAAAGTATTCTATTAAAATAGAAATTGTCCATTTTTTCCTATCCTTTTTCATAAACTATTAAATTATAATTATAAAATGTTTTAAAGAACTAAAACCATAATATTTTATTTATATATGATTTATAATGTCATTATTATCACTATTACAAGGTTTACATTTGATATAGTATTTTATTCAATATTTTATTACAAAAAAACTCATCTCCTCAACTATAAATAACCCAACACCCTCCCCTTGTAAAACCAATCCTCAATAACATACCAAAGACAAAAATATATAAAGATAATCTCTCTCCCCTATATAATCCTTATGTAAGTTTTGGAGTATCTAACTCCAACCATCAAGGGATTCTAGTGTCATATAAGAGAAGAAACACCGAAAAGAGGGTATGTTTTCATCAACTCTTCTTTGTGTTTTCCTATTCCCTTACTATTTTTATCTATCCCTTTAAAGTTAAAAAATTATAGTATTAATTAATTAGTATGTTAACATTATACTAATTATTTTATCCTAATTAAATAATCTATCTACTATGTAATTATTTTTCATAACTCTTGTATTTTCTCCTTGGATAATGTCTCATTAACGATCGTTTAACCACCAATAAGTTTGTTACCAATTATTTTCTCACCACAAACCATATAGATGGTTACAATAAATTATTTGTGATATTTAATATATAAATATATTTAATTTAATCTTGTGTAATTAACTCTTTTAATATATTAATTACCTTAAACAAAAATAGATAAATCAAAGCAAAACGGTAAATTTTTAAGGAAAACATGATATCAAAAAGTTTGAACTTTAACCAAGGGAATTAATAAATATAATATAATGATTATAATTGATAAATAATGAAAAAATTAAAACAATTAAATTCTATTTAAATTTTTTAATGAACATAAAATTATTATTCAAGATGAGGAAAAATGGTGAAATAAAGAGGGATTTAAGGTAAGGGGATTCTCAAACCCAAACTCTTTCTTTTGGGATATCACCTATTTCACATTTATTTCATAATTAATGTTCCTATAATATCCAAAATATGTAATTTAAATATTATTTATCTTTTATTTTAGGTATATACATGTTTATACCCTTCCCAAATGTTCTATAATCCATTTACCATTCTTGTTTAAAAAACATCAATTTCCAAAACATATCTTGAATCCTATTGAGTTGTTTCTCCTTTTAAAGAATAAAATGATATTTTATGCCAATTTATTATCTTCATTATTAATTTTTTAATCCTAAAGTTTGTTTCATGCAGTTTTATATGTAAAATATTTTATGAAACTCATTCCTTTCCACGGGTTATTTCATGACTACGATTGTCATCCTTCCTTGTGGTATGCATGATTATGAGCATTTTATAATGTAATGAGTGGGCCTAGAATTATATATCCATATAATTAATTAGTTAAAGTGATATATCTTATTATATAATGTGTATTATTCATGAATATGATGCTATATTTGTTCATAGTTTTGATTTGTCAATTTATGCACATATGTTATGCATGAACATAGTGTTATATTTGTTCACAACTATGTGTTTTATTGGACCACCATGTTATGATATTTCATTATTATGTATATTCCACGTTACATATTTTTATCAATTGTTTCTATACTTATTATGATGATGATACTATGGTTATGAGATAATGATGTTGATTATTCTCACCCATGTATTATGGATACATGTCCCTTATTCATCCTCTTATTGGGATTTTAGCTCACCTATTTATTTGATGTATATCCTCATGTGACTACATGTAATAAGGATATTTTGGAATTTTTATAAGGATAAAGAAAAATTATTTAAGTAATTTTTAAGTCTTATTGTATACTATTGATGTACGAGAATAATTTTTTCAAGACACTAAACCTTTGGATCCAAGAAAGTATCACTATTATGTTGTTTATCTTAAAAGTGATGTAATAGAAATTTAGTAGAATTTTAGTTTCTATAGTTGGTATCAAATCATGTTTTAGTAAATTTTGGAATTAGGATTGAATAACGTTAGTGTAAACCCCTAGGATTAGTCTATGTATAGTTAAACATAGAGGCTTTGTTTTAGAAGAAGACTAAAAAATGGTATCCCATAAGATACAACTTTAGACTTGATTTTCACATAGAAATTAATTATTTATGCATTACTTGTTGACTTATATTTTGTTCAAAATTTTCATATTTTAGAAAATGGTGAAAACCAGGTGAAACCAGGACAACAATCATTGTGACGGACAAAGAAATGATTGTCTAAATGACATTCCCAATCATATGGGAGATGGAGTTTGAAATTTAATAGCGATGATTACCCATTTTTATCATTCTATGGATACTAAACTAAAACATTTGGAACTTCCACCTTCACACAAGAAGTATCAACTAGCTATCAAGTATTTTTTTGGTAATAAACACAAACATTTTGTGGTTATTTTAATCCACTGGTCATAGAGAAGTGGGATAACTCAATAGAGAAGTTCTTTCTAATTCCCTATAGTTTTGAGATGGATAATGTTACTCTAGAAATATATACTTTACATGGAGAATTAAATAAATGGAGGGATTTCATAAAAAACACAAATCCAAAGTGTTAAATGGAATTTATGGTGTGGGAATACTTTAAGAAAATATTTATTAATAATTATTTCCTTATAACTCATTGAAAAAAGATGGATAGATAATTCTTAGAGTTTAAGTAAAAGGAAGGTGAATCTATCATGGCTTACATGGAAAACATCAAACAGATTTCAAGATATGACTTGGTATTTTTTTAACAATTATAGAAAAATTGATAGATTATTTATTGTTTTTAAACAACACCTTTAAAAGGATCTAGCTATTTGAGACTTTGGAATTTATTAAAAAGTATTTTTATATGCTCTCAAAGTAGATATGAGGTTTTGTGAATGGTCCCCTAGTAATAGAGATTATAAGAGAATAATGTAGTTTCAAGATAGTGGGTCAAATGATAAAGGAGGAAATAAGATCTAACCACCCACATGTAAACAATGTGGGAAGATGCATCATGGTATTTTCTTGAAGGGATGGTAAAATGCTTCAAGTGCATGGTATCATTCCACTAAACTCGTGAATGTTTATGAGACATGAAGAATCTATCAAACATGAAGGAGGAAAGAAAGGACCCTCCTAATACACTGCCCATGTTTCAATGCTTCAATTATATAGAGAAAGGGTACTATGTAAGAGATTTCACTAAACCATAGGTCGTTTAGGGTAATCAGTGTCAGAATACACCAAATCCAAAGGAGAAAGGGAAATCTTATTCCATCACTACTGCTGAATTAGAGTGTGAAGATGAAGTCATGAATGGTACATGTAATATTCACTCAAGAATTTAAATGTTTTTATTTTATTTTGGATCTATGAATTTATTTATATCTTGAAAGTTTTCTAGAAATGTTAAATCAAATCCTCGGTACCATGAAGTTGATATATCCATAAAAACACCTAGTGGTGAGATCAATGCAACTCAAACGTTGGACTCTTCTCTTATTATAATCTATGGGTGGATTATTGCATCTAATATTGTGATACTTCCCTTTGTGTAATTTGATTATATAATGGGTATGGATTGGATCTCATTATAGCGAGAACACATAAACTTTTGGGAAAAGGAATTATCCTTCTATATTTCAAACAATCCTATTCTCCTCTAAAAATGAAATCATGGTCATGAGTCTCTATTGGAGGTCCCTCAATGTTGTGGGTGATGATACCCTATTATGAAGCATGCATTTACCAAATATTTGATTCAAAGGAAAGAATAAAACATGAATGAACTCCCATTATTAGGGAATAAACTGATGTATTTCTTGAAGGCTTCCAATAATTCCACTAGATCATGAGGTAGAGTTCTCAATAAATCTCATACCCCAATATACTCCTATCTCAAAATTTCTTTATAGGATGTCCCCAATAAAACTAGATGAGTTAAATAATTTACTAAAAGAGAATTTGGATAAAGGTTTTATATACCCTATTGTATCTCCTTGGGGTTCTCTAGTTCTATTTGTTAAGAAAAAGGATGCATCAATGTGGTGGGGTATAGATTTCCGAGAGCTCAACAAGATCACAATAAAGAACAAGTATCCCCTTCCTAGGATTGATGACTTGTTCGATCAACTATGAAGAGATCAGTACTTATCCAAGGTGGATCTTCATATTGAATATCATCATCTAAATGTGAATAAGTGATATATTAAAAATAAATCATTCTATATAAAGTATGGGTGCTATATTTCATAATTATTCCCTTCAGACTTACTAATTCCCCAACAATATTTATGGATATTATTAATAGAGTCTTTAGAGACTACCTAGAAAAATTAGAGACAGTATTTATTGATGATATTATCATTTAATATAAGATCAAATAAGAACATTAAGATAATATAAGTATTGTACTATAGATATTAAGAAAGGAGAAAATGTACACTGAGTTCATAAATTGTGCCTTTTTGATGTACAAAGTCACATTCTTAGGGCACGTGATCAAAATAGAGGGAATTTATGTGGACCCTTTAAAGATAAAAGCTGTTGAGGAATGGACCTGATGCACTAGTGTCATGGAAATCCATAGTTTTCTTATATTAATTGGGTACTACCCACTTTGTGAGAAATTTATCAGGATTGTGCAGCCCAGTAACTAAATTATGATAGAAAGGGGTAAAACATGTCTGGATAGAAGAATGTGAGGAAATATTTAAGGAGCTCAATAAGAGGTTAATCACTATGCATGCACTCACACTACCATTAAGTGGATAAGGTTTTTCGATATAAAGTGATTCTTCAAAGAAATTCTTGGGTTCTGTGCTCATGAATAATAATAAATTTATAGCCTATGCCTCCTGAAAACTAATGATCTATGAGAAAAACTACCTAACACATGATCTGGAGTTATCATACGTGATCTTTTCCTAAGTGATTCAGAGGTACTACCTATATAGAGATAAGTATAACATATATACTGATCACAATTGTCTAAATTATGTATTCATGCATAATGATCTCAACATGTGTCAACAAATATTGATATATATAATCAAGGACTATGATTTCTCTATTCACTGCCATCCAAGAAAGTTGAACAAAGAAAAAAATTATCCTAGTAGAAAACAACCTTCTAATTTATCCATGATAAAGATTGAGAAAGAACCTATATTTATGTATATTCAAAGTATGTATCTTAAAATCATAACAACAGGGAATAAATCCTACCTTGAAAAAATTGTTTCCCAACCATGTATCAAAGAAAAGATCAAGGAGGCATAAAGAGATCATATGGATCCTCAAAAAGGGTGAAAGTTAAAAAGGAAAGGGAATATTTATGAATTACATATTGATGATGATGGTTTTATACAGTTTGGAACTAGGCTTTGTGTGCCTTCATCACTTATGAAAAAGAAGTATCTATTGGATAATTCACATATCTATTATTTTTACATATATCCTAGAAGCACCAAGATGTTTCGTGATCTTTGAGAGAACTCTTGGTATGAAAACATGAAAAAGAAGACGTTGATCACACCTCAAAGTGATTATAATGTTAAAAATTTAAAGTAGATTAAAGGAAGTCTAAGGGGATGATGAAACAATTTTCTATAACCATGTGAAAATGGGAGAACATCACCATGGACTTTTTCACTTATCTCCCAAATACATCCAAAGAAAACAATTTGATGTGGGTTTTGGTGGATCAACTCACCCAAACTAACCACTTCATCATTGTTTGGGAATATTTTTCACTTGAAAAACATCCTGATATATATTTAAAGGAATTGGTGGGGCTACATGGGGAACCAATTTTAATTTTCTCTGATCATGATCCAAGGTTCACTTCTAAAATATTGAGAATTCTTCAAAATGCTATGAATACTAAATTGAATTTCATCATGACCTATCAACCCTAAAATGATGGTCAATATGAAAGGAATATTCAAACACACAAATATATATTGAGAGCCAACTCAATAGTATTTAAGGGGGGTGGTATCAACATCTCAAGTTATTTTACTTCTCACGCAACAACAAATCACACAAACGTATTCAAATTTCTCCATATGAAGCTCTGTATGGGAAGCGATGTAGAAATCATACTTGATGGGATAAATCTAATAAAAAAAGATATTTGGACACGACCTTGTGTAAGATATGATAGATAAGGTTCAATCCATCCCAAAACATATAAATACTTTTCAATATTTGAAAACTAATTATGTTGAAAATCATTGAAAGGACCTAGAGTTTGAATTTGGAGACAAAGTTTACCTTTGAATATCACCATAAAAGAGGTACATATATTTTGGAAATAAATGGAAGCTTAGGCCCAGATACATTATCCCCTTTTATATCCTTAATCAAGTGGGAGTAGTGGATTATTGGCTTGCACTTCCACCAATTATGGCTCATGTTCATGATGTATTCCACATATCTCTCCTAAGGAAGTACATACCCAATCCATCACATGTACTAAATTTTGAGGTGTTACAAATATAAAACAACCTATCATATAAGGTATAGATGGTTAATATTTTAGACTGTGTAGATAAACTTATATTCAACAAGATAGGTCACATTGTTAAAGTATTGTCATGGAACAAAAAAATAAAGAGATAGTGTGGGAACCAGAAGAAACAATAAAACAATAGTATGTTATCCTATTCTTAACCAGGAATATGAGTTTCAATTTAGGGATAAATTTTTTAAGGGGGTGAATGTAACAAACCATATTTTATAAATGATATTTTAAATAAATGTGTGTAACATTATATTATATATTATTATACACATACAAAAAATAAAGAAACCTAAAACAATTTGTTTCATTAATAAATATTATTACATTAATTAGTAACTAAACCCATGAAAATTAAAACCATTATAGTAGAAAAAATATAAATTAATAAAAGTATAATGGGAAATATAGATCTCTTCAATCTTCTATAAGCATCACCCCCACAACTAACACTATAGAAATGAAATAACATATTAGTAAATAAATCATCATTTCAGAAGATGGAAATATAGAACCTTCCGATAAATTTATTTGAATGACTAATTAAGGAATTTAGTGGTATTTATAGGATATAATATAACCATTGTAATAGTAATGTGACCATTGGAATAGTAACCTGATTGTTGAGAATAATAACCTGACGGTTGGGAATAATAACATAGATGTTAGAATAAAAATTTGACTTAAAATAGTAAAATATAACATAAATAATATTTATCAGGATTAATTTAAGTAAATATAAATATTATAATTCCAAAAATCATTATAATCATTTAAAACTCAAAGAAAATATGTGCACATTTTTAATAAACTGTATTTTAAGGTATTTCGTAAAAATCATGATTTTAATATTAAAATTAAAATAACATATGTTATATAATTATTTTGATAAATTAATGTTATTTTTATCATTATCATATTGACACATTTCATGGTTTATATTATTGTAATTTTATGAAACATTTCAATTTTTAGGTAAATAGTGAAAATACAGGTTTTCATAACCAGTGTATTTCAAATAACAACATTCATGATGTAATATTGTCCTTGTGAATTCTAGAAATGTTTTATTGGCCAATAAAATATTAAATTTTATAAATTATTAATTTAAATAGAATAAATATGTTTTCCAAACCTAAAAATTTATTTTATAAAGTCTAAAGTATTCTATAAAAATAAGAATTTTTCATTTTTTACACTTTACTTTTCAATAAACTATTGAGTTTAAATTATAAAGGGGTTTAAAGTCCTAAAAATATTATATATTATTAATATAAAATCTGTAATTTCATTAATATCACCATTAAAATGTTTACCTTTGACATAGTATTTTATTCAATATTTTATTCCAAAAATAACCCTCTCCTCAAGTATAAATAACACCTCTCCCACCCCTTGGAAAACCAATCCTCCCTAACTTTCCCAAGAAAAACCTCTACCAAAATCATCTCCCTCAATACCCTTATAATACTTATGGATGTTATGGATTAACCAAATCTATGCATTAAGGGAGTTTAGTGATATACCAGAGAAGCAACATAGATAAGTGGGTATGTTTTCATCAACTCTTCTTTATGTTTTCCTCTTCTATTCCTCTTTCTCTCTATCCCTTAAAAACTCAAATATTATAAAAATATTTTAGTTAGTATTTTAACATTATATTAATGATTTTAACCAACTTAAATAATCTAATATAATATGTAATTAGTTTTCATAACTCTCAAACCACCTCCTTGGACAATGTACTATTATCGGTCATTAACCACCAACAGGGACATTAACAATTATTTTCTTATCACCAAACTTATGTATTGTTATAATTAATTATTTATGATATATAAATGTATAAATATATTTATTTTAAACTTATTTAATTAATTATTTTAATGTATAAATGACCTGGATCAAAAATAGAGAAATTTAAGCAAAAAAGAGAAATTTTTAAGGAAAACATGATATCAAAATGTTTTACCTTTAACCAAGGGAATTTAAAAATACAATACAATTATTATAATTGATAAAAATTGAAAAAAATGAAAATAATTCATTTTTTTAGTAAACTTAATTTTATTATTTAGGAGGTGGAAAGACCAATGAAATAAAGTGGGATTTAAGGTGAATGGATTCTCAAACCCCAAACTCTTTCTTTTAGGTTATTTATTATTTCAAATTTATTTTAGTATTAATATTCCTATAGAATAAAAAATAAGTAATTTAAGTATTATATATCTTTTATTTCTAGGATATACATGTTTTTACCCTTCTAAAATTTTTTCTAATCCATTTATAATTCTTTTTCAAAAATTTAAAATTCCAAAACATTTCTTGAATCATATTGATTTGTTTCTAATTTAAAAGAATAAAATTATCCTTTATACCAATGTATTATCTCCATTATTCATTTATAAACCCTAAATTTTATTTCCAGAAGTTTGATATGTGAAATATTACAAAACCCATTCCTTTCCATGGGTTATTTCGTGACTATGATCATTATCCTTCCATGTGGCATGCATTATTATAAAACTTTCATGATGTTATGGGTGGGAATGAATTATATTGACCTAAAATGGATTAGTTAATGTGATTTATATCATGATATAATGTGTATCATTCATAAACATGATTATGTATTTGTTCACAGTGATGATGTCAGGATTTATGCACATATGTTATGAGTGAACATGTTGTTAGCTTTATTCGAAGATATTTATATTATTTGAACACTATGTTATGATGTTTAATTGTTGTGAATATGTGACATTAGATGACTTTATAATATTTTTCCCTCATGATTATTATTATGATCTTATTCTTATAATATTATGATATTGATTACTCTCATTCATGTACTATTGATTCATGCCCCTTATTCCTCCCCTTATTGAGATTTTAGCTCACACCTTTCTTTGATGTATATCCTAAGGTGACTAAATTTACTAAGTATATAATGTTATAATTATAAGGATAAATAATAATAATTTACATAATTTTTATTTTCTATTATGTATAATTGATGTGTGAGCCTAATTGTCCTAAGAAACTAAACCTTTGGATCTGGTATTGTATCACTATTATGTTATTTATCTTAAAATTGATGTAATAGTAATATAAGTAAAAGTTAGGTGACTATATTAGTACATGTGAAGGATTAAGTATGTACTTCCTCAGAAGATATACATGGAACACATCATGAACTTGAGAGAGATTTGGTGGAAGTTTGAAGAGATAAGAAATTGTCCCAGTGTGGTCAAGAATTTCAAAGGGATCAATATATCTAGGGATTGGTTTACCTTATTATAAAATATTATAACCTTATTCCATGGAAAAATTCATAGTAATTCCTTATAATCAAATTTTAACTATAGATCTCACCAAATATTATTATCAATACTTTTTCTTATCTCTACGCTTCCCAAATATTCTACTGAATATCTAAAACCTTATATACCATTTCCTTAGATAGATTAAGTCCCAATAGGTTTCATTATCCATCTTTATGAAATCATGTTGGAGTTATACAATTCTTACCATATAGGTCATCATAAGGATTCATCTGAATGCCTGAGTTAAATCTATTTTTATAAGAAAATTTTACCATATAAATGTGTTAACCTCAACAACATTTATAATCTATATAATGTGCACTCTACATATCTTTTATGGTCCTCTCAAACTAACCATATGTATAAGGATGATATTCATTACTAAACCTCACTTTGTATTCATATCCTAGTGAAAACTTCTCTAAAACTTTGTGGTAATCCTCGGATCCTAAACAAATACAATTAAGAGTGGTACTTTTTTCAATCTAACCACTTCCTTAATATATATCTTTTAAAATTGATAAATAGAGAAATATTATTCTTTTTAAATTAAGTGTGATGATTTCATAAGTTGATTGACTATAACACAAATAGAATTGTGCCCTTTATATGTTTTGGGGATTCCAATGACAAAATCAATTGTATTTTTTTCCCATTATTATTATATCATGGGTAATGGTTATAACATCCCCTTAAACTTATGTCACTCAGCCTTAACTTACTAATATACAAAGAATTGATATGTATTCTATGAAATAAAAATTTTCATGTTATCCCACAAAAAATAATATTTCAGTACATTTAGGATAAATAGAGAATGATGAACTGTGAGTTTCATCCAATAGATCTTTTTTAAACAACGGTATTGGTGAGACACATATTCAGTTCTTGGACCTTATCATTCCATCACAATCATGGTTGAACTCGTGAATATTTTTCCCTTTCTTCTATAGTTCTTCATCCGCCTTCCGCAACACTTTAATCCTCACATGGATGGATGAATGAAAATTCATCTGAGAAAAATAAGATCTATCCCACTTCATAAATAATTCAATATTAATATTCTATAAATACATAAATATTGGATCTCTTTAAATCCTCATAATAAAAAAACTAGCATGGTATATTTTACTTAGAGCGTAATCCACCTTGTTCGCCTTCCCAAGGTGGTAGTGTATTGAGAAATCATAATCTTTAATCAACTCAAACCATCTCCTTTGGTAGATATTCAACTTTTTTCACGTTAATACATACATAAAGATTTTAGGATTAGTATATATATATATCATATTTTTTCACCATAAATATGATGCTTATATATTTTTAGTGAAAATTTTACCCCTCCCAGCTCCAAATAATGAGTCGGATAATTTTACTCATGAATGTTCAATTATCATAAGGCATAAGTTGTCACCATAATATTCTACATGAGGATACATCCTGATCTTTTATTTGATGCATCACTAAATATCACAAACCCTTATCCAATTAAATTTATTGTAAGCATAGGTGTGCCGACCAACTTTCCTTTCATCTTCTTGAAATTTTTCTCAAATTAATTTATCCAAGCAACTTAGCTTCATTCTGATTCAACTTGGTTCTTAGATTATATATCCCTGATAAATATCTCACAAAGCATTATAGTATCTTGAAAACCCCAATAAAACTATATGTTGGACCCTTTTTTATGTATTGGTTTTCATAATAAAAAATCATGCCAATCTACAAATCCAATTAATTCATATATTAAGTTATAACTTAGGTTAATCATGTCAATGGATATTTTTAAGTGAATAAATTATGTCAAATTGTATATTAGATATAAATAAGTCAATAAATTGTGCATATTTATGCATCAATATGTTTACAGGTATACATTTACTTGTATTTATGAATGCCACTTAATCGGGTAGTGTTCTATGTAAGACAAACACTTTATATGTTTTTCAGAGTCCCTGGAACTGATAGTTCAAAAGGATTCATTATTAGTTAAATCGTTGTTCGGGAATCACTGATCAAATAAGTCACTGATCGAAGAAGACACTGATGTTGGATTCACTGATAGAACAAACAACTCACCAATGATCGGTCACATTTATAGTTTAAGCGATTCACCGATGGATGAAATGCCTATTAATGACTCCCTGATGGAAGACACACCATTAAACGAGTCACTAATGGGAAACACAGTGATAGTTCAAAATGAGTCACCGATGATGACTCGCTGATGCCTATACAGACTGATAGTGCAAACGACACACTGATACACTAAGTCACTGATACCGATGAAAAGGACTCGCTGATACACAGAGTCACTGATTCTAATAGACCAATGATGATAGACTAGTGCCAATGAGTCACCAATACTTATAACTAACCAATAGTCATAAAAATTGTTTCTAATTTTTTAATTTAAATTTATATCTAGTGGTCATATTTAGAAAAATTAATGTTTCTGACATTATTTAATGTTTTCTGTAGGACAATCTATAGACAGAACAAGGTACATGCATTTGGGGAGAACTTTATTTCTACTAGACCTCTATGTATAAAAGGAATATAAACTATATCTTTTAACGCATGAGGAATGTGCTGAAAATAATAAAGAATATAAGAACTAAAAACTCTTAAAACTCTCAATATTTATTTCAAATCCCAAGAACTCAAAGCAAGAACCTATGGGGGCATCAACAAGACAAGAAAATCCTGTTGTGCTGACCTAAACATCCTAACAACAAGGAGATTAACTTTTCACACCTAGAAGCTAGAGTACAAAAGATACAATAATCTGTTTTGAATCCAACTTCCAGAAGTGGAATCAAACATCATTTCCACTACATTAAAAGATTCTAAAGCTTCACTGCATAACACACATAGATTTCTAAACCTTATTCTACATATCTAGTTCTATTGGGTTCTTTTGTTTATCTTTTTGAGAAGTGTGTGTATCTGTATCTATCACTCACATTGTCACATTTCCATAACTAGAGGATAATTGATATCCTCAAACTCACTCTCATTGTTATCTCTTGTATCCCATGTAGAACAGTGGAAGAGGTAAAGTGTTACTTTTTTTTCAACAAATAATTATGGTAGAGGTCAGGTGTGACCAGGATAGCCTTGTGTGATATTGTAAACCCTGATCCAGGGTGTGGATCAAACTATTTATTAAATTAAATAGATTGGTGGCAGGTGATCACCAAGTGGAGAGGACTAAGTCTCAAATTGAGACTAAACCTCTTGTATATATTTGATGTGCCTTTAACTTTTAGTTTTCCTCTATGATTATAAATTTTTTCACAAAACTAAATTGAACTTTGATAGTTGGTTTAGAAACTATTTATAACTATTTTGAACCTGTAGGTTAGTTTCAAAAGTAATACAAATCTTTAGATTATTATACTTGAGAACTAATCAATCTTCTGAGAAATTAATTGAACATTCAAGACTTTTATAAATTCACTACAAACTGACTTTGATTCTATTTTTAATTAGGGGTAACTTTCAAAGAACCAATTTTAATAGAAATTTTTATAGATAATCAATTAACTCCCCTATTGAGTAATATACTCCAACCAAAAATTTGTATCGAAGGTCGTTTAGAAACATTTTAGCTTTCAAAGTGTTTTAAATATTTTTCAACTATGATTGTAGTTGTATTTCAAAGGTCTTAAATTTTTTTTATTTTTAAATTTTTATCTCTTTGAAATTATTTTACAATTTATATCATGGGAACTCAACTAGAATGAGATTATACTAATAGAACACCTTTTTTAATGGAACAAACCATTCTCAGTGGAAGCCTAATATGAAAATACATCTAGAAAGCATGGGATTTGAAATCTAGACTACTATTAAAAGTAAATATGCAATTCCTAAAACTGCTAGAAACACATGGGATGAACATAAAAATACATAGTATAAAAATAACTCTAAATTTATGAATGATCTATACTTTTCACTAAGAGATGAAGAGTTTAATCATATTTCTACTTGTAAAACTACCCATGAGATTTGGGACACATTGTCTGTTTCTCATGTGGGAACATCTAATGTGAATGAGATGAGATTAAATACTTATACTATTAAATATGATAATTTCAAAATTAAGACTAATGAATCTATTTATGATATGTATCTTAGGTGAAATTAAATAGTGAACACTACAATTTCTTTAGGAAGAGTTGTCACAACAGAGAAACAAATCAGGATAATTCTGCAATGCTTACCAGAGAGATGGTGAGGGATATTTGTATCTATTACAGAATCATGCGACATTGATAAGATGATAGTGAAGGAAGTTTTTGGAAAATTAATGATGTATGAATAGTAACTTAAAGTAAACCAAGAAGAGGATTAACCAAAAATAAAATTTGTATCCTTCAAGACTACCACTTCCAAAAACAAGGAAAAAGAGAAAGTTCAAGCTATTGTTGAGAGAAAAAGTAATGAAGGAGAAACATCATATAAAGATGAAGAAATGGCCCAGTTGTCCAAGAGATTTAGAAAATTTTATAGGAAAAATAAGTTTTTAACAAATCTTAATTACAATGGAATGTATAATAACAATGGTAGTTGGAAAAAGGATTGGAATAGAAATAATAAATCAGAAGAGGTAATTTTCTACGAATGTAAAATGAAAGGACATGTCAAACCTGACTATCCAAATTTGAAATACAAAAAAAGTATGAGAATAAGGAAAATAAATATAAGAAAGAAATGAAGGCCTCCTAGAGTGCCTCTGAGTATATCTCTAGTGAATCTTCTTCTTCACATGATGAGAAATATGACATGGAAAATATGTGTTTTATGAAAAACACTTCTGAGGTAACCTTGGACTCTCCTATTCACAATTATTATTATTCTAAAAATGAAAGTGAACCTAAGAATATGACAAATGATGAATTATTTAAATATTGAAATATGCTGGAAGAAACATGTAATGAGCTAAAAGATAAATATAAATATTTAAATAAACATAACTCTCTTACTGTAACTGTTAAATCTAAATTTACAACTAAAAAGGAGAAAAATACCCAATTTCTCAAGGAAAACAATTAGTTAAAAATGAATAATGATCAATTAAATAAGGACTTAGAAAAGTTTACCAATGGGGAAAACGCACTTACTTAAATACTTGGTAAACAAATTGATCCAAAGTACACTTCTAAAATAGGATATCAACTAGGAAAAATGAACTTATCAAAAATAAATCTTACAACCAAAACTAAAAAATCTATTTCTTACTTCAAAAACCAGAATTTTACTACAAGTTCTGATTCTAAAAATTCTTTTATTGCATCAAGTTATTCTAGACCAAAAAGAGTTTATTTTTCAAATAAACTATATTCTTCATGTAGGAAACCTATAAGAAAAGTGTGGGTTACTAAATCTTTTATTACTAATACTTGTGGACCCATACAAATGTGGGTATGAAAATCGTTTCTTGGATAAACTATTTTGCAGGTAAATTGTCTAAAGAGTTTCTATAAAAATCGGTGGTACTTGGACGGTGGATGTTCAAGACACCTGATAGGGGAATACTCAAGATTCAAAAGTATTATCAAAATTGATGGTGTACATGTCACATTTGGTGACAATATTAAAGGAAAAATAATTGGCCTAGGCCAGATTGGTAACCCTGACTCTATTTCAATTTTCAAAGTACTTTATGCTTATGGATTAAAGTATAACCTACTTATCATATCTCAATTGTGTGATGATAGATCCAATGTAAAATTAAAAAATGATTCATGCCATGTTTTTTATGCCAAGAATAACTTAGTGTTTAATGCTCTTAGAAATGATAATGCATATGATATAAATTTATACACACTAGCCTAAAATAATGTTTCCTATCGAAGTGATTTTCACAAAGAGTCTTGGATCTGGCATAGAAGACTAGGAAATTGCAATATACACTCCCTTAAGAAGTTAAACAGAAAATTTTTAATTAAATACCTACCCAAACTAGAGTTTCCTGACAATAAGGTGTGAAATCCTTGTCAAAAAGGAAACAAACATAAAATCTATTTCAAACCAAACAAATAAGTTTCAACTTCTAAAACTCTCGAGTTGGTTCACATGGATTTGTTTGAAACTTCTATAGTTTCAAGCCTCAATGGGAAGAACAATGTTTATGTTATTGTATATGACTTTTCCAGATATACTTGGACCTTTTTATTAGCTCAAAAAAGTGAATCTTTCTCACATTTTACCAAGTATTCTAGGACTATAGAAAATATTAGTGGACTTAAAATTAAATCCTTAAGAAGTGACCATGGTTTTGAGTTTGAAAATAAATAATTTGAATCATTTTTCTCAGAAAATGGCTATAGGCATAACTTATCTTCATCTAGGACACCTAAACAAAATTGTATAATATATAGAAGAAATAGAACCCTATAAGAAATTTCCCAAACTATGATTAATGAATATGATATACTGATTTACTTCTGGGATGAAGCTATTAATACATCTTGTTACATAATAAACAGAGTCTTAATCAGACTTATCCTTAAGAAAACTCCTTATGAGTTATGGATTAATATAAAAACCAAGGTAAATTATTTTAAAGTGTTTTGATGTAAATTTTATATTATTAACACTAAAGAAAATTTAGATAAATTTGCCTCCAAAAGTGATAAAGTAATATTCCTTAGATATTCAACATAAAGAAAAGATTATAGAGTCTTTAATAAAAGAACCAAATGTGTGGAAGAATCTGTATATGTGAAATTTGATTAAATAGATGCACATAAGCCTAAAACCTCACTAGAAAATCTTGAAGAGGATATGTCCAATCTTGACATTAATTAAAAACCCTCAAAAAATCCTATAAATGAATTTGTGAAAACTTACAGTTCTATAAATTCTCTAGAATCTAACCATAATGAACTAGAACCAAATGATGAACCAAAAATAACGAGCCCTACCTTTACTAGACTAACTAAAACCCTTAAAAACCATCCCTTAGATGTTGTTGTTAGAGATTTAGATAGAGGAACAAAAACTAGAGCTTCTTTGAGAAATCAGGTTGACCATAAAGCATTCTTATCACAACTTGAACCTAAAAATATCAATGATGCAATTAATTATTAATTTTGGATGATGGATATGCAAGAAGATCTTAACCATTTTGAGAGGAATAATGTATGGAATCTTTTTGATAGACCAAAAGATACTTTGACCATAGGAACCAAATTGGTGTTTAGAAATAATGTGAATAAAGATGGAAATATAATTATAAAAAATGCTAGATTGGTTTCACAAGGCTATAATCAAGAAGAAATAATTGATTATGAAGAAACATGTGCACCAGTATCTAGGCTTGAAGCCATTAGAATCTTACTTTCCTATGAAACACACTTGGATTTTAAATTTTATCAAATGGAGAACAAAAGTGCATTCTTAAATGGTTATATAATTGTGGATTTCTTGTTGTAAAACCCCTAGGTTTTATAAATCCACATTTTTCAAATCAAGTTTTTAAATTATCTAAATCTTTATATGGTTTGAAACAATCTCCAAGAGCATGGTATGAAAGACTAAGAAACTTTATTATTTCTAAAGGTTTTAAAAAAGGAGTTGCGGATCCTACTTTGTTTATAAAAATAATTAATAAAGAAGTTTTAATAGTTAAAATATATGTAGATGATATATTTTTTGGATATTCTAAAAATTCTTTTTGTGAGGAATTTTCAAAAATAATGCAACGTGATTTTGAAATGAATTTGATGGTTGAACTTAAATACTTTCTTGGATTTTAAATATTTCAAAATAGAAAAGGTATTATTATAAATCAAAGTAAGTACACTAAATATATTTTATAAGGATATGGTTTTGATATCATTAAGAGTAGTGAAACCTCTATGAGTTCTATATGTAAGTTAGATCTTGATGAAAATACAAAATCTATTGATCAAACTACTTACAGAGGAATGATTTGGAGTTTTCTATACTTAACTGTTAGTAGGCTAGATATTATGTTTAGTGTGTGTATGTGTGAAAGATTTCAAGAAAACCCAAAAAGAGTCACATTTAAATACTATTAAGAGAGTTTTCAAATACCTCAAGTATATTACTAATTTAGGATTGTTCTACCCTAGATGAAAACCTTTTGATTTGGTTAGTTATTCAGATGATGACTTGGTGGATGTAAGTTAGATAGAAAAAGTACCTCTAAAACATGTAACTTTTTGGGAAAGCCTCTAATATCATGGTCTAGTAAAAAAGCAAAATTATGTTGCATTATCCACTACCAATGTTGAATAAATTGATGATGGTAGTTGTTGTGCAAAAATTTTGTGGATAAAACACACTTTATTAGACTATGGATTTAAATTTAGACATATCCCTATAAATTGTGACAATATAAGTGCTATTAACACCTCTAAAAATCCAATTTCTCATTTTAGAACAAAACATATTGATGTAAGACATCACTTTTTGAGAGCTTATTTTCAAAAAGGTGATATAACTCTCAAGTTTATTAGGAATGAGCATTAACTTGTTGACATATTCACCAAACCCTTAAGGTCTGGGAGAATAAACTAAATCAAACATGAACTTGGAATGATAAATACCTAAATTCTATCCGACCTTTTACCTTGGGAAAAAAATTATCAGATGAAACCAATCAGTCAAACTAGTTAGGTGAAACTGATTTGTCAAACTGATCTGGTGAAACTGATCTGTCAAACTGATCTGGTGAAACCGATCTGTCAAGTCGATCAGTCGAACTGATCAGTGAAATCGTTCACATGAAACCTATCATGTGAAACTGATTGTGTGAAACTGATCACATGAAACTGATCATATGAATTTGATTACATGAAGCTAATAGTGTAGTACCGTTTGTGTAAAACCGATGCCTATAAGAACCATTTTGTAAATCAGAATGTTTTAAGTGAAATGACATATTTTTGTTTTCTCTTTACTGCTATTCAATTTTGTGATCTTAAGAATTACAATACCTAAATGATAAAATAAATTCAATCCACACTTCTACCTTTCACCTCCCATTATACCTTTTAATAAGACTCTACCTCTCTACCCATGACCTTTTGACTCCCTTCGAACCTGAACCTTCAGAAATGGAAAGGACGAAGTGCATGATGAAAGGACAAAGTGATTCACCATAATCTAAGCATCAGAAGGGTGAGTCTAGTGGTACTACAGGCATAGGGAATCCAGGATTGGGAAGTCATGTAGTGACCTCTTAGAAGGAAGTATCTTTTGAATGGATTTTGTCAAGAAAGTCAATTTTTTCAAGAGTGATGGAATCTCAAGGTTGGCTTAGTTGGTTTTCGAATAATGAGAGGCCATTTTATCCCCAGCTAGTACATAAATTCTATCTTAACTTGAATATGTATCTGGAAGGAGATGATGAAACTAGGATGAATCCTGTGGTGAATGGAAAAGAAATTTCTTTTTCTTAAAAATAATGGGATTAATGTTTGGAGATGCCACGTGAGGGAATCTATACCGACTACCAGGGTAACATTCCTCCAACCTCGGACTTATTTTCATATGAGGATTCTTTAAATGAATTGATTGAAAATGAATAATTGAGTAGATCTACTACCACTGAGTTGGATGGAGTGGAAAGATTTCTCTTTAAGATCATTAAACATAAAATATGCACAAGGAAGGGAGACTTTGCGGCTGTGAAATATCAGGATGTATTTATGATCTATCTATTGAATAATGGGATAAAGGTGAACCTATGTAGGTACTTGATGGTACATATTTCTGACATGATAAAACCCTCCAAGAAAGAAACTTGTTTGTACTATCCTAAAATGATCTCTGCAATGTGGAGGAAGCTAGGTTGTGTGGAAGATGGAGATGGAGTTATTAGTGCATGTAGTGGATTCTTCCTATACAAAGAAACTTGAAAGAAGATGAAGATTTTCTAGAACCCTTGGAAGAAATGTTGGCTAGGAGATGAGAAACTATTATATAAGGATTACAATCCTATTTACCATCCCACCAAACCAAAGGATCAAGCTGATCCAGGCCTAAAACCGGGTGAAGAAACTGTTTATTCTGATGAAGAACAGATTGTGGCTGAGCTACCAAGGTAAGAAGGGTCTCCTATAGATGATAGGAGTGACCCTAATATTTTTGAGATCCTAAAGGACATGTCTTATAGACCTGCCAGTCCACCTTTGGAGTTACCCTATCGAGAACCTTTATTAGGTGATGAAGAAGAGGAAGAGACATAGGTCACTAGAGTGGAAGGTTATGTAAGTAAGTATGATGATGATGGTGATGGTGATGGTGTTGATGATGATGATGAGGATGTTAATGGTGAGCTTGTCAGTGACTCATTAAAAGTAGGACAACCGTTGTAGATAGGTCAATTGAAGAATCTATGCATGAAGCAGATGTAGTGGCTGATGAATATGTTGATGTTGCTGATCCAGTTGGACATGTTGGTAATAGAGATGCTAGTGATGAGGATAGGAATGACCATCCTTTTTATGATGATCAAAGCATCATTCAGGAGTTAAATGAAATTATGGATGGAGATCAAGAGGAAGAGGCTGAGGATAAGATTGAACTTATACCTTATGTTGAGGAAGTGAATAGAGTAACTGAAGTAGTTAGAGTGAAAGAAGATCATCAACCTCAATTTGTATCAGTGCCTAGAAATATTATTTTGTATAGAGTATATGAAGATGATGATGATGATGAAGTTGATATTGTACTTAATCCTAAGGGAAGAAGATTCAGGATTGACACTATAGAGGAGAGACTGGAAATGTACTGGTTAATGGAATAGGAATTCAGGACTCGTTCTATTTGTCTTGGATTATGACTCAGATGAGGAGATCATGGATCCTCCTCCTTCTCCACAAGCACAAACTAAACCATAAATTTTTTTACCTACTTCACCAATAGTACCTCTTATAGATGAGCCAATTTTACAGCCAATGCATAGTTACAATGTCACTAAGGCTAATTTGGAACAATTCAAAGTTGATATATGTGAGTCATTGAGAGCCTCAGTTGGAGCGAAAAGTGAATATTATTCTTCCATGAACATTTTAGAAGATAATTATACTATAATTGTAAGGATAATGATTCAAGAGTTTCAGCCTAATCTCATTACTATAGGCAATACAATCATTAGAAGCAATACTATGCTAATAGAAGAAGTGAAGAAAATGAGTAATGAGTTAAACTCTCTAACCACTAATTTCAAGACCTCTTTTAGTGTTGTGATGGAGGTTCTTAGGAAATTATTTACACATATACTGATTGTAGATTTGAAGAAATTAAAGGAGGAACTTGTCAAGATGATCTCTGGTCAATCTAATTCTAAAGGTAGCCAGGATACTATTGTAGATATGGAGTCTCTTAGGGTTGTGATGAGGGAATAACTCAAGAGTCTTTAGAGTGGTTCTGATAAGGAAACTCTTTCCAAGAAATACAGAAACACTAATCTTTTTTACAATATGGTAAGGCAATGCACCAATTAAGCCTCTTATGCTCAAAAATTGATTATAGAGAAGTTGTATAAGTACTTCTCCAAAAATCTATTCAAAGTATGATTTGATCAATGACTTCATGTATTTGGTTAAAAATCTAAAGATTTTTCCAGTAACTGAAGACTTAAAGAAGCAAGTGGCATAATTGAAGGAGTTTACTCTACTTTTGGATAAATTCATGGAGAAAAAGGATGATTTTGATAAGCCTATGCAATATGGGGTGAAATCATTAATGATTTCATTACGATTTTGAATCCTTACTTGCATGTCCAGGATGAAGCCATAGTAGTTCCACATGCTACTTCCATTGGACCTAGTTATATGCCTTCTACTCAGATGACTGTCTCTTAGGCCCTATCTCACATTCGACCAGTGATTCAGGAGAAACCTCAGAGCTGTGTTTTTTCATAAAGAATACCTAGCCTTGCATTCAATGTTCCTACAGGTGTTTCCTTTCTTGGTGTTTTCATTTGACTAACCCTGCCTACATCCAGACCAAAACCTTCTGAACCTGCTCTTGATCCTTCACCCAAAGGAAAATCACCTTAAAATACAAAGCCTTAACTTTGGATTGTTTATTTTATAGGGCTTTGTACTTTTATTTTAATGATTGTACATTTTGAACCTTAATGAAAATACTTTTCATTCCCTATCTTTCTAATTTTATTTGTGTTACTTCTCTTTATTCTTTATCCTTCTTTTAAAAAAAATTCTAATCCAAAAATGGGGAGAAAGTTATAGGCATAAATTCGTAATATAAGGGGGATCATATCTAGAATAGGAAACATGTAATGTACTCAACATAATATATATATATATATATCACCTCTTCTACAAACAACACTAATACAAAGGGGGAGTATGAAAATACTCTAATATAAATTCACCTTCTATATATATTTCCTCTGTTACAAAATTGAGGGGGAGCTTAAAAGGAAAGCCTTAGTCATATTGAGAATTCACATTCACTCGGGTATGCTAAGTCAAGTAATTTTTTATTTCTTAACATCATGTTTATGCCATAGTTTTTTATTATTAAAAAGGGGGATATTATTGGACCCTTTGTGAAATAGTGGTTTTCATAATCACAAGTCATACCAATCTACAAATCCTATTAATTAATATATTAAGTTATAACTCAAGTTAATCATGTCAATGAATATTTTTAAGTGAATCAATTATGTCACATTGTATATTGCATTTCAATAAGTTGATAAATTATTAATATTTATGCTTCATTATGTTTATGAGTATACATTTACATGTATTTATGAATGTCACTTAATCTGGTTGTGTTCTTTGTAAGACAGAAACTTTATAAGTTTTCCAGAGTCCCTGGAACTGATAGTTCAAAAGTAATAACTATTGGTCAACTCACCATTGAGTACTCACCGATTGAAGAAGTCACTGATCTAAGAAGACACAAATGATTCACTCACCGATAGAACAAACGAATCACTATTGATCGGTCGCACCTATAGTTTAAGAGACTCACTGATGGATGACACACTGATGAATGACTCGCTGATGCTTGGACATACTGATAGTGAAAACAACTCAGTGATGTACTGAGTATCTGATATAGATGCAAAGGACTCACTAATACACAGAGTCACCGATACTGTCAGATAGATGACAATGAGTCACCGATACTTATGACTCACTGATAGTTATTAAAACTATTTCTAATTTATTAATTCAAATTTATATATAACGTTAATATTTAGAAAAATTAATGTTTCTTCCATTATTTAATGTAATCTATAGGAAAATATGTAGACAGCATGAGGTACGTTCTTATGGGGAGATCTTAATCTCTTCTGGACCTTGATGTATAAAAAAACTACAAACTAGATCTTTTAACACACGAGGAATGTAATGAAATGTAAAAAAGAATAGAAGAACTAAAAACTCCTACAACTCTAGATCTTTCTTCCAAATCCCAAGAACTCAAAACAATAACATATAGGGACATCAACAAGACCATCAAATCCTGATGTGCTGACCCGAATATCCAAACAATATGGAGCTGAACTTGTCACACCTTTAAACTAGAGTAGAGATGCTACAATACTCTATTTTGAATCCATCTTCTAGAAGATGAATCAAACATAATTTCCACCACATTAAAAGAATCCATAGCTTCACTACATAACACATAGAGATTTCTAAACCTTATTCTATATATCTAGCTCTGTTTTGTTCTTTTGTTTATCTTTTGGAGTAGTGTGTGTATCTATATCTATCGCACACACTATCTCATGTACATAAATATAGGATACTTGATAGACTCAAAATCACTCTCATTATTATCTCTTATATCTTACATAGAACAGTGGAAGAGGTCAAGTGTGACATATTTTTTGTTTTTCCCACAAATAATTGTGGTAGAGGTTAGGTGTGACTTGGAAATCCTTGTGTGATGTTGTGAACCCTGATCTAGGGTGTGGATAAAATTGTTTATTAAATTAAACTTCTTGGTGGTAGGTGATCACCAAGTAGAGAGGACTAAGTCTCAACCTAAGAATAAACCTTTTTTTATATCTTTTGTCCCTTTTCCTTTTAGTTTTACTCTTTTTTTATTACTTTTTCACAAAAATAAATTGAACTTTGATTGTTAGTTTAGAAAGTGTTTATAACTTTTTTGAACCAGTCGGTTTGTTTCAAAAGTTACACTAATCTTCAGAATAGTATATCTAAGAACTAATCAATCTTCTTAGAAATTAATTGAACATTTAGAACTTTTATAAATTCACTAAAAACTAAATTTTATTCTATTTTTTAATTGGGGGGAATTTTTAAATAACCTATTTTAACAGAAATTTTTATAGATACTCAATCCCCCCTCTGGATTAATCTAATCTGACCAACATCATAGATCTTAGTTGTTGTGGTTGGTTTTTTCCATTGTTAAATAAATTCACTTTTAACAAATCCACCAATATACCCTCACTTGAGATTATATTACCCAATAATGTGAATTTCTATAGCCAAAATTCACACTTTTTAAATTTATCATATAGTTTCTCCTTCCTCAAGGTCCTTAGTAAAATTCCAAAATGTTCTTCATTCTCTTAATTTCTCTTCAAATATATAAGAAAATAATTTATAATGACTACAAAAAACTTATCATGGTAATATATAAATACTATTCATTAAATCTATGAATATAGATGGAGCATTGGTAAGTTTAAAGGAAAATACTATAAATTTTGAACGACCATACCTCATACGAAAGGTTGTATTGGGTATATCCTCCTTATTGAACCATAGTTGATGATATCCATATCAATGATCAATATTGCGAAAATATTTAAATCCTCATAATTGATCAAAAAATTCACTGATATGGGGTAGAAGATACTTTTTTTAACAGTGATATTGTTAGGTTCTAGATAATCAATGTAAATATGCATTGACTCATCTTTATTCTTAAAAAAAAGAATTGGTTTACCCCATGGTGATGTACTAGGGTATATGAATAATTTATCAAGATTATTCTATATTTTATTCTTCAATTCATAAAAATAAATTAGGGATATTCTATATGGAGTATTTGAAATAGGTGAAATTCCATGTATAAGTTCTATTGAAAACTCAACTTCATTATTTTTGGGAAGACTAAGAAAGTATTCAGGAAATGCACCATAATAATCCAAAAAATTAGAATATATTCTATATTAAGTTTATCCCCAGCCATTTTATATAAATATTCATCATTAATGGGTATTAAGACCCATAAAATGGAAGTAACTTCCATTGGAAGTTCATATTCATACTTGCACTGGAAGATGAACATAGGTTGATTCAGAATACCAAATATGGCTTCCCTTCTTAAAAAATTGATATGGGATCTATATAGAGAGAGTCAGTACATGCCCAAAATCACATCAAAAATCAATTAGAGGTAAAGTTACAAGATTTTTAGGAAGAATATTCCCACACACTTCTATCAAATAGGATCTATAGATTTGAAATGAAATCATCATTCCATTAGAAGTTTTCACTACAAACTCAACATCTAATTATTGTGGTGGTAATGTGAAACCATTAGAGAAATAATTTGATATAAAATATTGGGTAGATTTAGAATCAAATAAAATAATAAATATTATAGATTGGATGATAAGTGTACCTTTCACCACATCATTCTCATAACTCCCTTTGGTAATCATGATCATATGAGATTTACCTTCATCCTTTGACTTTAGAGGTTGCTGAGTCTTACTATCCTCATTAACCCTTAGATTACGGAATTTATTTGAATAATGACCAAACTCCTTACATTTAAATCACTAAAGTGTGGGTGGTGTATTTGGTTGAGCTTTATCTCTATTTATTTCATTGATTGGAATCTTCATATCACTTTGACATTATTTTGCTCAATGTCCAAGCCTCCCACACTTGAAACATATTATTGTTCATTTTATAAATTTACCTGAGTGAAACTTCCCACATTTTGGGAAAGTAAGAGGCTGAAACATATTCTTTCCTTCATGTGAAATACCATTATAGATTCTATGAAACTCTGCCTTCCTTTTTATATCACCCAAACCATAAGGGTCTCCAACTTACATTTTCCACTTTGAGATCACATCAAATGATTTATTCATATCTTTAGAAGTCCCTTATAGCTAATGTCTTTAAAATAATTGGTTTAAAACCACTAAATAATCAATTGATATTACTTTTTGGGTTAAATATAAAACCAGTAGCATTCCTTGAAAGTCTTGTAATGTTTTATTTATAGGTACTGATGGATTCACTATCCTTCTACTTCAACTCTAGAAAATCCATATCTATTTTAGTATAAAGAGTTCATAGAAAGTAATTATTGAGAAATACCATGTAAAATCATCTCATTCCATGGAATTTATTTCTTCTTATATCCTCATATTCTTGATAAGATTCCACGAATGATCAATTTCACCTACCAAACAGTAAACTGCTAAGAAAACTTTCTCATGGTCTGAGCACTAAAGAATGGAATAAATATTTTCCATCATATTAATACATTTCTTGAAAACAATTAGATCAAAAGACCTGTATAAGTAGGTTGGATGTTTTCACATAAAAGATTCAATGAAATATGGCTACCTTCTTTGTAAATTCAGAATTTTATCATGATCTGGGTTTTTTTCTCATATATTGAGTGAGTTTAGTGAGAAAAATCACAAGATATTTTATCTCAGAATCTAATCTATTTGGTTTCTCATGAGGGAGGTCACATCATTGTTCATCACATTCATTGTCCACATTATTACTTTTGGTTATATATATTGACTAAAAATAAAAACATAGTGTAATAATCAATATATAAAAATTAGATTGAACAATCATATATTCATGAAAATCAATCTACAGATTCCCTATATTATGATACCTTCTTATCAATCTATGACACATTAGTTTTTAACTAGGTCATTTAAGGTTTCCATCTATTCAAATACATTATAATGGTTCATAAAGAAAATATGAATTAACCTAAGAATATCCTCCTAGATTTTCTAGCCAAGTGTGATGTATTATGTCCAATAATCATGCACAAGTGATGATCAAGTTAATAATCAATCCTCAATTTTCATATTTTTACCCCTAGGTGAATTTCGGTAACACTCACATCCACTTTCCAGTATCCAGACAGGGGTTTATTTTTTATAAAATCCAAACATTCCCTATTTTACCAACTCTTAAAGATGTAATCTTATACTTATACTTATCCCCATAGTTTTCAATAATGTTCAATAATCCTAATATCCAAAAATGACTAAACCCTACTCTAATACCAATTGGGTTGACCCAAACATAAAAACCATAAATATTAAATTAGTTTATATGAATATAAAATACATAACATAATTACACACCCTAAAAATATAAAGTTTTAGTATTTTCAGACACTATATATATAAACATATTATTTTATAAAGAATCTTCAATATCTCCAAAAAGTTCTTCATATCAATACCCTTTTATAAATACCAGACTTATAACCTTCCATCGAAGCTTGGGGAAGGAAAACATAAAAAAATGTAAGATCAGATGATCAATAAGGGTAAACATAGAAGATGTGAAGCAGTGATAATATGTGAGCATAAGGGTGTGATAACATGATCATAACATGAGAAATTCATATCCAATAAATTAAATATCATAATCATGAGTCATGGAATAAGTCTTTATCATAAAAAAATAAAAAATTAGTAATAGTGTGGAATCATAAATAATCAATCATGATCCATGAAAGAATACCATAAACATAGGAATGCAAAAAAACATATTCTTATAAAATTGTGAATGTTTATATATAGTAACAGGTTCAGTCATTTGGTTAAGGGAATGAAATTAGGTCCTTGCATAAACTTATGGACAAGAAACTAAGTCTACACATAAATTTATGGACACGAATCCAATTCTAAACATAAACTAAGGGACATTAAATCAGGTCTATTTATAATATTTTGAACATGATATTAGTTTCATGTATAATATAGTTATCTCAAAAGTTATCCATCTTTACCCAATGAATTAGAGAGCTATATAATTCTGGGCCAAACTATCACATAATGAAAACCATACATATGTGTCTCACAATATAATAAAATATTAATCATATCATCATATCATAACCTATATAAAGGAAACCGGTTTCATAGTCATTTTATAATTTCATCATAGCATAAACCATGGAAAAGAAACAAGTTTCATAAAGGTTCCATCATAACATTATTAACTCGTGGGGAAGAAATAGGTTTCATAGAATCATACCTAAATCAACATCATCATTTGAAATCTATAGAAATAAGTTGGATGGTATCATAAGATCATATTCCTACTGATTCATAAAAATCATTAAATTATGTTTATATAAATGAAAAATTCCTTCAAAATATCATTTGAACCTTTCTTTGAAAATGTGATAAAATACACTTTTATTTTGATAAATTTTAACTAAAAATTCCGAAAAATATTGAGAAAATAAATTTATTTTAAAATAAAAAAGTTATATTTTAAATTAATATTATATAAAAAATAATGGTAATGACTTTGGTAAAATCCATTCATGTTGTATATGTTCAAATAAAACATTCCTTGCACACTTTTGTAAAAAGTCAAAAATAAATTGTTTGGAAAAATTTTAGAGAGATTCCTTTTTAAAACTTTATAAATAAATTAAAATTTTGTTAAAAGGAAATTTTTTAAAAAATTAAATTATTGGTAATAACTTTTATAAAAAAAATTGAAGATTATGAACATGGAATAAAAACTTTATTGACCAAAGAGGAAATATGGTCAGTTTTTCTTTAAAAAAAATTTCTTGATCATTTTATGTACCAAAGAGAAGAAAATAGTAATAATATATAAAATATATTAGGAATATATAAATAATAATAAAATAAATTGGTTTTAAAATATAATTCCATATAATTTCTCTCAACAAGAAATTTAGCGCAGACAATCCCAAAAATAAATGAGATTATAAAAAAACCCTTAGTTCAAGTCATGTCTTTGTTTGTACACATTAAAATATACTATATAATAAATATATATTTATTATAAATATTTTATAGAACCAAATTCTTACATAAATTACTATTTATAATTATTTTATAATTTCCCATTATCCTTTTATTAATAATTTCTTCATCAAAAATCATATTTGTATAACAACTGGTATACTTCCCATACATGTTTCAATTCGACGGTTCTTGTACTTGAATATTGGTCATGGTTTCATAATATCTATAATATTAATCATGAAATATTTATGATATTTATTCATCATATACAATTTTATAATCATTCATATAAATAGGTGATGAAAAATTAATAACATCGCTTTATGAATATGGTACTTTGGATATACTCATGAGTGATGTTTCCACTTTTTTATGGATAGAAAGAAATAAAGGTAAATAATAATACACCATTAAATAATCATTATAAAATCATTAATATTATATATATTCATTAAGTCTATCCTAATTTTCATCCATGTAAATCAGAAATGAAAAAATAAGCACATCGCTTTGTGGAGGTGGTGTTCCTCACGTACGCACGAGAGACATTATCCTTTTCCAACTTATGGAAAGGTAAAAAGGTAGAGAATATACTAAAATTACAGAAGTATAATTATTTTATAAATATAATATATATAAATTAAATACATCATAATAACCAACTATGGAAAATGGTGATGGAAAATGATTCATATTGCTACGTGGAGGTAGTAGTCCACACATATACATGAGCGATACTTGAATTTCCCATTTGATGGAGAAAGAGATGAATACAGGTTATGAAATAAATATAATAACATCTAATTATATTTATTGTATTTATTTTATCATTTTATTATAAATAAAATAGTTTTAAATAAGTTTTAAGAATAATTAATATTGAAAGTACTTAGTTAAGAGTTATACCTCTTCGTTGAGAAACCTCTTTTGGCTTACACCTTAATCCATGAAAGGTTAGTATTTTGACCAAAAAAGTACCTATATGATGTGATAATTGATATTAGGAAGGGATTAAAGGATTTATTGGCTAATATATAAGGCTTATAAAGTGGGGCGAAGATAAGAGAGGTGGAATCCTTTTACGAGGAAGAGGGCACATTTAGATTTTTTTAATTGATGAAAATATATTAATATATTAATAAAGTAAAGTAGATAAAAAATGGTAAATATTAGAATATAATAATTATAATTTATAAATAATAGAAACCAATAAAATTGAATAAATTTCGTGATGTTTTAAACCTTGTCTCTTAGGTCCCCCCCCCAATAAACTCATTTTAACTTTAACTGTGGTAAAAAAAACTTACTAGTTTTACTATACGTTATGCCAAAAAATATGTTGAACCTATTACATAATATTAATTATACTAATTAAAAATATTTAATACATTTTATAAGATTCAAATTATAATAAATTCATTTTAAAATTAGTGTGAAAAACACAACAAATCCGTTTTTAGCAAGATACATTATAAGCTTAAAATTGAGTTTAACTTCATTAATTTCCATGTAAAAGAAATTAGATGATTATTAAAATATTTTATTGAATATATTATATACACATTTAATTAAAATGATTCATCAATAGAGATTAATTTAATTTATTAAGATAAAAACACATTATGTGAATTTAATAGTTTTCTAGAGAAACAATTATTTCTACCTTCAAATGCTTTTGTTTTAATTTAAAAATAATTAAAAACTAATAAATTAATTCTATATATATGTAAAAAATTATTTTTCATAATTTAATTAGTCTTATTCATACCCTCTAATCTAATAGGTAGCTGATAACTATCACATTAAATAATAATATTTTAATAGTATATCATCGTTCGTTTAAACTCTATGTTACATATAAAGCAATATATTAATGAAATTAAACTTATATAAAGAGAAATATATCTTAAAATTTCAGTGCTCTATATTATTCACCAGAATTAGATCCACACACTCACCAACAACACCAATGTCAAAATTATTCTCACTGCACTTACCTCTCTTGATACACCAAGATGTCTCATCTGAATTCATCTTTAGGATTATAGTGCTCCCCACAATAAGAAATATATAGAAAAAATACCCTTCTAGTATTCCATAGATATGTGAACTTCATTTCAAAAAATCCTCCAAATGTAGTTTTCACTTCACTGTATCCAAAATAGTGCAAAAAATCCAATCATACCACCTCAGTCTGACTTTTCCAAGAAACACTTAGTTTGACCCACTCATGCACTCTTATACAGCTCAATCATGATTAATTTCCCTCTCGAGGTATCAAAGAATCATTCAAATCCTATAAAAAAGTTTGATCTCGACTCCCAATGTGATTCCACGGTTTAATCATTATCTACTCTGACCATCATGCTCTCACCCTAAGCATCAATGCACCTATGATCTGACTCACTTTTGAGTCACATCACAACCACCTAGATCTCGATTCTAATACACAAAATTTGTATAATGTTGAATCTAAACCATAAATATAGTATTTACTAAAGAACCAGATAAAATAAAATCTTTTCTCACACTAGTATCTCATTGCCACCTCAATCATCCACTAACCAGTCTCACTATACCCACAACCCTTCCAACATGAGGGTTGTTTACCCATGACTAATATGATTCACCCTACCATAGAAGTATCATTATTATCACCCTCCAAAACCAAAAACCAGAAATACGTGGACCATGTTTCATATATTACTGAACATAATGAATGTATGTGGATGAATTGCTTCTACTCAAGAACCAACCCAAAACATTAACATCCACCATCACTCATATCACTGGAGTGTCATTATCTAATATCCAATGGTGAACTCCCCACAATATAGCTCCTCTTACACCACTCCTTAATCCCTAAAACAAACGGGTCCCATATGTATGGCTTTCTAATAGTTCATGTCAAGAAACACACTTGGGTTGATCATACCATGGTACCTAGATCCATTTCTAATGTCATATCCAACCATCAAGGGTCATCTCCCAGCTCAACAAACCCTGATACACTATACCCATGATTTACTTACCAATTAACTATTATTGAAACACCAATTGAGTTCATCCACAACCCAAACAGTTCTCAGTATCCCCACACACATCTCATTCATTGACCCATAGACCAAATGGCTATCATAATCACCCATTGTGCACCTTCCATTCACATTAGTACTTTACCTAAAATGAATCACCAATTATCACTCTCCTCCTATGATATATATTGATCCACTAAGAACCCTCTCACCAGTTATCACCTACCATCGGCCTCGATCTCAACCAAACTCAACAGGAATACACTCTTTTAAAACTCAATCATACAACCTAGCTCATGCTCACGTGATTCATATCTTATCTAATATAGGTTCATAATTCTAGCCCAAAAACCATGCCCCACTACATGTCAGTATCACCCAACATTCCAAGCCATCTGTTACACTAAGGATAATCACATAATCACCCACTACATAGGCATCATTTCAAAACCATGAGTGTCTACCCACTCTCACACCACGCTACATAAAAGCACATCCTAAGAAGAATAGTTTTAGGCACCCAACTGGTATTTACCTCTAAACCTAACCAAGATACAAGAAACATTTTGAACATTTCACATCCTAAAGCCCTAAGTAAATCACATGACTTTTTATAACTGCCTTTTTTAGTTAAATAGAGTGACACCAAGAAGCTATATAGGAAAACACTATGTAGGTTTTTTCTAAAACTTAAAGTAACTAAACTCACATCCTAAAGGAAAACAATTCCCATCCTCAAATCACCTCTTAGAAAAACCATTCCCTCATCAAGCCATTTCTACAGAATCAATTCTTGTACTAACCCATGATGGGTCTTTATACACCCCTTGATAAAGGGATTGTGTTACCATCACCAAATAACCTATTTTCATAAGATCCACATTGTAATACCCAATATCCTACGATAGAAATTAAACACTACATACCAAAAATATTGTACAATGCATACTCTAAAAAGCCTTTATTCTTGAATTTATTCAATAGTTAAATTTTAGAATTTTTAATTTACAAAATAAAAATAATTTTTGAATTCATCATATCAATATTATCTTAATATGAATTTTTTAACTTTTTCTAAAAAGGTAGGTTTTTATTTGAAAAATATAGCTTTCACAAAAAATGTAATTTTTAGGAATTTATCATTATATAATAATGAAATTTAAATTTAAAAAAATTATGTGATCAAATATTATTTTAAGGAATAAAATTATTCTATTTAAAATATTCTTTGAACTTATATGACCTATGTCAAACATTTTTAGAACTAAAGTAAAATATTACTTTAATAAAAAAAATCTTTTATTTAAATCAATTATTTTCAAGGTGAGTTTTAGTTTTAGATTAAATTGAAACACTAATACCTTTTATATTTTTATAATAAATCAATTTATTTTATTAAAATCAATATCTAAGATAATTTTATCTTATATATAAATTTAAAGCTTAAAGAATTTATTTTAAAAAAAACTTTCTAAAAAATGAGGGGTTCGGGTTATTTTAGACCCAAACTCACTTTAAAATCCTATTTTCTCATTTTTTGGACATTGACCTTTGAATAGTAACTTTACATTTTTGAAAATGTAAGGGTTACTCACAAAACTACCCTTCTCTTCACTTATAAAAGAGTAGCATCACCACCACTTCAAGACTCACCATCCCTTAAACTTTATCAATTAAAATATAAAAAACGTAACCTCTTATAACCCTATCATGCTTAAAAAATACTTTAGACACCATTAGTTATCATAAGGACTTTCTTTTAAATGGAGAATTCCTAGGTAAAATTCAAGTCCCTGACATGAGCATCAACTTCTTATTAGTGTTTACTTATTAATTTTTGTTATCATATCCTTATATAAACTTATTAATATAATTAAATAAATATGATTAGTATACTTAAATTTAATTATATTAATTACATGAAAATTATTCATCCATTCCAACACTAATAAAAAACAAAACATCAATTGTGTGTACTTGCGTACTATAGCCTCCATGAAGTGGTGTTGTTCATTTTTCATCATTGTCCCTAATAGATGCTAAAAAGGGATTAATTTTATGAATAATTATGTTTTTATTTCATTATTATAATTAGTAAAAGATAAATTTTTATATACCATCACTTTAACCATTAATTGATAAATGAGATCGTTAATCATGCGAAAGTGTGGACTACCACCCCCATGAGAAATGAACTTCATTTTTCATCACCACCCATAATGGTGGTTAAAATAATGGATTTAATGGAGGTATATGATATTTATGACATTTTTAAGATTATGTAAAAGTAATATTATCACTAGATATATAAAATTTATTATTCATTAAATCATTATAACATGCTTCTATTTGGGTTCGTTTTACCCCTACATGGACGATGTTATACTTTTATGTCATGAATGATTGGGGAATGTCATATGTTGGTAATATAATATAATAATTTATGATTTTTTAATGATTATAGAATTATTATATTAATATTTAAAATAATTAGTAGTATTACAACTTTTGATCATTAAACACACAAAAACTAGTTCACCACAGTCTCTATTTTTCATGGCCCATATTCAGGTCCTTCGGCTAAAGAAAATGATAATTAAGAAATAATTGAAAAAATATTATTATATCTTAAATTATCATGTAATTATGAACCTCAAAAAAATTTATTGAGAATTTATCTCATCACCATTAATTTTTAACGAATTAAATAATCAACATTTTAGTACACGATGATGAAAGTGACTATAATTGAGTAATATAATTGTAATAGATGATTATAAATAAATAATATAAAGGATAAAAAACTAATAATGTTATGAATTAATTAGTTAATTTAATTATGTTTTTAATACATTAGGTTATATCATGGTGGATTTTGAAGTAATTCATGGAAAGTGACTTTTTCATCTCATATCACTTTTCTTGAGACACGTGTTCTATTGTGTAAAAAATTTCAATTATATGGTGTATACACTACCTATTTGGATTATTTTATAATGAATTATATTTTACTAAAGGAATTTGAAATATAATTATAATATCTATATTTCAAAATGGTTTTGATTGAAATGTTACCTAATCCACCATAATGACCAAAAATCTAAAATTTTGGAAAGTAGAATGTGTGTGGTTTTACTAGAAAAAACACCCTTTTCTGGATACCATAAAGTGGATGTGGCTATGGAATATACTCACCTAGGGATAATCACCACAAAAAGGGTTGTTTGATTATTGAATAAATTGTTACTCTGATGCATGGTGACTAGGCCCATGACCGCACACTTGGATAAACAATCACGGGGGATATGTTTGGATAATTGAAGTGATATTTGCAAATATTAATTAAGGATTTTCCTATCAATGCTTTAGTATACTATCATTGAAAAATATTGAATTAAATTACTATATTCTATTGATAACCCAAAACTTTGAATGTATTATCTCTTCCACCATATCTTTATTTCTTTTATAAAGGCACTTCCAATTACATTGAGAATGACACATAGTTTTTAAGTTGATTTTATGTTCATTATCCTATATATCCACATTTTTCTATTTAATATGGAAATATTTGGTTTATGTATTTCCATAATATATATATATATATATAATGTTTTATTTATCTATAATTATGTAATAGGTTCCTTAGATAACTTTATGAATTGTCTTGTCAACTCATATGATGAATAAAATGGACTTGATTAGTTATGGGTGGGGTTCAGTACAGATAGTCCCTTGATGAATTGATAAGTCTCATGAGATAAACTAAATTGGTTATTTTCATATTCCTTACCTGTTTATGTGTGATGTCTTAGTATAAAGACTTTATAGTATGTTTAGGATGTCTGGAATTATGTATTCTATAATTATGAGAACATTAATTATTATCCATGTTTTTATTTATTTTCATATATATGTTATTCCCTCAATTTCATTTTATTATGGTATTGTTTTGATCCTTTATTGTTTTCTACACTATTTATGACATGTTTCTATTATGATAGATTCCATTGTATGTTACTCATTACTTAGCATTTGAGCTCACCCTTATTTTTTCATTCTCTAAGAAACCTATAAGAGAACTATGTGTAATTTTCAAGGATATTCTAAAAGGTATAATAATATTCTCATTTAGTTTTTATGTTGTATTTTATGCTTTAAAGTGTAATGTGAAAATATATTTGTATCTAGTATTCCAAGACTATTAAGCTATTGGATCCTGTGGGAACTCATGTATTCTGTACCAAATATTAAATAATACTATTGAGTTTGGGTTTCTAGAGTTCAGGTTATTATACTTGGTATCAAAGAAAGTTTAATAGAAACCTTATAGACTAGATGTAGAGAAACAAGGTCATATATCACAAATATTATGAAAACCCTTAATATTTTAAGGAATTTTTTCTATAAAAACTAAGATGAATTTTATTTTATAATTCAATATCATGTGTTAAGTATGTGTATTCCATTGTTTAGATATGTAAACCAATGGAAGGAATGTGAATCATATCAATACCCATTATCAATGTATTGATATTCCCCCTAAGAATTTCAATGTGGATAGAGTTGGAGTTGAACAAATCATAACCATATTAGGGTAGTTGACCCAAGTTATGAAAGATAACCTCCCCCAATTAGAGAAAAATGTTGATCCACAACATATAGAAACTATGTGGGGCTGCTTTTAGTGGAAACAACCTCCATCATTCAATGGAACAACTAAATTGTTTATAGTTTTGCAATAGATCAAATCTATAGAAAATATATTTCTCAATTTTGGAAGTAGTGAAAGGGAAATAGTCATCATGGCATTATATTATCTGAAAGGAGATATGGAATAATGGTGGTTACTATTTTAGAACACTAAATAGGAAGTATATATAGAGTTCAGTGAATGGATAAATTTTAAGGAGATATTGTATGAAAAATAATTTCCTCATGAGAAAAGGGATAAAATAGAAATAAAGTTCCTCAATATCAAATAGAAAGAGTGGAAAATATTTTTGTGTATGATGATAAATTTATAAGGTTAATTATACATATTTTTGACAATATAAGTAGAATGGAAAGAAAAATTGGACATTTATTTGATAGAATAAATATGAACCTTTGAAGGGCATTAGTCTCTTATAAATTTTCTTAATATGGGGATATAGTTAAAAGTTCCATTAAGATAATGAAGTATTTATCTAAGACATATTTATTTAAAGGATATTTGGAGAAGAAGAGGTCTGATGAGAAAAAAGAAATGAAAATTATGTCAAATGGGAATAAAGGAATAGTGGAATTTCACACGTGAAAGGAAAGATATAAGTCTTTTATGTTAAATACTTTAATTTTATATAAATGGGGTACTATGTGATCCACTTCCCATAGATGTCAATGTAATTTACCTCAAAAAAATTCAAGGGAGAAATGTTGAGCTTATGTGATTACTACAACTGAAGTTGAAGCCCCAAATAACTTGATAGGAGGTACATTAATACTAAACTCAAAGTTTGAAAATTATTTATTTAATTCTATATCTATGCACTTTTTTATATCAGGAATTTTTTATAAGAACATTGAATTATCTCATAATACTAGGAGAAAGGAGTTTTCAGTTAAGATACCTAATGATATTCTTATTGTAATGAAGATTTTCTGAGAAGTCTCTTTTAAGATGCATAAATATTCCTTGGTAGAAAACATGATTATTATAACTATGGTTTGTTTTTACTTAATTCTTGGTATTGATTAGATCTCAATGTATAATGAAAAAAATTATTTTTTAGAGAAAGATATTTCTATTTTTTAAGGGGGCACTGAATCCCTTGTTTTTAAGGGATAGACTTTTCTTCCTTAGTCTTTTATAAACCTACCTCCAGTAGCTCACCTTAATGAAATTATGAGAGAATAAGGATATAAAACATTATCCAAGGATAAGAAAAAAATTCTAAGGATAGAGGATGTACCCATTGTATACAAATATGTTGATTTATTAATAGAGTAATTTCATAGTCATCCATCTGAGCATGAAGTTGAGTTCTCCATTAAACTCATTACTAATGAAAGGCCCATATCTAAATTTATCTATAGAATGGAACTATATGAGTTGTTAGAATTTAAGAAACAATAATAGGATTAATGTAATAAGTTATTTATATTCCATAGTGTTTCATTATAGGGATATCCTATTTTATTTATGAAAAAGAAGTATGGATCGATAAGAATGTACATCTATTAAATAGAGATTGATTCCATTACTATAAATAATAAGTTACTTTACCATGCATTGATGATTTATTTTATTAAATTCAAGGAGGTAAATATTTTTCAAAGATCAATATTTTTTCTGGTTATCATCAGTTAAGGGTGAATAAGGAAGATATACCAAATGTGGTATTTCATATGATGTATGGACATTATGAATTTAAGATAATTCCCTTGGATTAACTAGTGAACCTTCTATTTTGATGGATCTAATGAATAGAGTATTCATGGATTATCTTGATAACTTCATGATGGTGTTCATTGATGATATCTTGATATACTCCAAAAGCTATGAAGATCATGAGAACCATCTATGAATAATTATTAACACCCTCGTAGAAAAGTAATTATATGAAAAATTCAACAAGTGCGAATTTTGGCTCCATCAAGTTTCTTTTCTTGGCTATATTTTCTCCAAGGATGGAATATATATTGATGCTTCAAAGAAAAAGGTAGTCAAATAATGTCCTACATCGATGAATATAACTAAAATACATAGTTTCCTTGGTTTAGTGGGTTATTTTTGGTGATTTGTTCAAAACACTTCTCAGTCACTACTACAAAACATACCTTTAACAGCATTGGCCTCTATCTGCGCTTGTAGAAAGCACTGATAAAGGTGACCTTTATTAGTGCTAAAAACTACTGATAAAGGATACATTTTATTAGTGCTAAAAAACACTAATAAAAGGTACCTTTTATCGGTGCTTTTTTAGCATTGATAAAATGTAACCTTTATCATCGATTTTTTATAGAATTGATAAAAGGAACTGTTTATTAGTGCTTTATTTTTAGCACTGATAAAGGGTACCCTTTATTAGTGCTTTATTTTTAGTGTTAATAAAGGGTATCATTTATCAGTGTTTTTTTAGCATTGATAAAGGTCCGGAATAAAATGAAATAATTAAACAAATAAAAAGTAAAAATGAGTAAATTAAAAAAATTATTAACAATTTTATTCATTAAATATTTATGGATAAAAATGAATAGATTTAATATATATATATTATAAATATTAATAAATAGTATATATTAAATATTTAGATATGTAAAATTAATTTAATGAAATAATTATGAAAATAAAAAATTAAAATGAGTAAATTAAGAAAAGTATTATGATTTTTATTAATTAAATAGTTATTGATAAAAATGAATAAATTGTAATAATTAAACTAGAAAAATAAAAAATGAATAAATTACAAAATTATAAAAAAATTTATTAATGAAATAATTATTAATAAAATTGAATGAGTTTAATATATATATATATATATATTATAAGTGGTAATAAATAATATATATTAAATATAAATATAGAAAATGAATAAAATGTAATGATTAAAAACATATTAATGTCTTGTTCATTTTTAATGGTTTTTATAAAAAGTTATTCATTAATAAATTTAATATAGAAATATGCTCATATATATATATATATATCAATGTATCTAATATTTTCTAAAATATGTTTTATATAATACAAAATATTTATGCTTACATTAAATAAATCATTTATTTAGTGAAATATGGTTTAAAATTAAAAATACTAACTCATTTCATCAAATAATGGACATAATTGAATGTTGTTTGATTTTTTAATTTTACATATATCAAACGTGTGTTACAATGATTTCACATACATATACGTAATTAATACATTTTTATATAAAATGCACACACACAAATATTTATGAAGTATGAAATCTTATATAGAAACACATACATCTAACATTTATGTAATTTATTGAAATTTTATTATTCATTTTAGAATTTCATTATAACATGATACATTTAATATATTAGGTTTTTAATCGGTAGATTTTATTTATTTATTTCTAATATTATTACAATTATGCATTGTTTATTCATTTTTAATAATTTTTTTTATTTTTTTTAATTTAATCATTTTCTATTATTTTTTTATATATATTTATTTTAAATGTTTTAATATTTTCAATATGTATTCATCTTTAATGAATTATATATCCATATTTTTTCAATAATTTTAATTTAATTAACAAAACTTGTCCATTTTTTTAATATTTTTAAAGTCTACTCATTTTTAATTATTCATTTTCATTCATATTTAAGATTTTTATTTAAGATTATATATTCCCTAATAATTTTAAAAATATATTTGTAAAGAAGTATTAATAAATAAATATATTTATAAATTTATATTTACTATATTTTTAAATTTATATATTTATAATTACAAATAAATAATTATTATTTTGTAAAAAAAGTATTATATAATTATAAATAAATAATTATATATATTTAAATAATTATAAATTTATAATAAATTTATTTAAATAATGGATATATTTACTATATTTATATTTATATTTTTATTTATATTTTTATTTATATTTTTATTTATATTTTTATTTTTATTTTTATTTTTATTTTTATTTTTATTTTTTATTTTATTTTTATTTTTATTTTTTATTTTTATTTTTTTATTTTTTTTACTTTTTTTTTTATTTTTTTTTATTTTTTTATTTTTTTTTATTTTTTTTATTTGTATTTCTATTTATGTTTATATTTATGTTTAAATTTATGTTATTATTTATGTTTATATCCATGCTTATATTTATGTTTATATTTATATTTATATTCATGTATGTTTATATTTATTTTTATATTTATGTTTATATTTATTTTTATATTTATGTTTATATTTATGTTTATATTTATGTTTATATTTATGTTTATATTTATGTTTATATTTATTTTTATATTGATGTTTATATTAATATTTATATTTATGTTTATATTTATATTTATCTTTATCTTTATCTTTATCTTTATATTTATGTTTATATTTAACTTTATATTTATATTTATGTTTATATTTATGTTTATATTTATATTTATATTTATATTTATATTTATTAATTTAATATATATAAAAATAATTATATAAATATATATGATGATATAAATATATAAATAATATTTTTAAAATTATTTACTAATTTATTAATAAATAATTGTATATTTAAATAATTATAAAATTATAATAAATATTTTTAAATAAGGAATATATTAACTATATTTATATTTATATTTATATTTATTAATTATATATATATAATTATTTAAATTTATATAATAATATAAATATATTTAATATTGTAAAGTTATAATAAATATATCTAAATAATGGAAATATTAATAATATCATATTAGGTCCTTAGGGGTACAATTATAATCAAACACACACACACACAGGCCGGAAAAGTTGGTCACAGCACCCCCCAAGGATAACCCACCCAACCAGCCACTTTTTATATATATTTATTAAATATATATATATTGATACAAATAATTTATAATAATTTATATTTATTTATAAACAAATTTATAAAAATATATTTACTATATTTATAAAATTATATATTTATAATTCTAAATAAAAAAATATATTTTTCTTAAAAAATATTTATGTAATTATAAATAAATATTTATATATTTAAATAATTATAAAATTATAATAAATATATATAATTATATAAATATATTTATAATTTTTTTATATATAATAATAGTTATAAATCATTTATCAGCACTAAATTTTTAGCGCTGATAAAGATGTCTTTTATCAGTGCTTCTTTAGCGCTAATAAATATGCCTTTTATCAGCGTTTTTTAGTGGTGGTAAAGCTCTATCTTTATAAGTGCTAAAAAACATTGATAAAGATATTTTTTATCAACGCATATTAATTTAGTGCTGAAAAAAGGTTTCTTTATCAGATATTTTTTGGAAGTTATGGTAAAGGTATCACTGGTCGATTTAAAAGCACCATAACCGTGACATATTCAATCGTGACTCTCAAGCTCTCACAGAACACCTATACTATTATTGATCCTCCTCTATATTCTCTCGAATGAATTAAGGCTAGAATCTAAGGTATGTTATTTTATCATCATCCTCTCCATTGATTGCTAATTTGGGTTCTGTCATTTTCATTATTGTGGTGTCCTCAACCATGTAAACCCTACTCACTACTAGAAAATATGGTTATTCCAACGGTTCTAAACTGTTGGTATAGGCTGGAAAACTGTTGGTATAGCCTATACCAACGGTTTTCCAAACCGTTGGGTAGTAAGCCGTGAGGAAAGCCTTATACCAACGGTTTGATCTAAACCGTTGGTATATTGTTTTTTTAAATTTCTCCCAATGTATACCAACGGTTTAGAACCATTGGTACTGTATTTTTTTAGAATTATTATACCAACGGTTTTCAACCATTGGTAATGTGATTTTCTAGAACACCTATACCAACGGTTTAGAACCGTTGGTATTGTGTTTTTCCAGAATTCCAGAACACCTATACCAACAGTTCTAAACCATTGGTATTGTGTTTTTCCAGAATTCCAGAACACCTATACCAACGGTTTAGAATTGTTGGTATAGTGTTTTTCCAGAATTCCAGCACTCTTATACCAACGGTTTAAAACCGTTGGTATTGAGTTTTTCCAGAACTACTGCACAGCATCCCCCCTCCAGTAGCCCCTCCACTATACACCTGCATAAAAAATATCACAAAAACCACATACAGACTTAAAACAGTATAAAAAAACCTAAAATAGCACAAAAAAACATAAAACCATCAAACTCTTCCAACCATGTCATGTACTACAATTCCCTATTTCAATCTTCATATGACAACAATCATCCGGTAGTAATTCACCTCACTCTTGCACAACCCCCCAACCAGCACAGCCCCCACACCTCCCCATCAAATTCTACTAGGAAGAATAGTATGAGAAATACCTATTAGATTTGAATAAGAGTTTGAAATTGGTTCATATCCCTTTTTTTATCCTAGATTTGGGAATGTAATGATTTGTGATGAATTTTCATTGAACCTGTCTTGTTTATAATATATGGTGAAAAAGTATTTTCTTAGGAGTCTCGTCACTTATAACCCCATGAGTAAAACTACCCAACTCATGAAAATGAGTTTGTGACTATCGTTGATGAGTGTAAATTTCAGTTGTATTCACTTAAAATGATGTCCTTTGGAAACAAAAGAGAAACTTTGAGTGGTGTCATCCACAACATGCCTCGGATTGAGGCGGGGTTGACTCGTACACGTCACATATGACCCATGGATCATTTTCATAAAGTTTCAATAGAATCTGAATGTGTTTGGTCAGTTTTTCATATGCCATTTGTTGTTTTCACTTAAAATCATGTCCATTTCAAATAAAAGTGAGATAGTTTGAGTGGTATCGGCCACACTGTGACTCAGATTGAGGCGGGGTTGACTCGTACACATCACAAATGACCCATGGATACTTGTCCTAAAGTATCAATAGAATCCGAATGTGTTTGGTCTGTTTTCCATATGTCAGTTGTTGTTTTTACTTAAACTGTTGTCCATTTCAAAGAAAAGTGAGACACTTTGAGTGGTACCGGCCACACCGCGCCTCGGATTGAGGAGGGGTTGACTCGTACATGTCACAAATGACCCATGTATTTTTTTCCTAATGTATCAACACAATCCGAATTCGTTTGGTCAGTTTTCCATATGTCATTTATTTTACTTAAAAGCGCATCCATTTTAAACAAAAGAAAGACACTTTGAGTGGTACCGGCCACACCGGCCCTCGGATTGAGGTGGGGTTGACTCGTACACGTCACAAATGACCCATGGAAACTTTTCCTAAAGTATAAACATAATCCTAATGCGTTTGGTCAGTTTTCTGTATGTCGGTTGTTGTTTTCACTTAAAATCATGTCCATTTCAAATAAAATTGAGACACTTCGAGTGATATCGGCCACACCGTGCCTCGGATTGAGGCGGGGTTGACTCGTACATGTCATATATGACCCATGTATATTTTTCCTAAAGTTTCAACATAATTTTAATGCCTTTGGTCGGTTTTTTGTATTTTCAGTTGTTGTATTCACTTAAAATGATGTCTTTTTGAAAAAAATTACAAATACATAATAGAGGAATAAAAGTTAATGATATTGAAGAAAAAAAGTTACATAATGAGTAACAGTCTATAAGGAATAAAAGTTATAGAAAGACTGACTGTGTGGGAACTAATGTTAGGAATTTGAGGAATGATAGTTACATAATGTGCAATATCAATTTTAATAAGAAGTTATAGAACCCAAAACCGTATTTTTTTATCTAGTTTACGGAAATCCAAACAACCTAAGAACGTTTGTATCCCTCTCTTGCTGCACCAGAACCATCAATTTAGCATAACATCTAAGCCTTAATGCATCGAAATTAATTTACATTGTTCAGGATCAATTTCAGAGTACAACCTATCTCTATCATCAATGACATAGTGATCATGAAAAAAGAATCAAATGAAATATCCAAGTAGGTACCATTTAAGGAGGGAAATGATTTCCTTCATTCTTGGTAGCACTTCATAAGCACTGACTTTGAGAACTCTGACTGCATGGTCTGCATCAAAATATTATAAACCATTATTTTTTTATCTTCTTATAATAAGTGTTGAGTTTTATAAGACATTTGCAATAAGTGAGCCTAATTCCATTATAAGGCTAGAAAATATGTATAGAAATGGAAATATATCTAATAATACGTTGGAGTTATTCATAAATGGAAAGGACCATTATTCATGATAAATGATATAATTATTGGCGATAGTACCTTGAGAACCAAATGCATCTGAAATGAAGACAACCTCCCTAAATGTCTGTTTGAAGAGGACATCATGAATGATCAATATTATGCACCTTATAACAATATTAGTTTCCAACCAAGGAGACTTTTTTATATCGTTTTTAAAACTCACAAGTTAGTCCAAATGAGATTCCACTTCAGCAATAACCATTTTTTGCTGACTTCATATCATAGATCCCAGCAGAAGAGACCTGTCCTTTTCTTTAAGAGAAGACCCATCACAAAAGACACATTGAACTTCATAATAACCAAACTGTTGATTTCCCTAAATAATTTTCCACCACGCATCTGCACAGCTAAGTAAAAACTGTCCATGTTTAACTTCTACATTGTAATAGGCACTTTTTATCTATGAAATATCCCCAGTTTGACATACCTATCCTACCTCCCAATGAATGAAATTTGCAGCAACAATTTTATGGCCACCACCAATTCTCCCCCTGCCATAAGAAACCCATAAAGATATTGTTCTTAGACTTAACACAATAGTAGAAAGCATAAATTATATTTAAACATGATTGAAAATTTATTCTCAACAAATTGAAATAGTAATCCTGAAGTAACATACATTTAAAATAATAAAAGGAAACAAAATCAATGAAACATGTAGCACCTCCCCCTCCAACCTCAGCCCCCCCCCCCCCCTGCGCAGCCCCTTTCCCCAGCACTCCCCCATGGACAACCTCTTCTCCCACCCTGCCCAGCCCCTTCCCACAGCAGTCCCCTCCCCCCTGCCTAGATCTCCCCCTCTGGTCCCGCCCTTCCCAGCTATTCCATCAAGTATAACATATCTTCTCCAAAAAAATTACATGTTTTGTTCAACACAACCTGTGCAATGAATGATGGAAACATATGAGAAATCAACATGTATCTAATTTTTCGACTGGATATGATCAACATGTGAAAATATAGGTAATCCACTACCTGTGATAGCTGGTAATATTGAAGGATGGTTGATTTTACATAGCCCATTTATCCCACCAATAGGATCAACAACATTTTTCAATGAAAAAAAACAGTACTGCATCATGAGACGTAATCGACCTGGAGAACATAAAAAAACAGTAGTACATCATGTGAATTAAATGATAGGGAGAGCATCTGGCCATAAAAAAAGTGGAAAACATAAAAAACATTGACAACAACAGTGGAAAATGTTATTGAAAACATAATGTAATACATTTGAAAACATACCAACCTGCCCATCCCCTGCCCCTCTCCTCCCATCCCCCCCTGCCCAACCTTTTCCCCCAGCAGCCCCCTCCCTCCTGCCATCACCCATCCCCTCCCCTACCCTCCCCTCCCCTCCCCTCCCCTACCCTCCCATCCAACCTGCCCAGCCCATGCCCCTCCCCTCCCCTCCCCCCATCCCACCCTTTTCCTCTAGTAGCACCCTGCCCCTCCCCTCCCCTCCCCCCTGCCCACCCTTTTCCCCCAGTAGCCCCCTCCCCTCCCCTACCCCTGCCCAACCTCTTCCCTCAGCACCCCCTCCCTCATGTCATCATCCTCCTCTCCCCGACCCTCCCCTCCCATCCCCTCCCCTTCCTTACCCTCCCCTCCAACCTGCCCAGCCCCTACCCCTCCCCTCCCCTCCCCCCTGCCCACCCTTTTCCCCCAGCAGCCCCCTCCTCCCTGCCCAGCCTTTTCCCCCAGCAGCCCCCTCCCCTACCCTCCCCTCCCCTCCCCTTCCATGCCCTCCCCTCCAACCTGCCCAGCCCCTGCCCCTCCCCTCCCCTCCCCCCCTACTCACCCTTTTCCTCCAGCAACCCAATACCCCTCCCCTCCCCCCTGCCCACCCTTTTCCCCCGACAGCCCCCTCCCCTCCCCTCCCCACTGCCCAACCTCTTCCCCCAGCACCCCCTTCCTCCTTCCATCATCCTCCTCTCCCCGTCCCTCCCCTCCCCTCCCCCCTTGCCCACCCTTTTCCCCAAGCAGCCCCCTCCCCCCTGCCCAACCTTTTCCCCCATTAACCCCCTCCCTCCTTCCATCACCCAGCCCCTCCCCTACACTCCCCTCCCCTCCCCTTCCATGCCCTCCCCTCCAACCTTCCCAGCCCCTTCCCCTACCCCTCCCCTCCCCCCCTTCCCACCCTTTTCCTCCAGCAACCCCATGCCCCTACCCTCCTTCCCACCCTTTTCACCCAGTAGCCCCCTCCCCTCCCCTCCCCCTGCCCAACCTCTTCCCCCAACACCTTCCCATTCATGAAATAAGTTTACATGAAGATATAGTAATATTTAAAAATAACAATACATACTATGTATGACTAATAGGGAAACACTTTAATAATAAATTCATAAATATGTATAAGAAATCTGTGAAAATAGTAAGTATGATAAATTTGTAAACACTTCAATAAGTATTCCAGAATTTAGTTGGCATCCCCAAAATTCCCAGAAGGTCCACCATTACTAAAATAGAAATCATCCCCTGAACAGAATGGAAATTCAAAAACAGCATGATTCACTTCAAAAACACAAAAATAATAACATAATAAATAATATTTAGAGTGATTGTTTTTGAACATTAGGATGACCATATTAACTTATAAAATCAAATATCATACAGGGAATCATTTAGTTCATTCTAATTCCAGATATAAATCTATTCATATTAACCTACAATGGTGACCATAAGGAATATGGAAACTATTTTTCATAACCATTAGTGAAACAGTTATTCATAAGAAGTCATTAATAAACACTATGTATGAGAAATTGGGAAATAATTTTATAATAAAGTGGAAGAGATAGTTTGGATGAAAGGTAACATAACAAAATGTGTATAGAAAATGAATTATATCTGAAAATATGGTTGAGTTATTCTTAAATAGGGTCTAATTTTAAATGAGAAGAGTACATGTAAATAACACAATCTCATATATAACTCTTAATAATGAATGGGAAAAATGTATAGGTGACACTTGAAATCATTGAAGCACAAATATGATGTTTAATAGTTGCATGGTTTTAATATACCTTCACTAAATAAAATATTACTGTGGATTTGAAACATTATATATACAATCAATAGTGTTGGTCCCAAGTAATGTTTTCATAAAGCATTAATACTTAAGTACAATTAAATGGTTTTTGCAGCTAAAACCCAGAAAAGACAATATTTCTTGTGATAAAGTATCCAAACCAAGTGCAGAAGGATCCTTGCTAGAAATTTTTATTACCAACACAGCTCCCTGAAATAGTGAAGCATGAAGGCATTAAGGATAAGGTGAATTGGGAGAACATGTGAGACCTGAACAATGGATGAAAAATAAAGCTACAATCATGACCTTGGTATGATCAAAACAATAATGTACAATTACTACTTGAAAAAACACATTTATTTTCATGTGATTATTCCATGCATGTTATTGTCAGGCATAAAACTATCAGGCATAAATGACATAAGATGCACTTATATGGGAAAATGACATAAACATGAAATACATGGCTAACTAAGAAAGCTAAGTAATACAAAATAGAAAAATGGGTATCACAGTACCAAGGAATACTAAAGGTCTAGGTAGTAGACTAATCATACAATAAGAATCAAGTGAAAAAAAGAGATCTGATAACAACATCCCTATGAAGCAGAGGAAAACCCCCGTGTGGAAAACTAGGTTCAAAAATAAAGAGTTATACAGAATTCAAAAATGTAATGGATCAATCTACCCCTGATCACCATCACCATCACCATTGTCATTATCAACCTCATCCTCACTGCCATCTCTGTCCTCGTCGTCATCCTCATCATCGTCCCCATGCTCATCACCGGCCTCATCCTCGTCCTCAGCCTCATCCTCATCCTCGGCCCCATCCTCACCCTCGGCCCCATCCTTGCCCTCATCCTCATCCTCATCCTCTCCCTCATCCTCTTCAGCATCCTCATCATCACCAGGAACTTCATCATCTCAACCGCCACTAGAGCTGTCGCCTGGTGCATTGGATAATGCACCCATTGACGACATAAATGTCTGAAGAGCCGCGTTGGCCTCTGGTGGAAGTGATGAAGATAAATCTTTCATCAGTTTCATAAATTCTTTGTCCCTCGTTTGAACTTGTACTTCCAACTCTGTGACCCTTTTATCAGACTGTCTTGCATGCTCCTTGACCTGTTCCAACTTAGTGGTACTAGAATGGATACCTGGAGAGGACCAATACCTCATCGGGACTATATTCTTAATAGGTTGGCAGCGTACTCGACCAGAGTGCTCCTCTCCCAAAACCTGATATAAATGATCATGTGGACCAAAATTGTTAGGCTCCTGGGCATCAAGAGCCTCTAAAGCATCCTGTTAAAAATATTAATAGATTAATAAATTTCAAAATAGATATTAAACTTTTAAGTAAACAAATTAAAACTTACAATCTTTTCTTGGGTCTGTTCATTTCCCGCAGTTCCGTCTTTTTTTCTTTTACTCAAGAAAAACAATTTTGCTCGAGGGATACATCCTTAAATATTCAATTTGTGCTTCTGTAATGACATTTAAACAATATAAAGTGGAAGTATAATCTTATATTCAATATTCAACAAATCACATAATTTAAGTAGGAAACAATAAAAGGGAAAGTCCTAAAGAAAAATTATAAACAACTATATCGTACCAGCGGCCTCTCATGATATGCCATAGTTATATTCCCCAAAGTGTGGAGGTATTGCTTTGAATCAATGTTTTTTTTGTTTTTTTTAGAATATTCCTAAATAATGTTTAATAATAAATAAGATTATATTAATGAAAAATATGAAAACTCTCATTTAAATACCTCAAATGAGATTAATACCTTAAATTTGGCAGTCGCCCAATGGGTAATCATTTGGAGATATTTCTCTATCGGGCAGTCATCCATGATAGGTAATGTCCCTAACTCCATGCCCACTCTATCAAACTATCCAACATAAATCTCATGCTTATAATCTCTCCAAAGCTCTCCTAACTCTTTTAAACGCGCTGAACGTGAACCTTCTCCATCAGGGAAGTTAAACTGAAGATGAAACCCAATAGATTAGTTCATATAAATAAAAAAAATACTACATTAAATCCAATAGATTTTTTACCCATATTTATGCCCATGCGTTATATTTGACTTCGTGTGGCAGATGTATCCAAGAGAGACGGCTGACCGGAATGATATCGGAGTATTTGGCTAGCGTCGCCAAAAAACCCTGACATTCCTACCCATATTTTTCAATCATTTATCCATCAACATTGTATTCAACCATCAACTGTGTCTAGTGGTTCCATACCGCACGCAAGCGAGTACTCCCCCTCCCTCGCCTTCTATCTGTAGATGAATCGATTATTGAAGAAAAATAATATCAGTACAAGTTATAAAAAAAATAAATTTTGGTATAATAAATTCATAGAGTTATATAAATATACCTATGGTAGTCGGATCAATGGGCGTCACTAGATGTGCAGAAGCTGAAGGAATATCCTGTACATGTGGAGTGTCCCTCAGTGTACGCTCCTCAGCCACATACTGTGTCACAGCAGAAGTCGAAGAAGGTGGAATATAATAGCTCAGAGATAATGAACCAGAAGCAAAAGCCGATGGCATAGACATCTGTCCAACTGTTAGTGTAAACATCAGAGGTCTAAATATCCCGTGTGTCCTTGAAGACATGTCGGGATCAAAATGGGGCAAAGAAGATATGTCTGTGGTAGTGGATTGTCTAACTCTCACCCCACGAGCCCTCGAACCACCGGCCTCAGTACCGGGACCACTAGATGATCGTCCATCTCTAACACCACCCTCCTCCTACCACCAGCCTCTCTACTATGAGCAATATCAGGCTCCTTGTCAGATATCTCTCGTCTAGGGGGTCGATCCTAAATAAAACACAAAAGTAAACACATAATATTATAAGTTATTGAAATATTTATATTTGAAATAAAATACTCAAAAAAGGGACGAGTGAAGGAACACCCATATATATCATGCGGCGATTATTATCTGTCATCTGTTTTCGTCACCTCTCTTCGATGGGTGTCATTTCCTGCAATGAAAACAAATATGGAAGTAATTAGAAACAGATAACTAATGTGTAACCCAAAAAACAAAATATAGAAAAACCATTCTGATAAAGAAAACATAAATTAAAAGAAGATTTATAGTGGTTTGAAGGTAAGTACTAGGATACACACACTGAATGGTGTAGGTGAAACATGTAGGTGAGAACCCGACTGTATGATTCTATATATTTCCCACCAAAACTTCGGGTTCACAATCAACTCTGACAATTGAGCTATTTGTGTCATCATAAGTAATAAACGGATTGCTTCCAATTGTAGTAGAGATAGTTTCAACTTCATCATCACCATCATCAAAAACATGTATGGGATTTACTTCAATAATTACACCGAATTTAGGATGACGATGATCTTTGAGATAAAAAACGTGTTTCACCATTGATGCCAATACATATGGTTCATCGGTGGCAAGAATGCGAGTCATGTCAATAACTCGAAATCCACAATCATCAATAAAGGTGCCTTGCCTTGTCATTGAATCAAACCATTAACATTTCTTCATCGTGACTCGACCATGCGAGTAATAATCCAAAATTATTATTTTCTCTATGACTCCATAATAAGCAACATTTTCAGAATGAGTTCTTGTATCCGATGAACTGGCATAACAGTATGTTGTGGTAGTTAGCATAACACCATTATGTTGTTTTCTCATGTTTCTTGCTCGTTTAGTGATAATAAATTTGTATCCATTGATCACAAGTGATTTACAAGTATGAACCATGGTATTAGGACCAAAAGCAAAAGCTCTTATATCCTCAAAAACAAAGTCTGCAGGAAAACTCGATACCTGAAATATAAACAAATAATAAACTTAATTAAATATTATTTTTATTTAGTTATTACAGAAATATTTTTACCTTCAATTTCAACCAATCAGAAAACCCTTTGCTATTAAAATTCTCTTTCCTTCTCAAAGATAAAGAACAATTATTTCTATATATCAATTATTTATGTTCCCTGTAGATAAAAATAATAATAGTTTAACAAATATTTAAAATTACAAGAGATAAGATAAGAGATACATGTACAATTTACTTACTTGATATACTCATCGAAAAAATCACAATTGAACAACACTGTGCGATGTTCCATCTCTCTCTCTTCAAGCCTTAATATTGTCAATATATATGATCCCAAAATTCCTTCTATCTGAGGAAGTGATGGAAAACTGGGTTCAATTTTCCCATACTGTTCTTCTTCATTTCTCATTGGTCTGTTTATTATCGTAGTAAGATCAGACAAATACATTGAGAAGAAATCCATACATTCTTGAGGCAAGTAACCGTTCACAATAGAACCTTTGGTATAATTCATGTTCTGAACATATGATTTCAATGTGCACATGTTTCTTTCAGTTGGATACATCCAACGGAAAGCAATGGGTCCTCCAAGAAGTATTTCAGTCGGAAGATGGACAGTCAGATGCAACATGCATGTAAAAAATGATGGAGGGAATATTTTATCTAACTCACACAAAATTAATGGTGTCTCTGTCAACAGTTTTTTCAAGAAGGATTTGGATAAACTCTTAGCACAAAGATCCCTAAACAAATATCGCAACCGAGTAACTGAGACTCTAACATTATTAGACAAGAGATGACGAATTGTTCTTGGAATCAACTCATGCAAAAGGATGTGATAATCATGAGTCTTAAAAGATTTCAGCTTCAACTATTTTCTGTTGACCCATTTTGATATATTTCTTGAAGATCCATCAGGAACATTAATAGTCTCTAGCACTTCCATAAATTTATTTTTTTCAGCAGGTTTCATCACATAAGAATCACCTAGAACTTTCCATTTATTTTCACTGATACAGATAGGATGCAATTCTGTTCTGATCCCTCAATCTACCAAGTCACACAGAGATCGTAAATCATATTTTGTCTTCCCCTTGACATTTAGAAGAATCGAAAGCAACATTTCACATATATTCATTTCAATGTGCATTACATCTAAGCAATGACGTAACAAGTTGGTTGACCAATACGACAACTCAAAGAATATACTCTTCTTCTTCCAATTGTAACAGGTATCATTGGAAACATTTTTCCTCTTTCTATATTTCATTACACCCTTCCCAAATGAATAACTGAAATCTTTCAATTCATTAAGCACATAAGTTCTAAACATACGCTGAGGTGGATCTTCATTCTCTATGGTATTGTCAAATCTTCGACGATTGTTTCTATATGGATGGTTCATTGGAAATAATCATCAATGTCCCGTAAAACTAAAACTACAATGATATTTCAGTCTTCTTGATCAATTATTCTTCATACAAATAGGACATGACAATTTTCCTTTTTTGCACCATCCAGACACCATTGTATAATCAGGAAAATCATTGATCATCCACATAAGTGCAGCATGCATCTGAAATATGTCTTTCTAACATGCATTGTTTGTGGGCACACCCACATACCAAAGAAGTTTCAACTCTTTTATTAAATTTTTCATCTATACATCTATATCATTGCTGGGATCAGAAGGGCTAGATATCAGTATACTCAAGAAAGTGTAAGGATTTTCATACACAACCAAGGGGGAAAGTTATAAATGTGTATGAAAACTTTCCATGTGATGTGCGAAGTAAGCATCTTCCCAAATGGATTAAAACCGTCACATGAAAGACCCAGTCTCACATTATGCATGTCGGCTGCAAATTCAGGATATCGAGCATCAAATCTCTTCCATGAAAATCCATCTTCAGGGTGAACCAACTCTTAATTATTATTTTTTCTCTCGGTGTCATGCCATTTCATTTTTATGGATATTTCATCAAACATGAAAAGGTTCTGTAATCTGGGGATCAATGGAAAGTGCCACATTACTTTTTGTGGCACACGAGATGGTGTTTCATCTTCTTTTGGATTCCATCGGAAGGTTCTACATTTGATACAATCATTTCTTTCAGCAGTTTTCTCCAAAAATAAGCTACAATCATTTGGGGAAGCATGAATTTTTTTTTTGAGAATCCAAGTTCATCAACTAACTTCCATGCCATATAGTGGTTTGAGGGAATATCTGCATCATCCAGAAGTAAGTCCTTCAAGAAGGTAAGAATGTAATCAATTACAGTATTTGAAATCCCATACATAGTTTTCCCATGAAAAAATTGGATTAAAAATTCCAACTTTTTCATTTTACCACATTGCCGATATACTGGAGTCGTCGCAGCATCATTAAATTTTTTCACCCTATCAACATCATCATTTTCATTGGACACATCATGTGTGCTTGTATCGAAATCTTGTTGGTTGGACATCCTTTCCTTCTCATGATGCTGAATAAATGGAAACCGATCATATATCAAACTCTCCAATTCAGTCTTATCATTTGGATCATCAACATTTTGAGATTCCATTTTCTCTCCATTGTGATACCACACATAATAGTTTTTTTGGAAACCATATTTGTTTATATGATAGATAACTGCTTCACGACTCAACCAATGTCTTCCAAGACAATTAAAACATGGGAAGTGTATACGACCACTATCTGAAGCCTTGTTAAATGCAAAATCTTGAAAGCTGTTCAAATTATTTTGAAAATCGGTTGAAATCCGATCAGTTTCGTACATCCAACTTATGTCCATTCTGTAAGAAAATTGTAATAAGTCATTTCAAATAAATTCAATATTATTGAAGTTTAATCAAAAAAATATTTAGGTAAATGACAATTTTTTACTTTATATAAAAGCATAACTGACACATTACTCTATATGAGAATCATATTATGAAATACAACAAAATACAATGTATATAAGAAAATAAGATACAGAATTTCTAATGCCTATATTCAAGGATTTCCCAGTAAGATATTGGAAGTGGATCAAGGAATACATAATCCTTAAGGATATTTTTGGGAGTACATGAGTTTTATACTTTAACTTCTTCAGGGAGATCAGGATGAGGAGTAGGATGAGGATCAGGGGAGTGGCGGGACTGACCAAGGGGGGGTGCGGGGCGTCCAGGGGGTGCGGGGTGTCTAGGGGGATGGTGGGTCCATTTGGGGGGTCGAAGGTGTCCAGGGGTGGGGGTGATCTAGGGAGGTTAGGGTGTCCAGGTGGGCGGGCTGTCCGCGGGGGTGGTCAGGTTGTCCAATGGGGTAGGGGGAGTCCAGGGGGTGGGAGGGCTGTCCAAGGAGGTGAGCGGGGTGTCCAGAGGGTGGGTGGGGCTATCCAGGGGTACGAGGTGTCCAAGGGGTGGGAGGGCTGCCCATGGGGGTGGCGGGGCTGTCCAGGGGGTCTAGAGTGTCCAGGGGGGTGGGTGGGCTATCCAGGGGGTGGGTGGGCTGTCCACGGGGGGTGGTCGGGCTGTCCACGGGGGTGGCGATGCTGTCTAGTGGGGTCGAGGGTGTCAAGGGGGTGGGGGGGCTTTCCAGGGGGGTGGGGGCATCCGGGGGGATGGGGGAGTCCGGGGGGGTGGTGGGCGGGTGTCCGGGTGTGGGGTGGGTGGGCTGTCAACAAGGGTAGTGATAGGTGTGGAAATTGTACACCTAGAGTTTGATGAGGAAATACTTATGAGGATGGATTGGAATCTTGGTAGGATCTTAGAGTGGGATAGTCCCTCTGAGTATATAAAATGTATTATGAAATGTTTTAGGGAAATATAATTATCATACATGGCACATGTCTATAAGGTGATAAAATTATATTTTCATAGATGTAGGATGGTATTTTTTGGATTTTTTTGGACTAAATAAATCTTAATTAGTTAATAGAGATGAAGAAGTTCTCTATAACAAATATTAGGAAAAATTGATCTGTTACAGGACATTTTGTTTCTTTATATGGATTAATATCCTTAAAAATACCATTAGTAGTGAGTCATATAAAGAATCATTCCCAAGATTGAGTTTAGGAGTATATATGGTTTTATTATTTTTTCCCATGAATTTTGGGTAGATAAACACTATAATTTTCTTCATAGATCTCATGAATATGATTTTCTATTCATATAATGTCCCTTTAATCATTATATTTATAGATGAAATGACAATATAGTTTATTAAATTATTTTTTAATGATTGACACTGTGACATATTAATGATTACAATTCAATAAAATTTGATTTATAAAAATAATTTTATGTGTCAATATTGGATACAACAGACTACGATCTATTGAAATTAGAGAAGCACCGGGATTTTGGTCTATCTCAATCTCAACATCATTCAAGGGCGTCTCATCACAACCACCTCATAAAAAACAAAAAAAAAACCTAACAACCTTGGTATCCTCCAACATAATAGCTTTAATCTATTCTATAAAAGTATGAACAATCACAAAAACTAGGTGGTCCACATATCAACTTCCCACCTAAAATTCCCACTCAATAACAAAAACTACATTTTTCTATCCCCATATGATTACACAATCCTCCTTCAGAATCATTTGATAAAAATCTATAAGGAATATAACTAGTTTATTCATTTGATGGCATAGTATAGGTATATTTATATGAAAAGAATACCCCCACAAAATCATGCAGCCCTGTCATCAGTCTAAACCCCTAGAACACATAAAAGAAGCTAGTATGTACATTTACTAAAATATTTAACACCATAAGAATAAAAATACACTCTAAATATAGTTTGATAGGATATAATGGTGTGTGTGAAAAAAATTATATTAAATCAATTTGAATGAATATGGAACAAATGAGGGTTTACAATACACTAAGAGTACCTTAAACAATCCTAAACCACTATAGCGCCACATATTCAACTTCATGAAACAGGACCTGGAAATCTTACCTATGTCTTTACTGAAGACCACCTAATTGGAACACTCTATTTATGGTTCTTGAACACAAGGAACAAACTATGTTTGGTCTCTACCAACTCAATCACCCCCTTGTAGATCATAATCTTGTTTCCCCTTATACTAAAATGGTCTCACTGGAAGCTACTTCTAATGCTGGTCCTAAACCATTCATTCTCCACAAAAAAATGATCAAAGAACCATTGGACACATCTTAATGATGATACGAGCTCATCACATATAGGTTAAATCAAAATAGAAACAAAAACATATACACATCAAAATCAAAACTAAAAATTGAAATATTAGATAAATTTCAATAAAAATAAGGTACCAGTTAAGAAATACCTAATTTAGGATGGGTATAATAAGATTTAGAATGAGATTCAACACCTTGGATGGGATGGAGGAAGAGGAAGCTGAAAGAGCTCCAAGATCGCCAAACTGCTCCCGCTGAAGGAGCTCCAAAATCTCATGCTCCCGTTTAGGGTTCTGTATCGCGAATGGGGGAGAGGATGGGCCGCTATTAATTTGTGGGAAAGTTTTACCAACGGTTTTTAAAAATTGTTGGTATATTTCATCCTCCCAAACCTATACCAACGGTTCCTTAGAACCATTGATCGGGGTTTTTATTTATATACATATGTCCATATTAAATTAATTTCAATTTAATGTAATGTTTTTAATGAAAATTTGGTTCAAACAATATTTATTTTTACCTTCTATTATATGATTTTATGTTATTTGAAAAATATTTTTTGTATATTTATTAAATTGATAAAAAATGAACACTCATGTTTAGAGAATTATATTTTTTAAATGTAATATGTTAGAAGGAATAATTAAATTTCATTTAGTTCATTTTTGAATATTATTGGGTTCAGAGTATACATGGGATAAACATATTTTGTTTAAAAATAATAAGTTCTAGGTTTTATTTTTGTTTTCGAAAGAACTTTTTCTTTGTTTTTTTGTTCTAATTAGATGTAAAAAAAATAGTTTCTCATTAACTATATAAATTACTTCATGAATTCCTTTAAATATAAGTTTATCTATATTAATTTCAAAATATTTAGATCATTTAGGATATATAATATATTATAATGTATTTAATTTAGAGTATTTTATGAAAAAAAATTATTGTTTATTAAACATTTAAATATATTATTCATGATTTAAATAACTTGATAATAATTAAATAACTCCATTGATAAGGGTTTTATATTACTTTTGAACATAATCAAGGGTAGTGAATGGTTTTAATTATGTTAGGTTTGAGAAATAAAGGGATATATAGAAACTTGATCAATTATTATATATTACACAAGCTATAATAGACATATTTTAGTGATTATAATGTTTTATTATTCGATTAAGGAATTTGATGTTTATGGTACCAGATTAGTTATAGTTTTTATATATGTATTTAATATTTTAATTTTTCAAATTAAATGGATCATAATAATTATATGTTGATAAGATAAATATCTTATTAAAGTTATTTCAATTTAATCATACAAAAATATGGTTTTAATAATATCTATTGTGTAAAATGAACCAATACACGTTTATAAATAATTTCTTTACTAAGGGAAATATATTAATTATTATAAAATGTTACATGATTTTTTTATAGATAATATAATTTTAGGAAATGGAAAAATTATGTGACTTTTAATTAGTATGTCTTCATTTTTATCTTTGTATACATTTTTTACTAATTTTTTAACTAATGTTTTTTATTTACTTGTCTAATAATTTGTTCTCTAGAATAATATTTTTCAAAAGTATTGTATTAAACATAATATGTAACTAATTTTTTTTTTAAATTTTTATAAATGTTTCTCTATAATATTTTCTTTGAATAGCCACTTGATAATATTTGAAATGATTTTTAATATACCTCTCAATGTATGATTACAATATTTTTCTATAAGAAACACATGTGTGGATGTGATAAAAATATTTTTTATCATATATCAGAATATGTTGGGTATTATGTAAGGGCTAGTTATAGTATGTTATAATGTGAGTTTCTATAGACATGTTAGTGATTCATCAAGGGTTAGGGTGAGAGTGGCATGACATTTATATTGTAGTTTGTTATTATTTATTGTTTCCAAAAGTTAGTTTTAGCTAATGTATTGTGGAACTCATTTTTTGGTTCTTTCCTAAGTTAACCAATTATAAAATGAAGTAGGTACATTTGATTATCATAGTGTCCTAGTTAGTACACAATGACTTGACTTACATGTGTATTTTTATTGTTACTAATTTGAACATATACTCAAATATATGCATTGTTGTATATTTTAGGGGGTCTGTTTGTATTTACTTGTTAATTTTTATACTGACATCCTACACATGAATCTCAGGGGACATAGAGCTCTTATACTTGAGATACAGGTGAGGTAAAAGGAATATTGACATAGATTAGAGTCTATTTAGCTTAGTAGGGAAGAGTTTATTTTCTCATGGTAGTGACATGGAACATTTAGAATTTTGATATGAGATTTGAAAATTTTAATTAAGATGTGGAAATTTAAAATGTTTTAAGGGGAAACCTATCATCCTCACTAGATTCATCTCCTGAATAGTTATTATTGTATTTTGTTACTTGAGACTCATTCCCCATCTCTTCTATGTTTCTGGAACAAATCTTAGTGGTAGTCATCCAAAATGATCACCAGTACCTGGTATGGGATGACTACTACTCATAGTAGTTCATGAAACATAGGTGCATGTCTAGAAGATATGGAGGATGAGTCTCAAGAAAAAAAATTCAATAATAATTATTTGCGAGATTAAGTTGATGAGTATGATAGTTTTCTATAACTTTCACCTTTGGATGAATTTATAGGATAACAACTACCATAGTGGAGTAATTCTTTTCTTAAATTAATTTCCTATCTCCTTCAAAATATATTCATTTTAATTGTCTGAAAAATGATTATGAAGATGGAGTTAAATATTTCATCATGTTTTAAATAAATAAAGCATTCAAAACTTCTTAAATCCTTTTTCTATATTTACACTTTTTTTATTCATGAAACATTAAATGTTTGACAACTCATGTATATAATGTCTTCTACACATGATGATGTTACCAATACCATGGAAGAAAAGACTGTTGATGCTAAAACTGTTGAATTATTAGGGGATCAATAGCATGTTTATGAAAAAACAATAACAATTCATAATTATAATGTTCAATAAAATTGTCAAGGCAATAAGTAAGGGTATAAAATTTGAGGTTGGTGGAATCAATACAGCTAACCTATTGGCGCCAAAAACTTTATGTATATTGGATATATTGGAGTCACAATGAGGATGAATTTGATTATTTATATTTATTTTTCGTGCCACATCCAGCCTATAATGATGGATACCCTTTGTAAATATATAACATTAATGTAATGATATACTTTCTCTATTTTACTGTAAAAATTATATAATGAAACATTGATTTAATTTTCATTATTCTTCACAGAGTTCATTTATTTTAGAAACTTTTCATAAGAAATTCTTCTTAATGGCTATTGTAAAATCCCATAGAGTCTTCTAAACTCTTCATACCAAGTTACATATTATGGATATTGAAGGAAAAGTAAATCTCCACCCACCAGTTAGTTATGAACACATTATAAAGCAGGAAACATGGAATGATTTCATAAGCCATCATGATGAGAAATCATTTTAGGTGTGTTGAAGTCAATAATATATTATTTGACATTATTTATTTTATCTAATTTAATTAGAAATTATTAATTTATGAAACAAAAAAAAAGAGTGATGAAGATAAAAAAAATGTGCATCAAAACTAATGTACCCCTACCGCAAAGTAAGGAATGGATATGATTCACTAGAGAATAAATTGGTATGTATTTTAAATTAACAATAAAAAAAATTATGATATGAAACATCATATGATAATTTGCTTATATGTATATTGATGAATCAAAATCTGAAGCCACTTCCATCCCACATCATGTTCTATGGAAGGAGGCTTGCATAAATAAGGAGGGTAAACAAGTTAATGAATAAACACACTATGGGAAACATGTGTAAGTATGAAATAATGATAATTATTTATGCTTTATAATAGTATTATATAAAAATATCTATTTATGTTCATATTTTTTAATATGGGTTAGACACAAGAATTATAAATGACTATACCAGAAGAAAAAATTACTTTCAGTAGCTTTGATGTGGCCGGAACAATATGGTCATGTTAGATAGGTTTTGGAGTGTCTCCTCAAACATATTTCTAGAAGATAAACCTCATGAAGATATATATAATATGTTTAAAGTATTGTAGACATGAATATATATTTTGCATGATATTATTTTCTAGTTTGGTTTGGCAGACCAATGTATAAGAAAGGATCTAAGTGAATCAATGATGAAACAATGATCCACTCATAAAACAAGTGACCCCACTAGTTTTGAGGCTAATCATTCCCATCAACTACATACTTTACCTTGAGTAATCAATTTTTTTCATTAAAATTTCTCCTAAATGTTAATCAAACAACTTCTAAAAAATCACTATTGGAAAAAATGTTTAACACATCGGCATTTTTCATGTCGGTTCTATATAACTGAAGTGCAAAGAATTAAAATTTATATACCACATCATTTATTTTATAACCGACATGATATATCGATCAGGATCCATTTTTTACGTCAGTTATTTTATAACCAACATAAAAAATACAGATATTATCTTTTTTACGTCAGTTATTTTATAACCAACGTGAAAATAGAATCTAGTGCGCTTTATCATGTTGGTTATAAAATAACCAATGTGATAAAGGAAAGCTCGGTGCTTTATCGCATCGGTTATAAAAAACCTGACGTGATAAAGCTCCATTTATAACGTTGATTATAAAAAAACCAACATTATAAATAATTTTCTACGTCAGTTATTAAATAACTAAAGTTATAAACATAGAAAAAAAATATTTTATCACATCGGTTATTAAATAACTGACGTCATAAAGCTTTTAAATGATTTATCGCACCTCATATTTAGTCATTATGTTTTCTTCGATCGGGCGACCTATGACCCGTCTCTCCCATGCAGAAAACCTAGAAAGGATTATTCAAAGTTGTGCCCTCCAGCCTTCTTTTTCCAACATCATTCATCATCTTTATTGTCACCAGATATATCAGGTCGACTTGCAACAATCAAGTAATCCTCACACATCTCGGTTTCAGTTATTATTTTTTGTGATGCCCTAATCTAATTTTTTGAGATGTTATTTTTCTATCTTTGTTCTTGATATCATGGTAAGTTTCATAGTGTTCATTTATATGATGCTAAATTCTTTTCTGGTGAAAGAAGCCATAGAAGTGATATCATGCAAGTTTACGATTTTTGTTTATTTGTGTGTGTGCGCGTACAAGGGTTGTCCGAGGGGGTGGGGGATGTTCAAGTGGGTGGGTGGTGTCCAAGGGTAGTGGGGGGCTATCTAGGGGGGTGGGGTGTCCAGGGGTGTCAAAGGGGGTGGGTGGTGGTGTCTAGGGGGGTGAAGGGGCTGTCCAATGGGGTTGGTGGTGTCCAAGAGGGTGGGGTGTCCATGGGTGAGGGGGCTGAGGGAGATTACCAAGGGGATAGGGGGTGTCCAAGGTGTGGGGGTGGTGTCCAGGGAGGTGAGTGGGCTTTCCAATGTGGTAGGGGTGTCGAGGGGGGGTATCTAGAGGAGTGGGGTTGTCTAAGGGGTGGGGGATGTCAAGAGGTGTGGGGGCTATCCAGAGGGTTTGGGGGCTGTCTATAGGGTTGGGGTGTCTATGGAGGTGGGGGGAAGCCCAGGGGTGTGGGGGGGGGGGGGGTCAAAGTGGGTGGGGTGTCATAGGGGGTGGGGGATCTCCAAGGGGGTGGGGGCTGCCCAAGGGGGTGGAGGCCTGTCCAGAGGGTTTGGGTGGGATTTCCGGGGGTTGTCTAGAGGGTTAGGGTGTCCAGGGGGTGTCCAAGGGGGTAGGGGTGGGGGTGGGGTCTAGGATGGGTGGGGGTGTCCAAGGGGGTAGTGGCTGTCTAGAGGGGTTGGGATATCCAGGGGTGGGGGGCTATCCAGAGGGGTGGGGGTTGTCCAAGGGGGTGGTGGTGTCTAGGGTGTGTCCAAGGGGGTGGGGGTGGTGTCCAGGGGGTGGGGGACTGTGCAAGGGTGTGAGGGTTTCTAGGGGTTGTACAATGGTGTGGGGGTGGTGTCTAAGGGGGTGGGGGTGTCTAGGGGGTGTCAAATGGGGTGGTGGTGGTGTCCAGGGGGTGTGGGGGTTGTCCAGGGGGATTGGGTTTTCCAAGGGGTGTGGGGGATGTCAAAGGGGGTGGGGGTGGTTTCCGGGGTGGTGTGGGGGCTGTCCAAGGGGGATGGGGTGTCCAAGGGGGTGGGGTGGTGGTGTCCAGGGGTGGGGGGATGAGGGGGTTGTCCAAGGGGATAGGGGTGTCCATTGGGGTGGGGGTGGTGTCTAGGGAGGTGAGTGGGCAGTCCAAGGGGGTAGGGGGGGTCTAGGGGGTGGGGGATGTCTAGAGGGTTGGGGGCTATCCAGAGGGTTTGGGGGGATATCCAGAGGGTTGATGGGTGTCTAGGGTGTCCAGGGAGGTTGGGGGCAGTCCAGGGGTGTGTGTGGGGGTCCAAGGGGGTGGGGGTGTCAAAGGGGGTGGGGGCTATCTAAGGGGGTGGGGTGTCCAAGGGGGTGGGGGCCTGTCTAGAGGGTTTGGGGGGGTTTCCAGGGGGGTGTCCAGAAGGTTAGGGGGTGTCCAGGGGGGTGTCCAAGTGTGTAGGGGATGGGGTGGTGTCCAGGAGGGGTGGGGGTTTTCTAGAGGGTGGGGGTTGTCCAGTGGGTGGGGGGCAGTCCAGAGGGTGGGGGTTGTCCAAGGGGGTGGTGGTGTCCAGGGATTCCATGGAGGTGGGGGGGAAGTCTAGGGGTGTGGGGGGTCCAAGGGGGTGGGGGTTCTGATGGGAGTGGGGGAGATGTCCAAGGGGGCGGGGGTTGTCCAAGAAGGTGGGGGCCTGTCCATAAGGTTTGGGGGGCTGTCCAAGGGGGCTATCTATAGGGTTGGGGTGTCCAAGGGGGTAGGGGTGGGGTGGTGTCTAAGAGGGGTGGGGGTGTCCAAGGGGGTGGGGCTGTCTAGAGGGGTGGGGGATGTCCAGGGGTGGGGGTTGTCCAGAGTGGTGGGGGGCTGTCCAAGGGGGTGGTGTTATCCATGGGTGTCCAAGTGGGTGGGGGTGGTTTCTAGGGGGTGGGGGGATTTCCAAGGGGGTGGTGGTGTCCATGGGGTGTCCAAGGCAGTGGGGTGGTGTCCAAGGGGGTGGGGGATGTCCAGAGGGGTGGGGGATATCCAGTGGCTTCAAATTGTTGGGATCTGTGTAATTTTCAGTAGTGAATGTATACATATTTTAATATTTATACTTCATATTTCTTTTTTACGGAAGGGCTAATTTGGTATCCTATTGCACCATGATGTATTCTTTGTGAAACTTAAGAATAAAGGATCCAAGATGAATTTAAAACTGCTATATCTAACTATATTTTCTTTTTAAAATCATTTTCAAGCATATTTTTTTTAAATACGCATAGATTTGTTTTATATTTCAAAAAAAAATTACATTCAAATTATGATATTTTTCATATAAACGTATATTTATCTTATCTTAAAAAGTTGTATAATTTTTATATTTGTTATAGGTAATAATGAGTAGAAGTTGGATTACGGCACATCGAATGAGTAATGAATATGAGGAAGGTGTTTATGCCTTTTTAGAATTTTCTAAACAAAATGTTCCAAGTAGTGACATTTTTTTCTGTCCATGCCTGAAATGTTTGAATATGAAGTAATTGAAAAGTAGAGATATAAAATATCAAATGATTTTTTATGGTTTTAATCTTAGTTACAACCCTTGGATTTGGCATGGTGAAATTGGACGGAATGGCAGATCTACTAATGATGATGATTCGAAAGATGGTAACTCTGATGGAATTGAAGAAATGATTCGCGATATTGTAGTAGAAAAAATTGAGATAGAACCGAACATTGTGCATCTATATGGTGATGCTGAAAAACCATTGTATCCTGGTTATACAGATTTTATGGTTTTTTTCAGAGGTGTTAAGATTGATTAACTTAAAGGCGAAACATGGATGGAGTAACAGAAGTTTTACAGAGCTACTACAATTGATGAAAGACATTATTCCAAAATTTAATGATCTTCCAGATTCACATTATAAGGCCAAGAAAATATTATGCATGATGGGATTGGGATATAAGAAAATATATGCATGTCTGAATGACTTTATGATATATAGAAAGGAAAATGAATTTCTGTCAGAGTTTACTAAATGTGGGACATCATGGTATAAGGTGAAAGAAAAATCATAGGCTGATTTAGAGATTACAAAGATACCTTCCAAGGTATTTTGGTATCTTCATATAATTCCTCATTTGAAACGTTTATTTTCTTATTCACATGATGAAAAAAGGCTAAGATGGCATGCTGATGAGCAGATATGTGATGCAAAAATACGTCATCCAGCTGATTGTCCATAGTGGAATAAAATTGATGAGAAGTATCCTGCATTTGGAAATGAAATAAGAAATCTCATACTAGGGTTGTGAATAGATGGAATGAATTCATACCGAACCCTCAGTAGCACACATAGTTCATGTCTTATTTTATTGGTAATTTACAACCTCTCTCCTAAAGTTTTTAAGAAGCGCAAATATGTCATGCTGAGTATAATGATCTCTGGTCCGAAGCAACCCAGCAATGATATTGATGTTTTCTTATCACCATTGATTGATGATTTGAAACTTTTATGGGAGGATGGTATTAGGGTGTATGATTCTTATAAAATGTAATATTTTCAACTACATGCAGTGCTTATGTTCACTATAAATGACTTCCCAGCATATGGAAATTTTTCTGGATACAATGTTAAAGGGCATAAATCATGTCCAATCTGTGAACAACAGACTTCATATTATCAATTTCATCATGGGAGTAAAACAGAATACATGGTTCATTGAAAGTTTTTGTCTATGGATCACTCTTATAGAAGACTAAAAAATGCATTCAATGGCTCACAAGAATTTGATATTGCTCCAAAACCTTTATCCTCTGATCTGTATTTTGAGGGGGTGGAAAACATTGATGTGACATTGGGAAAGACACAGAAATCTAGTAATGATAGACATATTTGGAAGAAAAGGTCAATATTTTTTGAGATACCATATTGGAGATATCATGAAGTTAAACATAATATTGATGTCATACACGTGGAGAAGAATATTTGTGACATTTTTATTGGAACATTGTTATATATTAAAGAAAATACAAAAGATGGGTTAAATGTAATATTAGACTTACTATCAATGGGAATACATTTAGAGTTAGCTCACACTCCTAATAGAAGATGAACATTTATTCCCCTGTCTTGTCAAACATTATCCAAGAGGGAGAAAATTAGTTTTTTCAGTGTCTTCATGATATCAAAGTGTCTCAAGGTTATTCTTCAAATGTAAAAAATTTTGTCTCATTGAAGGACTTGAATTTGATAGGTATGAAATCTCATGACTTTCACGTCATGATGCAACAATATCTACCAGTTGTATTGTGTGCAATATTGCCCCTCCATGTTAGAAATACAATAATAAAGTTGTATTATTTTTTCAATTCAATTTTTAATAAGGTGATTGATGTGAATTCTTTGAAAATTTTGGAAAAGAATGAAATTTGTATACTTTGTCAATTGGAAATTTATTTTCCTCCATCTTTTTTTGATATAATGGTGCATTTAATGATTCATTTGGTTTGAGAAATAAAGCTTTGTGTATATCTTTGTTGGATGTATCCTTTTGAAAGGTATATGAAAATATCGAAGGGGTATGTTAAGAATCCATATTGACCTGAAACCTATATTATTGAAAAGTATATTTTTGAGGAGGTTGTAGAGTTTTGTATGAGATACTTGGTTGTGGCACAGCACGTAGGTTTTCCTCCATCTCACCATGAATGAGTTAATAATGAGGGAAAGGGGATTCATGGATTGAAAGTCAAATCACTGTCATCTGAACAAATAAAGAAGTTAGAATTACACATCTTGAATAACTTAGCTGATGCTCAACCATATATCACATTGCATATTACTGAGTTGAAACAATTTCTTCCAAATAAGAAAGAAATGTGGATTTTGAATTAGCACAATAAAACATTTTTGTCATGGTTTAAAAAGACCTTTCTTGGTATATCAGATGTATCAGAGACATTAAAATGGGTAGTGGTTGCTCCACATTTAAATGTGATAACATGGTCCGGTTATGACATTAATGTCTATAAATTTCATACAAAAGCTCAAGACAATAGAAGTGTAGTTCATAATAGTGTTTTATTGGTGTTTGCAAAAGCAATGATTTTTTCGAGTGCTAAAGACAAAAATGCAATTTTTACATCAAATGAATATTATGGAGGGATTGAAGAAATATGGAAGGTTGATTAATTTAAAATTAAAGTTCCTATTTTTAACTGTAAATGGTTTATCGGTAACAACATTTTCAAACATGATGAATTTGGAATGGCAGTTGTTAATCTGAATAGATTGGAAGACACAGCTTATTCTTTTATAATGGAAACACATGAAAAACAAATTTTCTATGTAGTAGATCAATCAGATATGCAGTGGGCTATTGTTTTACAAAAGAAAAACAATATGTTGGTGAGGATGAACTTGATGAAGATGCTGATTTATGTGATATCCCTACGACCATGGAAAGATTAATAGAACATAATGATGAGCATGTTGAAGACATGGTTTGTGTCATAAGTAATGAACACGATGAAGGAATTTGGAAAAACAATCCATTAGTACATTCCTAAAATTATAGTAAAAATTTGTTTATTTCTTGTTTACATTTATTATTTTCATAAAATGTTAGATATTGTAATTTTTTTCTTTATTAAAACGCGTATTAAAAAAATAAGTATAAGTTTTTGTTTGTTTTAATTTTGATTAGTTTACTTTATCATGTTTACCATTACATAAATTATATATCTATTATTTTTGTTCAATGAAAATTACTTTACCATGTTTACCAGGTTTACCATGTTTACCATATTTACCATTTTTACCATTGTTTAACATGATTACCATATTAACCATTTTTACTATTATGTAACTTAGTAAAATTTTATATTTTATATTTACATTATTATTGTAATATTTTAATTTGTATATTTTTGAACTAATGTTTGCTTTTTTGATTTGAAGGATAATGACAGATCAATCAGTTGATCAACCACATGATTCGGGAGATGAGCATATTGGTCATACCTCTAGGGAGGAACATTCACATGCTTCTCTTGGTGTTCCTCAGTCTTCCTCATCTACTCCCATTATGACAAATAGTTCAAGAGTTGGTAAACATGGGTGCACAGGTTTACCAAAAATATCACTTACTTGTACGTAGGATCAGAGGATACTCATTGAGTTTGATGAGGATGATATTCCTACAGGTCTAAATGAAAAATATTTTAAGAGTTTTGTATCAACTCAGGGTAAGAGCAAAGTAAGAATTTTGTATGATGAATGGAGAAGTGTGGAAAAAGGGATAATCTCTCAGTTGTGGGAGACGATTTTAGTAAGATCTTTTGTTATTGTTTTCCTATTCTTTAAATGTTTCTAGTATATATAATATGTTTAACCTCTTATTTATTAGATGACATTTTATATTCCTAACACTGGAGGATTCAGGAAGAAATGCTTATCAATGGATGTTAGGAGATGGAGGGATTTCAAATCAACCCTCTCATCTAATTTCACTTTTTTTCAAAGGATTTATGACAATCCATGTCATATATATCCTTTCATAGATGAAGACACATGGAGACAGTTTATTGAAAGTATAATAAAAGATTCATTTTTGGCAAGGGAAATGTAAACTTTTATAAGTTTTCTTATATAAATGATCTTATTAATGTTTTGTTAATGATTTATTATTCTTAATATGCAGCAAGCAATGAAATATCATCAAGAGATCCAATCTAAAAATTTATACCCTCATAGTTTATCTTGGGGAGGGTATACATTATTGGAAGAACAAATGATGGCAGAAAAATTACAAAAACTAAGAGCTGAGTCTTCAAGCTATGGAAAGGTGGTCCCTCCATCCCCTCAATCTAGACATGAAAAATGGAAGAGAGCTGAGATGGACAAAAAAGGGCAATATCCTTTGAAATATTCGAGAATCTTAGCTGAGAGGATTGTAAGATATCTATTTTATTTATTTAAGTTAACTATATTCTTCATATAAATTCATTCAATACAGAATTTTTCAATTAATTAATACAGGATTCTCTTGAGGAGAAAAGCTCAAAGGGGGTATTTACAGCTACTGGGAGGCTATATATTTTATCTACAGCATTGGGAAAGCCCGAACATCCTAGTTGTGTACGAGGATATCTAACAGGTGTATCGGTGAGAAAAGTTTTGTCAAGTTCTTCAACTTCTTCTATTGAGGGTGTTTATAATAAAAATAGAATCCTTGGAGGCTGAAGTTCATAATATTAATGCAACGATGGAGGAAAATATTAGAGCACCGGTACAGTCTATGTTTGTAGACATTCAAAGACAATTTCATACTACAGCTCCCACTCCTCCACCTCCCCCTACAGACCCCATTATTTATCCTCCACCTCCCCCAGTAGCTCCCACTCCCCCACCTCAGCCTGCGGACCCCATTTTTTATCCTACTCCTTTGCTGCAGCTTCCTACTTATTGCGAGTTATATGTTGATGATACTCAACATCATATAGTTGCATATGGGCTGGTATATTGTATAGGAGATACAGTTCATCATAAACAATTAGAGGTAGAGAATCATAGGGTCACTATATAGGATATTATAGATAGATCAGCTCGAGTACCATTACCTACAGATAAGGTGACGATAGTTGGAAATAGTATCAACCATTTTTTTATTTAGTCGTCCAGACTTCTGTGACTCATTACCATAGAGGTATGTATGTTATATCTTTTATTTTATTTTTTTATTAAATTTGTTTTATCATTTGAAAAATAATATATATTTCTATTTATTTTTACAGAAATACTTCAAACGTAATGAAATACTATATAGACAACAACAAAGAAAAATGGCTATGACATCATATACAGATTCTAGTAGTCTTGAAATATTGTCAAGATATTCAAATTTTTTGGCGGATAATTATGAGTTTCCAATGGAAGCTCATGTTTGTGGATTTTTAATAACTATGGGGATTGTGAAATCTGATATCATGGAGCTTGTTACTGGAGATAAGTTGGGCATCAACATGGTGAAAATATTTTCCATGTAAGTCTTAACACCTTTTCCCTGCATTATATTTATTAAAAATGTATACTTATGTCTATTTTTTATTAGGTATCTTTATAATATTTGTGATAAGAATGAGCGGACAGATGTATATGGATTCAAGGACCCACATTTGGTTTCCCCTAAAACAAGTGCATTGGATGAGGAACAAAAAATTCTTTATATTACTGAAAGATTTGAACAAAATATAGTCACACAATTTTGGATGATGCCTTTTGTGAAAGGTATGAAACACATCTCTCTCAAAGAGTTCATTATCTTTTAACATAAAAAATCAATAACCTTAAATTTTCTTTTATCAGTGATCATTGGATGTTAGGTGTTTTTTCCAAAGGGAGAAAACACTTTATTGCATATGCTCTGCCCATGGAGATGTGTGGTAAAGTTTTAAGAAAATGTTGGAAAAGTAATTTTCAATTTATCAATAGTTTTATATATTATAATTAATTTTAAATTTATCCCATTCGTATTATTTTCTAACAGGGGATGGGTCTACTTTTGAAAAAACACAAAGAAAAGGTGTGCAAAGATCAAATGTGTAAATTTAAAGGTAAATATCCATTTATAATTTGTACTTTTTGATTTATTACATAAAAATAATATATTTAATTGATACTCATTCAAACAGAATTATCATGAACAACAAGTCGTCATCGAATGCGGATATTATATGTTAAGATTTATGTATGAAATAATTACAACTGGAATAGCTGTGAACTTTGACCAGGTAATATTTCCTTTTAAAATTTTATATAATATTTCATTTGATTTATTCATTATACATGTTAACTACTATCCTTTTAATTTGTATCTATTTGATGACCCTCAACCCTATAGTTCTCAAGACGTCAAACACTTATAAGTGGAATAGTCAATTTATTTTACAGGTTTGATTGAATTGTAGTTGTTTGTAGTTTAAAATGTAATTTTGAATGTTTTCATTGTAATTGTGTATTTTGTAGTAGTTTAGTTTGGATTTAGTTTTTTTTAAGTTGACATTGTAAGTTTTGAATGTTATATGTGTGAATTTTTAATTTTTCTCCAATTCTTGTTTTGGTCTACTTATAATAGTTTTTCTGGTATGGATTCTCGTCTGGGAAGGAGGGGTTCCAAGGGTGTGGGGGTGTCTAGTGGGGTGGGGGTATCCAGGGGTGTGGGAGGATTGTCTGGTGGGGTGGTGGGTGTCCTTGGTGTCCATGAGAGTGGGGGTAGTCCAGGGGTGGGAACATTTCCAGGAGGGTGGGAGGGATTTCCAGGGGAGTGGGGGTTGTCCAGGGGGTGTCTAGGGGTGTGGGGTGTCCTGTGGGGTGATGGGGGTTTCCAGGGGTGTGGGAGAGTTGTCCAGTGGGGTGGGGGTGTCCAGGGTGTTCATGGGGATTAGGGAGAAGTCCAGGGAGTGGAAGCATTTCCAGGAGGGTGGGAGGGTTGTCCAGGGGAATGGGGGGTTGTCTAGGGGGTTTCCAGGGGTGTGGGGTGTCCTATGGGGTGAGGGGGGTTGTCCAGGGGTGTGGCAGTGCTGTCCAGGGGGTGGGGTGTCCAGGAGGGTGGGGGTTTTCCAGGGGTGTGGGGGGCTATCCAGGGGGTTGGGGCAGTTTAGGGGTGTGGGGGTGTCTAGGGGTGTGGTGGGGGATGTCCAATGGGGTGGGGGTGGGGGAGGGGGGGGTTGGTCTGGTTTTGGTTGGGTTTTGGTCTGTTTTTGGTCTGGGGGTGTTCTGTGGGGTGGGGGTGTCCAGGGGTGTGGTGGGGGCTATCCAGTGGGGTGGGGTGGGAGGGTGTACAAGAGGGTGGGAGGGATGTCCAGGTGAGTGGGGGTATGTCCAGGGGTGTCCAGGGGTGTCCAGTGGGGAGAAGGGTTTTTAGGGGTGTGGGAGGGTTGTCCAGGGGTGTGGGAGTGTTGTCCAGGGGTGGGAGTGTCCAAGAGGGTGGGGTTTCTAGGGGTGTGGGAGGGCAATCCAAGGGTGTGGGAGTGTTGTCCAGGGAGTGGGGGTGTTAAGGAGGGTGGGGGTTTTCCAGGGGTGTGGGGGTTGTCTAGGGGGTGGGGGTGTCTAGGGGTGTGGTGGGGGTTGTCTAGTGGGGGGGGGGGGTCTGGTCTGGTTTTGGTCAGGTTTCGGTCAGTTTTTGGTCTGGGGGTGTCTAGTGGGGTGGAGGTGTCTAGGGGTGTGATGGGGGTTGTCCAGTGGGGTGGGGGTGGGAGGGTTTCTAGGATGGTGGGAGGGATGTTCAGGCGAGTGGAGGATGTCCAGGGGGTGTCTAGGGGTGTGGGGGTTGTCCAGTGGGGTGGGGGTTCTAGGGGTGTGGGAGGGCAGTCCAAGGGTGTGGGAGTGTTTTCCAGGGGGTGGGGTTGTCCAGTAGGGTGGGGGTTATAGGGGTGTGGGAGGGCTATTCAGGGGTGTGGGAGTGTTGTCCAATGGGTGGGGGTGTCCAGAAGGGTGGGGTTGTCCAGGGGTGTGGGGGGTTGAGGGTAGTCCAGGGGTGTGGGGTGTCCAAGGGTGTGTTGGGGGATGTCCAGTGGGGTGGGGGTATCCAGGGGTGTGGTGGGGGATGTCCAGTGGGGTGGGGTGGGAGGGTGGGAAGGATGTCCAGAAGAGTGGGGGATGTCCAGGGGTGTCCATGGGTGTGGGGGTGTCTAGTGGGGGGTTATAGGGTAGTGGGAGAGCTGTCTAGGGGTGTGGGAGTGTTGTCCAGGGGTGGGGGGTGTTTAGGAGGGTGGAGGTTTCTAGGGGTGTGGGAGAGTTGTCCAGGGGTGTGGGAGTGTTGTCCAGGGGGTGGGGGTGTTCAAGATGGTGGGGGTTTTCCAGGGGTTTGGGGGTTGTCCAGGGGGTGGGGGAAGTCCAGGGGTATGGGGGTGTCCAGGGGTGTGGTGGGGGGTGTCCATAGGGGTGGGGAGTTCTGGTCTGGTTTTGGTCGGTTTTTGGTCTGTTTTTGGTCTGGGGGTGTCCAGTGGGGTGGGGGTGTCCATGGGTGTTGTGGGGGTTGTCCAGTGGGGTGGTAGTGGGAGGGTGTCCAGGATGCTAGGAGGGATTTCCAAGCGAGTGGGGGGATGTCCAGTGGTGTCCTAGGGTGTGGGGAGTGTCCAATGGGGCGGTGGTTTCTCAGGGTGTGGGAGGGTTGTCCAAGGGTGTGGGAGTGCTGTCCAGGGGGTGGGGTGTCTAGAAGGGTGGGTGTTTATAGTTGTTTTAGAGGGATGTCCAGGGGTGTGGGAGTGATATCTAGGGGGTGGGGTGTCCAGGAGGGTGGGGGGTTGTCCTGGGTGTGGGGGCTATCCAGGGGGTGGGGTCAGTCCAGGGGTGTGGGGGTGTCCAGGGGTGTGGTGGGGGTTCTGTTCTGTTTTGGTTGGGTATTGGTTTGTTTTTGGTCTAGGGGTGTCCAGTGGGGTGGGAGTGTCTAGGGGTGTAGTGGGGGCTATCCAGTGGGGTGGGGTGGTTCTGGTCTATTTTTGGTCGGGTTTTGGTCTGTTTTTGGTATGTTTTTGGTCTGCTTCAGGTCTTTTGGCAGGGCATAACAGTGGTTGATCGGTGGTGGGGGTTGTCGAGTGGGGTGGGGGGGGGGGTTCTGGTCTGTTTTTGATCAGGTTTTAGTCTATTTTTTGTAATTTTTTGGTCTGTTTCATTTCTTTTGGCAGGTCATAGCAATGGTTGATCATTTTTATTAAAAAAATTGTTTTTTACGTCGGTTATTTTATAACCTATGTAAAAAATGCATATGGATTAGTTTTAACATCGGTTATTTAAAAACCAACATAATAAATGCATGGGAAATGGTTTTTACATTAGTTATTTCATAATCGACGTAATAAATGGAAATAAATAGTTTTTTACGTCGTTTTTTTTTATAACCAACGTAGTGGATATGTTTTCACATCGGTTATTATTTAACTGACGTGGAAAACTGCTTGGCAGACAGGTTTATCACGTCAATCATGAAAATAACCGATGTGATAAATGCTTTGGAGGAGTGATTTATGAGGTTAGTTATATAATAACCGACATGAAAGAGTATATACCATGTCGTTTATTAAATATCTGACGTAATAAACCACGACTCTGAAGCGTTTTCCACATTATGTTTTTATCAACCAACATGAAAAACGCTTCGGATTTGTGTTTTTTACGTCGTTTTTAAAATAACCGACATAAAAAAACAAAGTTTATAACTTCTCATGTAATAACGTCGACCAAAAGTCGACATAAAAAATAAAAAATAACCATTGTAAAAATCATTTTTTGCACTAGTGATTTTATATTACTAAAATTCTACAGGGTATAGTTGTATGTGATTTGTATCTATCAAAACCCACATACCACCTTGCTGTGAGGAGTATGGTGTATAATATCCTAGGATAAAAACTATACCTGAAATAAATTGAAAAATATTACATGAGAGTGGGGATTGAGGTAGCTCATTAGCACTGCTCCGATGTGATTTGGAGGGGGAGGGTTCTGTTTTTTATCGCTTGTTTTGATTTTGGTGCGCGGGTGGTGTTCTTGTAGTGGTGGAATTGCTGGAGGGGCCCCCATCTCACCCACTGGTTCCTTCTACATCCTATGGCTTGCTCGATTTGGAAGTCAGATGGGGTTCCTTCACTGTTTGGTTCTTTCGACTCCAGCCCAAAGAGGTGTTGTCTTCTTAGACCTGCTCGGCACCCCTCATCGATGATAATCCATTGACATGGTGTTGGATCTTCCTGTCTTGGGTGACCAAGATTTGGCTCCATTCTCCTTGTTTTTCCTCCTTTGTGGGTTTTTTAGGATGTATTTGAAGGATGTATTGTGGTTGATATGAGTCTCTTCTTGTTTTAGTTCCAACGGTGATTTGTGTGGGAGAGTTTGATTTGCCTCTACCCTTTGGTTTGTCTTTATTTTGGTGTTTTGGATTTGGGTGATTTTGGGATCTTAGTTTTGATGGCTTCCACGATTGATGCTTTTGGTGGAAGCTTTTTGTTTGATCCTGGAGTTGGGAAGCTAGTGCAGCTAGACTCGATCACTTGGAGTATGCCCAGTGGAGGATTTTGAGCTTGCATCTCATTGTTTTAGTGCTTTTCGGATTTGGTTGGTTGAGAGGGTATGATGTCAGTCATCAGATCGGGCTTGTGCTTTGACACGGGACACTTTCTTGTCGATTTTCATCATAATGTTGGAGTGATTCAACTTATTTTATGCTAGAGAAGGGTCTAATCTAGTTTTTTAGTTTGGTTTTCACTCTTTTGTTCTTCAGGCCTAATTTTCCTATGTCTATGAAGTCCTTTGGGTTATCCCCCCTTATTCCCTTAAAATGGGGCTTTATCAATAATAAAAATATTTGAAGGCCTTCGGGCCGTGGGATGGAGGTAGCTCATGAGTCGATTGCTAAGTTTTCTATTCAACTAGATGGTCCAGATATTACAAAGGTAGGTGATGCTATTAGAACTTTCATAACTTGGACTTCTAATATATTAAAGATACATGAGGTGTTTCTTAAAAAAATCATACGAAAACCCTATAAAATTTAATGAAAAAGGGTTTTAAGTGAGGTATGATATTATAGATGGATAATGAAATAGGGAAACAGAAGGTTAGATCAAGATAATATAGTGAATTGACCAAGAAATCAAAACAACCTTTTGGGAGTACCTTCTCCCCACCAGTTCCAGAGAATCATTTATCAACAATACAAATTCATGAAGATACCACATTTAAATATAAAAATATGTTTTATATTCTATATGAAAAATAAATATATATGTAACCTTTATAACATAAATAGTTGGTCTCGAGAGTATAAATAAGATTCTCAAGTATGAATGGTTGGGAGTCTCCTTTGTGAACACATACATAAGGTAAATTTTCATTATATATCTATCTAAATAGTGAGATAATATATTTATTAAATTTAATAAATATTCATATTTTTAACAAGAATTTATATTACTACTATATAAAGGTAAAATCATAGGAATAGTGATTTGGATTCATTAATCCATGTATCATTTCTAGGTAAAAACTTACTTTGGATATTAAATAAATTGAGAAGAAAAGAGATAATCTACTCAAACTATTTGATTAAAAAATAACAGATGACAAACAATTTTTTATGACTAAAATTTAGAAGTAAAACTATATAATCTAATCACATTAAACATATTATTATTTTTTCAATACTTATATGTTTTTTACGCAGTACTGAATGATGGTTTTAGTCAATCTAGATACCCCAAATATTTATTTTTTGGATCCAATGCATTGATATCCAACAAATAAACCACACACGATGTGTATTGTGAATTTTTAATACACTAAAATCAAAATTTTATAGATAAACTTTGAATTATATATTTTAGTATATTTTTTAAAAAGAATTTTTTTAAGATAGGGAGGTCACTAAATATATACTAAATCATGGAATGAATTTAGTGTCTGAACATTTAAAGTATGTGGATTACTAAAATGTAAAAAGATTAAGGTATATATATAAAGATTCAAATATCAAAACATATTTCAAAATAATATACTTATTTTGGTCAATATTTTTGTAGTGTCTGAAGCAAGATAATGGAAATGATTGTGGACATTATTTTTAAAAATTTATGAGAGATACCATAAACCATCAAAAGACCAGCATCCCCAAACAAGTAATTTCTAAAGATAATTAAAATTTCATTAAAAATATTTCTTAATAATTTATTTGTCTATATTTTCTCAGTACTACCAAGATTTCTGATAATATTTGTACTCAAAAGAAGAATTTAATTTGTTTAGAGATCAGTGGGTAGCTTACATGGTGTCATAATGTTTTCCAGAAACAAATTTAGGTGGTTACTAACTAGGTTTGTGGTCTAGTATGGGATATGACCTTAGAAAAATATTTAGGGTGTGAAGGATTAGTGTGAGAATGATTATATATTATGTTTGATATGTTTCTCAAGGATGAGTATAATAGAGAAAAATATTTGTTTAGAATCACTGACCTATAAACAATAAAATTGTTGTAAAATGGTGGAGGCGGAGTTGGAGGTGGAGGCGTATGTGGAGGCAGAGGTGAAGGAGGAGGTAGAGTTCAAGGTGGAGGTGGAGGTGGAGGTGGAGTTGGAGTCTGATACTGAGGTGGAGGATGTAGAAAAGGTGTAGATTGAGGTAAAGGAGGGGATGAAGCGTTGTCTTATAAACAATAAAATTATTGGAAAATGGAGTAGAATGGTTATCATATCAGGTTTGTGTTTTAGAACAATTGTTGAATAGTATGCACAACACTTTTCACTTAAGATAAGATCCATTTTTCTAGTGTTTCAGGATTCTTATTGAATGAACTTTTTTCACCACTTTTTGGAGTGATTTTATATAGGAATTTAAGTGGAGGTATTTTTTCAGAAACAAAACAAAGACCACTTATTTTTTAAAACTAATTATCATAGGATATCATTTCTATTAGTACATTCTAATTACTATCAAATATTACTAAAGTGTGAATGAAAAACCTCACCAAGAAAAAACTAAACAACAACAAAAAAATAAATGTAGTTTCTTTCCCATAGATTCTCTACATTGTAAAGAAAGGTTCATATTAGTGGATCCAATAGTCACTTGAGATTCATAAAACACCAATCCAATAATCAAATACTTATATAATTCCAATTAAATGTTTGAGTAAATATGTGTGGGATCAACCATCAAATCTAGAAGGTGAATGAGAGAACTACTTGAGGAAAACTAGTATTGAGAGATCATAGTCATCGAGGAGGGCTGGTGTCAAAGGAAACATGGCATCAAATAAAAAGAAACCAATTTATGAAGAAATCCCTAAAAATGAAAAAAAATCTTTAAATGAAATCATGAGGCACTAAAAAACCAAAGGAAGACCGATTTGTAAAAGAAGTTAGTATATTGATCCAAAATCTCTAAAAAATAAAGAAATACAAAATTTCATCAACTGAATCATGAATTCTTAGAAAATACCAATTTGGAGGATTCACTTTGGTGGGTGGTGGAATTATTTGGTCTATTCGATCATCAATTATATGCATTATATAATATCACAAATTCTTGAGAAATCCATACAAGAAATGTTCATTATTTATTTTCACATTCATTATGTGAAATTATCCATGTTCACAAGATCTTTAATAAAAAATTGTCATCATTATCAATAAAAAATACACGAGAATAGGGATTTTCCCATTTTGATGAAAAAATAATTATGATGTTATGTTAGATTTTATCATCACCCATAATATTGAAAAGGATATATTGATCTAAAGCACAATCCATGAATACTTAATGGATGCACAATATTTTAATTCCATTTGGATTCTAAAAAGGGATATGCTAATTTTTAATATTTTAATAAAGGGGTATATAATTTATAATGAATTTTAGTGTCTTCTAAAAATACATAATGGGTCACATTGTAGTTTTTTTATCAAAGAAGTTCAATGGTTTATCACAGATTTTTTACTCTCTATGATGGTGAAAAGGAAATATAGATTTTATTATGTTCTATAAAAACTAATATGTAAATATTTATTTTAGTTAAATAAATGAATTAGAATAGGTTTACACTAATGGTTAATGTTTTCTAGTAATAAATGACTTCATTAAAAAGGATGATTCACTCATGTACTATGATCATGAATTTAATAAGGATGATTCACTCATGATGATACAATTTTCTTTTTATTCTCTAATGAATTAAACATTATGGGTTATCAAACTAAAATATTATTAGTTGACCCAGAGTTTGGAATGAAATTCATGATAAAATGATATGGTGGAATCAACCATACCACAAACGAATACATGGTGTACCAAGTATGACTCAAATTGAGTGGTTTCAATTTAAAATTTACATTTTATTAATATATTGTTTTATATATGTGTTTAATTTATTTATTTATAGTATTAATAAAATTAGAATTATCTTATAACACATCAAATACTCAATCATCCACACCTCAATCCGACACATGGTGTGACCATTATGACCTGAACTGTATGATTTTAGTTTATAATTTACATTTTAGTTAAAAACACACATTACATAATAAAAATTGATAAAATGAATTCAAATTATTTTGATAATTTAGTAAAATGATCCATAATACATTATTGATGGGTAGGAATCAATATCACCTTAATTTGATACATTATGTTCCCAGTATGACTCAAAATGTCCATTACCAGTTTAAAATTGACATTTAAGTTCAAAAAATTTCACTCCTTGAAAACCAAGAAAACATGCTCAAATTTTATTGATAATTTAGTTAAATTATTCATAATTCATTTTTTGATGTGTAGGAGTCAATATCATATAAAAATGACACAAAATGTGATCGGTATGACTCAAAGTTCATGTTTCTAGTTTAAAATGACATTTTAGTAAAAAACACAATTGACATACTCAAAACTAAGAAAATGAATTTATATTGATTTGATAATTTAAAAAAATAATCCATGTGTCATTTTATTTGTGTATGAATTATCCTCACCTAAATATATAACATGGTGTGACTGGTCTAACTTCAAGTGTGTCTTTTTATTTAAAATTGACATTAATTTTAGTAAAAATGACAACTGACATACTCAAAATTAGGAAAAAATTAGGATTATTTTTATACTTTAGGAAAATGATTTATAAGTCATTTTTGATGTGTAGGAATCAGTCTCACCTCAATCTGATAGACGATGTTCCCTACATGACTCAAAATTTATGTTATTAGTTTAAAATTGGTATTCAAGTTCAAAAAGGTCACTCATTGAAAACCAAGTGAACGTGCTAGGATTTTCTTGATAATTTAGGAAAATTATTAATAATTCATTTTTGATGTATTATAATCAATATCATGTCAAAATGACACATTATGTGACCAGTATGACTCAATGTGCATGTTTTCAGTTTAAAATGACACTTTAGTAAAAAAACACAAATGACATACTCAAAAACTGAGAAAATGCATTTTTATTGTTTTCATTCTTTAGGTAAAAAATCCATAAGTAATCTGGGACATTTAAGAATTAGATGCACCTCAACATGATGTGTGGTATAACAAGTGTGACTCTAAGTGAAACTTTTTATTTAAAATTGAAATTTATTTTATTAGAAAAGACAACTAACATACTTAAAACCAAGAAAAAACGTTTATATTGTTTTTATGCTTTAGTAAAATGATCCATAAGTAATTTTTTGATGTTTATAAATTATCATCACCTTAATCTTATACACAATGTGCCTCATATTACTCAAAGTTTCTATTATCAGTTTAAAATTGGAATTTAAGTTTAAAATGTTTCACTCACTAAAAATCAAGAAAACACGCTTGGATTGTATTTATGATTTAGTAAAATGATTCATAAGTAATTTTTGACTTGTAGGAATCAATCACAAATAAAACCAACACATTATGTGACTGGTATGTCTCAAACTTCATATTTCAATTTTAAAATGACATTTAGTAAAAAAACACAAGTGACATACTCAAAATAGAAAAACATATTCATCTTGTTTTGATACTTTAGTAAAATTATCCATAAGTCATTTGGGACATGTATGAATAATAATAACTTCATTCCAATTCATGATGTGACTCATATAACTCCATGTGCATATTTTTATTTAAAATCAACATTATTTTTAGTAAAAAAGAAAATTTACATACTCAAAACTCATAAAAAACATTCATATTATCTTTATACTTTATTAAAATTATCCATAATTAATTTGTGATGTATAGGAATTATTAAAACTTCTATTTGATACATTATGTGCCTTAAATGATTTAAAGTGTCTGTTATCAGTTTAAAATTGACATTTAAGCTGAAAAGTGTCACTCATTGAAAACCAAGAAAACCCACTTATATTGTTTTGATAATTTAGTATAATTATTAATAATCTATTTTTTACATGTAGGAATCATTCTCATGTCAAAATGACACGCGATGTGACCGGTATGACTCAAAGTATGTGTTTCGGGTTTAAAATAAACTTTTAGTAAAAAACACAAGTGATGTACTCAAAACCAAGAAAAATAATTTGTATTTATTTGATACTTTAGTAAAATAATCCATAAGTCATTTGTGATGTGTAAGAATCATACTCCCCTCAATCTGACATATGGTGTGATAGGTATGACTCCAAGTTCATCTTTTTATTTAAAATTGACATTAATTTTAGTAAAGGAAAAATGACATACTCACAACTGAGAAAACACAATTGGATTTTTTTATACATTATGTGTGACATCCAGGACCGGGTTCCACACATCGGTACCCTAATATGGTTTTCCATATAACCTTAAGAGCACCTCCCTTTACACCAAAGGCAGCTGACTAGCAGTGAGGGTCTGATATATCAATCATGGGAATACTATACCCTCTTTTATCTCAGTAATACACCAGCATAAAAAAATAACAATAACAAGTTAACATATAACCATTAACAATAATAATATCACATGATAACCTAAACTGGAAATACCATAACAAAACTAAAGTAGTAAACAATTCCAAGCTAAAGTACGTGTCCAGTTTCTAAAATGAAAACTCAAAAGTAAAGACATTGATGACTCCCAATCTGGTCTTGAACCACATCTGGTTTTATCATCCAAGATCCATCCTAATTCATTCTTCTATCTTGGGGACTTTTCCCTTAACCCATCTAGAAAACACAAAGTCTATTTGGGTAACAATCAGGTAACCTGAGTAGGGTGTGAGTACATCTCAGTAGGCCACCACCAAAGGTGTCTAAAATAATATCCAATCAAAATCAACTCTATACAGTTGTATAAATAAAATAATAATAATGCATATATAAATATTTATCACAATATAAATTTATCTTTATTTAACCACATAACCTCTAGGTTTCTATAAACACTCGTACCTCACTCCCTACTTCATCTCATGTCAGAGCTTGATGTATTCATATGTGATATTATATCTCAAAATTCATTTGTTACCATTATTTAATTCATACTTTAATTCCCATGTTACTATTAACACATTAAATGGTATAATGACCATGTTTCTATTATTTAATTCATAACTAAATGACCATGTTACCATTCATACAACATATGATAGAATGACCATGTTATCATTCTTTAATTCACAACTAAATGACCATGTTACTATTCATACCACATATTTTAGAATGGCCATGTTATCATTATTTAATTTATAACTAAATGACTATGTAACCATTCCTCACATAAATAATTCAAAAATTTATTATCCATATCAATTTCTATTAATAATTCAACAATTAGTTACACATAATAATTCTATTAGTTAACTCAACAATTAATTAACCACATAGACCCCCATAATTAATTTACCAATTAATTAAGTATGTCAAACCCATTTATTAATTTATCAATTAATTAATCAATATCCACTAATAAAAATCCCATAATTAATTCCACAATTAATTATCTCAAATTTTAATCACTATATCTTATAATTAAATCTACCATTACATATCTCCAAATCCATAATTCCCAAAATCCTCAATTTACATCACCTGAATTAATTAATTCACCCAATTAATTAAGTTAATCAAGAAATCAATTTCTAAAAATCAAATATAAATTCTAAAATTACATACACATAATTTAAATAAATTCTATGGGATATGAATTATATATCACCTACCTCAATTTTTTTATGAATGATTCCCCAATGGAAATCCCCATAAATTTGAGAATCACAACGGTGTAGAATGAGATCTGAATCTAAAACCCTAAATCAAGATATCTCTAATATAGATATAGATATATATCCTAGATCTATATCCATAATACTATATCTAGATATAATCCAAAATAGGAAGAACCACCACTAAAATAATAGGAGAAGGAAGGAAGAAGAACTGGAAACCAAGTGAGATAGAATTATCTTACCGGAAGGCATGTGGATCTTCGATATAGACTTCAAATCATGAATAATTGAGGTTGCTAAGGAATTAAATTTGTCTAGAGAGATCCAAAATCGTGAAAGACATCTTAGGGTCGAATGGGGGTCGATTTGGGATTAATTAGGGGGTTTGGGTTATTAGAAAACTAATTTTTTGGTCAATATAAATCCTGCTAACGGTTTTCTGGGAAGGGGCACACGGTTTTCCCTAACCATGAACCTAAATTATGTGCCTCTTTTATAGGGGTTCATAGTTACACCTAATAGGGTGAACAGTTTGAAAACTGTGCACCAACCATGTAAAACCCTACTATCCAGGGTTACAAGGTTTGTTGGGATTTGGTGCATGGTTTTCCCTAACCATGAACCAACTGTGCACTGTTCCTTTTTCTTCTATTTTACTCAATTTTCTCCCAAAAACACCCCAAGTTAAAACTCAAATGAAAATTACTCAACACAAGGATAAATATTACATAAAATAAATCCTAATTAATTTCCAAAAAATGGTTGGGATCATACAGTCTCCCCACCTTTTAAGAGCTCATCCTTGATCTGTACTCCCAAGAATCTCTAAGATTTCGAGTCAAAAAATATCAGGCCACTAAGCCCCCATATTTGATTCCCTTTCCCATGATTCATCCTACACACTCCCATGTTACCACAACACATGTACTATTGGAATGGTCTTTCTCTGTAACACTTTCTCACTCCAATTCAACACATATATCAGATTCTCCTCAAAGGACGCATCTATCTCATTCTCTACAGCATCCACATCAATCACATGATAAGGTTCGGTGTGATTCCATTATAATTGTGTAGCATGTAAAACATATTTTATAACACTATATTCCTATGGAAGATCTAATCAGTACTCAAATAGACCGATTATCTCCAAAACCTCAAAAGCTCCAACGAACCTGGGCACCAACTTTCCCTATCCCTATATCCTAGGGTGAACCAACCTAGGATACAGCCGAAGAAATACAATATCACCCTATGTAAACTTTTCAAGTTGTCGATTTATATCCTCATATGACTTCTGTCTACTTTGTTTTGTAGCCGTACATTCCTGAATTAGTTGTACCTACTATGATGTCACCTGCACAAGACTCGGTCCCAACAAATCTGACTCACCTACCTCCATCCATCATATAGGTGATCTGCATGGCCTACCATAAAGATTACCATATGGTTCCATCTATATCGTTGACTAGAAACTATTTTTATATGAAAAATCCAATAAAATCCAGTTCTTTTCCCAAGATCTTCCAAAGTCAAGAACACAAGCCCAAATAATATCCTCAAGCACCTTTATAGTACACTTCGACTACCCATCTGTCTATGGGTGGAAATATGTATTCAGTAAAACCTATATGCCAAGTGACTTCTATAATACCTAATATAAGTGTAAAGTAAAACATTATTTTCAGTCTAAAACAATAGTCCGTATCACCCCATGTAGACGGACTATCTCTAAACATACAAAACCCACAACTGATCTACTAAGAAACTATCCCATATAGGAAATAAATGTGCTACTTACATCAGTCGATCCAAAATCACCCAAATTGAATCATTCTTCCAAGGATTCCTTAAGAGACTCAATACACATTCCATAGTCACATCAGCCCACTTCCATTCATGAATGGACAATGTCTATAGCAATCCTCTAGGTCATTAATTATCTGCCTTCACATGCTGACAAGTGAAGCATCATGTCACAAAACCTATTATCTCCTTTTTCATGGCCAGCCTCCAAAATTTTCATTATGGGTCAAGGTACACTTTTTTGTCACACCTAGATGTACCGACCAATTTGAGACATGAAATTCACACATTATCTCCTCCAACATGCTCGTAGGTACAATAATCTGATTCCTGACATATATGACCCCATACTAATCTATGTTCCAATCTGAAGGTGTCTCCCCACCTTCGAGGTTCTCCCTCAAGGTAAAACACTATAGATCCTCATATTTTATGTCCCTAATCTATCTCAAAATTGTAGAATCCAGAGAAACTAACATGATATTAATCCACTCCTAGCTCTCCTGAACCACCACATGCATTTTATCCAGTAAGGTCATCATCTTCCACTCGGTACTATACTCCTGAACCACTTGAGTCTTATTTTTCCTAATCAAAGCATCATCAACATTGTTCACCTTCCTAATAGTATATTATATTTCAAAATTGAATGACTAAATATACTCAAATAATCTACACTACCATAGATTCAAGTCTCACTACAAAAAGATATACTTAATCTCTTATGATTCATATACACTATAAACTTCTCACTTGATAGATGATTCCATCAACACATTAAATCATAAACCAAAAATGTTAATTTGAGGTCATTCATAGGGTATTTCCGTTCATATGACCTCAACTTATGAGACCCATACACCACAACTTGGTCTCATTTCATCAATATAGCTCTAATTCTAATCCTAGAAGCATCACAATGCACCATCTACTCCTCACCTGGCTTAGGTAGGATCAAGATTGGTGTCGTTGTCAAATGATTCTTCAGCTCCTGAAAGGAATCCTCACAATATTTTGACCATTCAAAATTTATCCCCTTTTTGGTCAAGCTTGAAAGTGGAACTTCCAAATGGGAAAATTCCTAGATGAACCTGCTCTAATATATATCTAATACCAAAATGCTTTGGATATCTAACACATTCTTGGGATGATCTTAATAAACCGTTGTATAAACCTCCTCCATATCTACTAACATACCTTCTTTCCAATGATGTATCTATAGTCATAAACCCACTCAAAAACTCCATTGGTATGCTCAAACCATTAAAAATTTGTGCAGAAATAAATGAATGAGAGGCTCTAGTTTCAAATAAGTCACTAGCCAAAGTAGATTATATAAGAATAGTACCTCCCACTATCGATGGTTTGGCCTTGATATCCACAAGTGTAGGTTGTACCACATGTAACTATCTTTCCCCTACTCCCTATAATGCATTATAAATCCCATGTGCTGCACTAATCTACTGATATGGGATCTTTTGATCCAAAGCACCACGTCCACTGCCTATAACTCCTTAGTGATTGAAACTGTAGCTTCTATACTAATATGGTGTGGAAGACCTCCTTTCCACACTTTGAACCTACCTAGATACACCCTCACTACTTGTCTATCAATGGGTCCTACAGAACCTTTTTAGATTTCCCATATTTCTACAATACTAGCACTCTACTAGTGGTTAGGGCACTATCTCTGAAAGTTTCCCAACCTACAACATTGGTGAAAGATCACTCGGGAAAGGTCCTGTGCAATTTATCCCTCTATCTAGGTACTCTGTTTCCCATTTCCCTGGATGATGTTATCATATTTATGCTTTTGACCCTTGAAATCCATACCTCATGATCATATAGTTGGAACTATCTACTCTGCACTGGATACCTCCTTAATGTTTCCCTCATCTATAAGAGCCCAATCCAACACCTTAGCAAACCTATTTAATTGAAAAATATTAACCTAGGACTTAATCTCGCATTTAATACCATCCTTAAAATGTATTTTCATAGTTGTATCTTCCCCTGCCAACACTAGAGAAAAGCATCGCAAATCTATAAAACTTCCATCAGAGTCCATCATAGACATACACCCTTGAGTAAAACTCATGAACTTAGAAGTTCTCTCCTACCTCAGCATCTCTAGATATAAGTTCTTTAATAACCTCTCCAAAAATTCCCTCCATGACATACCGTCATCATGTCTAGTCTGCGCCTGAACATCCCACCAGCGCTTCACTGATCCTCATAGCATGTAAGTAGCCAACTTGACCCTCATCTCTATAAGATTCTTCAAATGGTCAAGTATATTTCCAATTCAATCAACCCAAAACACATCTCCTCAGGTCCAACCTCTCCAGTAAAGGTTGTAGGGTGATTCAATTGGAACTCAGATGTTAGATCATACATACTCTTTACAACCCACCCTAGGTATATTCCCATGAATTTCATGATATGAGAAAATTTATATCATAACAACTCCCTAGATTCTTCACCTAATATAATTGGTGCCTCAGGTCCCACTACTGGAGGATTTTCCCTAGCCATGTCTTCAAATCTTCCTCTCAAGAAGTGTCGTTGTTGAGGAATACTCTCTACAATTCAAGACACGCACCTTAGGAAACAGTTCAAAAAATAAACATTTTTATGTAAGAGTGAAACATAACAGTCCTCAACAAGTCTTTTCCCAAACCCTTGCCAAATGGTCAAAACTGAGGCTCTATCACTACACTTAACCATCCTACACCTAGGTCCTATTTAACAAGGTTAAGAACATTCTAAATATTAAATTTTATCATTTAGACACCCATTTATTCTCATCTTTCATAATTTTTCAATATTTCTCAATTTCATGTTAAGCACAATTTTCATTTCAATTTCACAAGCAAGGAAAAATAGTTCAAGTTCAACAACATACCCATAACCCATTTTCTTGTGCATACCTAAAATGATGCATGTCACAATAACACTAAGTTTCTAGAATGATGCATGTAAACTCAACTCTCATGTCATATTAGTCCACGAGTCAAATATCAGAAAATCTAAACAAAAAAAATCACAGCACACAACATGTGTGTCACCCAATGTGAAATAATATTTAACTATAAGAGAAAACAACAATAACAACAATCCCACCCTAGGTACTTGGGTTATCCCCCATAAATGGGTTAACTACTCCCATTAATGAGCTCATAACCAAGGCCTTACTCTTCCTAATATCATTTCTAACTTTTCCCAAATAGTACGAAAAAAGAAAATAAAACCCTTATGATATCACTTTTTAACATCCCTACATAGGTTCCATGCACCGGTTCCCTAATATGGTTTGCCACATGACCTCAAGCATACCTCCTCATATGTAAGAGGTTTCTAACTAGCAGTGAGGGTCTGATATATCGATTATGGGGAGAATATACCTTTTTTTATCAGAGTAATACACTATCATAAATAAATAATAATAAAAAAATAACATATAACCATGAACAATACCAATATCACATGATAACCAAAACTGGAAATACCATAACAAAACTACAGTAGTAAGCAATTCCATGCTAAATAATGTGTCCAGTTTCTAAAATGAAAATGAAAAAGTAAAGACATCGATGACTCCCAATAGGTTATTGAACCACATCCAGTTCCCTCATTCAAGCTTCATCCTAATTCGGCCATCTATATCAGGGATATTATCTTAACCTATCAAGAAAACACAAATTCTATTTCCGCATCGATCTGGTAGCCTGAGTAGGGTGTGAGTACAACTCAATATCCTATCAAAAGCAAGCGTATGCAGTTGTATAAAGAAAATAATTAAAATTTATAAGTAAACAGTTATCACACTATCAATTTATCTTTATTTAACTACATAACCTCTAGGTTTATATAGGCACCCATACCACAATCCGTACTTCATCTCATACCAAATCCTGAAGTATTCACGTGTGATATTATATCTCAAAATTCCTTTTTCCATTATTTAATTCTTACTTGAATTATCATGTTACCATTCACCCATTACATAGTATAATGACCATGTTATCATAATTTAATTCACAACTAAATGACCATGTTACCATTCGTACCATACACATTATAATGTCCATGTTACCATTCTTAAATTCAAAACTAAATAGCCATGTTATCATTCATACCACATAAATTATAATGACCATGTTACCATTATTTAATTCACAACTAAATGACCATGTTACCATTCATCACATAATTGACTAAATAATTAATTATCCACATCAACTTCCATTACTAATTCAACAATTAGTTAGATACAATAATTACATTAGTTAACTCAACAATTAACTAACCATGTAATCCCCCTTAATTAATTCCCTAATTAATTAAGGGAATCATACCCATTAATTAATTCATCAATTAATTAATCAATATCCACTACTTAAAATACCATAATTAATTCCATAAATAATTATCTCAATTCTCAATTTATATATCTAATAATTAAATCTACAATTAATTATATCCAAATCCATAATTTTGAAAATTTCCAATTTACATATCCTTAATTAATTAATCCACCAAATTAATTAATTTAATCAAGAACTAAATTGATAAACATCAAATAGAAATTCCTAAATTACCTAAACAAAATTTAAATAAATACTTTGGGATTTGAATTATAGACCACATACCTCAATTTTTTGATGAATGATCTCCCATTGTAAATCCTTAAAATTTGATCAGCAAAATGACGAAGAATGGTATCTAAATCTAAAACCCTAAATCAAGATTATATAAATCAATATATCTCTATTCTAGATCTAGATCTATAATCTTATATCTAGATCTGAAATAATATATCAATAAATAATCCAAAATAGGAATACAACCAAAAAAATAATAGGAGAATTAAGGAATAAGAACCGAAAACTAGGTGGGATAGAATTATCATACCAGAAGGGGTGTGGATCTTCGATCCGAGCTTCAAATCACGAAGAACATGGATCAAGAAGGCTTGAAATTAATTTTGAGAGATCTAAAATCATTAAAGATCACATAGGGTATAATGGGGGTATATTTGAGATTAATTAGGGGTTATGGGTAATTAAAAAACTTATTTTCAGGTCAACTTAAATCTCATGCATGGTTTGTTGGGTAGAGGCGCATGGTTTTCCCTAACCGTGTGCCTAAACCATGCACCTCTTTTATAGGGGTTCATGGTTACTCCTAATAGGGAACATGGTTTTAAAAATTGTGATCCAACTATGAAAAACACCACTATCCAGGGTTTTATGGTTTGTTGGGTGGGGGTGCACGGTTTTCCCTAAACATGCACCAACTGTGCACTACCCCTTTTTATTCTATTTTCCTAAATTTTCTTCAAAACACAACCCAAGGTAAATCCCAAACTATAATTACTCAACTCAAGGAAAAGGATCACCTGAAATTAATCCTGATTCATCTTTATAAAATTTTAGGATCTTATATTAGAAAAATAATGCATAATTCATTTGTGACATGTAGAAATCATCCAAACCTCAATATGATATACGATGTGACTGATATGACTCAAATTTTACTCTATCTATTTAAATTTTTCATTTATGTTCATAAAGTTTCACTAAATAAAAACTAATCAAACACACTATTATTATCTTGATAATATAGAAAAATGATTCATAAGTCATTTTTGACATGTAGGAATCAGTCACATATAAAACTGACACATGATGTGGATGGTATGACTCAAAGTGTGTGTTTCTAGATTAAAATGATATTTTATTAAAAAAATCAAGTGATGTACGCAAAACTAAGAAAATGAATTCATATTATTTTGATTCTTTATTAAAATGATATATAAGTCATTTGATATTTCTAGTAATTATCCACACATCAATATGATGCACGGTGTGACTGGTATGACTCTAAGTGTTCCTTTTCAATATATAAGTGTCATTTTTGTTTAAAATGTGCATTAAATTTCAAAAGCTCAGTAAATGATCCTATATTGTTATCTCATAATTTTTTCTTCAATTAATTAATTAATTTTCTTATCATTTTTATCTTATATTATTTAGTTGATTTTTTCGGAGATAATTCTTAAAGATGAATGAAAAATGGAGTGACATGAAAGAATTAACCACAACTCAATATGATACACATTATTCCTGGTATGACTCAAAGTTTAGTTTAAAATTAATTTTTTTTAAAAATTTATTTATTTATATTATTACTAATATAAGAATTGTTTTACTATATAGGTGTGTTCTTTTACTCGAGTAGGGGTGGTTTTTTCTTTTATAAAGGTGCATTCTTTTTCTATATAATGGTTTTTTTAAAACTGGTTGAGATTCAAGCACCCTTTATTATAAAAAACAGGAAAACCTATTTTGATAAATTGGGTAAGAGGGAACCCATTACAAACACTAAGAAAAATTACAATAAAAAAACCTAAAGGGAAAAGGACCAGAACATTCAATAAGATATAGATATCATGAAAGGAAAAGGATAAGGTGTCATTGACCCCCATAATATAAAATGAATAGTGTATCCAGTCAATAATAAGCATCCCCCTACCAAAAATTGTACAATGCTGGCAGCACAACAGGATAGAGGACCCCTCTAATGCTAAAAAGTGAAGGACCAGATGATAGATATCAACACACCTATCTCTCTTTTGAGCCACCTACCTGATGAAGCATGTGAAAAAAACAAAGAAAGTTAACCTAATGCAATGAAAATCAAGACCAAAACCACTAATAATATTCAATTTAGAGAACATATATATTCAAATAAGAATAGATGGTTGATTATGGGTGTCAGTACACCCATCCCTCTTTTAAGGTCTCCCACCCTATAGTACCTACAAGAAGTTGTACTGCACCAAATGCAATGAAACCAGATTTAATGATCAAAACAACACCTTCACCCTCATCAAAGAACGATCCCAAAAAATCAAAATCCCTTCAGTAGACTAAAAGAACAAAGAATTGGAACCAAATGATCTAATGCCACAATAGCTTCCCACTAGCACCAGCATCCCAATTTCAGACCTGACCATTGCTGACCAATAGAACACCAATGACCTATATCTCCAACCCCCAACCACCCTATTCCTACAACAGTGTTGTGATTCCTCACACAACCCATCTTCTACTAGAAACCTTTACCTACAGACACCTATATTTCCACCCAAGGGAAACCAATCCACCATCAGATCAAAAAACACCACAACCCAGAGACGTTGGACAGCCAATTCCAAATAGTAAAACACCACTCAAAGTCCACCAACGTTGTGATAAACATTGATATGGTAGGTAGAGCCCATATCTAAACCAGATATTGGGATGAGGATAGCTGGGAGAATGAAGAAAGAATCCCATGAGAAAATAAAAGTAGAGATGGGGGTTGAGAGCGCAGTAGCCATGATAAGATTCGGAGAAGAATAGGGATGATCACGAAAATCCTCCATCGAAGCAAGGAATTGAATGATGCCACATGGAGATTTAGAAAACCCTAGGAGAGTGCTTCACCACCTGAGGGGATATTTTTATCTATAATGGTTTTTTTATTTTATTTGTGTAGTAAATTTTATTTCATTTAAATTATATATTTTTATCTGGTTTTGATAATTTATTATGTTTTTTCTAGTGCTATTGTGTGTTGTAAAAGCATACTGCAGTATTCCCTATTTCTGGTGTTGCAGCGTGCTATTACAGTACACTATAGTATAACCCTTTATCAGTGCTTCTACAAGAACTATGATTCCTTTATCAGTTCTTGTAGAAGTGTTGATAAAGTCATCCTTTATTAATCCTAAATAAAAGTACTAATCAGTGGTGTCTTTTATCAATGATTCTAAAACACTGATAAAGTGGTCCTATATCAACAATTTTTTTAATGCTGATAAATGGTTAATTTATCAGTGCTTTTCTAGCACTAATAAAATCCTAGTGATTTTAATTATGCTCTTGTTTCCATTACTTTTTTAGCATTGATAAATTCAAATTATAGTGTTATTAAAGGATTCTTTGGTAGTAGTGAATTGACCAACTCGTTTCCCAATTTAATGCATAAAGGGGTAAAATTCTCATGGTTTAGTGAATGTAAATAATGTTTTGAAGAAATAAATAGGGAATTAATTAATGCACCAATATCATAATTACCATCATAAAACGTAGGATTTATAATATATAGTGATGTATTAAAGAAAGGTTCGGGTCGTGTCATTATAAAGAATAATGGAGTGGTTTCTCATGCTTCAAGGAAATTGAATATTCATTAAAAAACTCTCCAACTCATGAACTCAAGTTAAAATCTATAATATTTTCCTTTAATATATGGATGCACTATCTCTATTGAGAAATATGTGACATTTATATAGACCAAAAAAGTTTGAAGTATAATTTTAATCATAAATAGATCAACATTAGAAAAATAATATGGTTAAAACTACTCAAGGACTATGATTTCTTAATACACTATGACCTTGAGAAGGAAAATAAGATGGATGACTAATTGAGTAGGAGGGACCATGGAGCTCTGACTATAATGAGGATTGATAAGGATCTTATATTCAGGGATCTAGTAAATATGGATGTATTAATTTTTTTGGAAAGGGTATCCATCATTCCTTTTCTAATAAATTGTTAAAAAATATTTACTTGAAAATATAGAGAAGTCCCAGTAGGGTGATAATGAATTAAAAAGAAGGATTAGACCAGTGAATTATGGGAAATTTATATAATTCATCTATAAAGATAGAGTGTTGAATTTTGGAATGAGGTTATGTATTATATCCATAACTAAACTGAAGAGGGAGATACTAGATGAATCACATAGCTCAAATTTCTCTATACAACCTAGTAGAATAAATATGTATAAGGATTTTAGAGAAGATTTCTCATGGGTTGGTATGAAGTGGGAAATTTCATACTGTGTGTCCAGGTGATTAGTGTTCCAGTATGTAAAGAATGAAAGACTACATCCTAAAGGAGTCATGAAACCTCTACCTATACCTATATAGAAGTGGGACAATATTACAATTGACTTTGTCACTAGACTTCCAAAGAATCCAAGGAATAATAATGCCATATGGGTCATCATTGATCACCTTTCCAAGTCTACCCATTTCATAGTAGTAAAGTAAGACCAACCCCTTGAGCATGAAACCCAGATCTATGTCAATGAAATGATGAGACTTCATGGGTAACCCCAATCTATTATATCTGATTGTGAACCTAGGTTTGCATTTAAATTTTGGAAAGTCTTTAAAAGGCCCTAAAATTTGAGGTGCATTTAAGCACCACCTATAATGCCCAAGCTTATGGCTGGTCTGAAATGACCATTTAGACACTAAAATACATGTTGAGATTAGTTTCTCTTTACTTATAAGGAAAATAGAATTAATATTTACCTATGGTAGAATTTTCATAAAATAATAATTTTCATTCGATAATCCATATGGAACTATATGTGGTATTATGTGGGAAGAGACTGTGTACTTAAACTTTTTGGGGAGAAGTTTGAGAAAGGAATCTAGTGGGACCATAACTCATGGAGGATAACTAGGAAAGTATGGACTATTAATAATCATATCAAATCATCTAAAAATAGAAAAAAATAGTTATGATGATAATTGAAGTAAATACTTGAAATTTCAAGTAGGGGATCGTGTATTATTAAAGTTTTCTGCATGGAAGGGAGTTTTAAGATTTGGTAAAAAGTGAAATTTAAGCCCTATGAACATTAGGTATTTTTAAATTATAGAGATAATTGGAGTTTTATCTTTTTGATTGGTTATGCCACCAAACTTTTCAAAAGTGCATAACATCTTCTATATTTTATTATTGAGGAAATAAATTTTCTATCCAATGCATATAATCACAATTTAGGGAATAGATTTTGAACTTGAATCATCTTATAATGAAGAGTGTGTCTATATTATAGACTCTACAGATGAGCTGTTGAGGAATCTAACAACTCAACTGGTTAAAATTCTTTGAAGAAATCAAAAACTATAGGAGTAAACATGGGAGCCTAAAGAAGTTATGAAAAATGAATACCCAAATTTTTTTAGTAGCTTACATGTTCTAATTTCAAGGATAAAATTATTTGGGGGGAGAATGTAATACCTAAGACCCTCATATAGCAGGTAAACACCACATCCCAAAATAAATACCCAGTGCACACTTAAAAGAGTATTTATTCATGGATTTATTTAAATTTTAATTTTTATAATCATAAATTTAACAAATTAAATTCAGTTTTTAATTCATCATGTTAATATTAGATTATTTATTTTTTTTGAGATTTTTATGAAAAGGTTGGTTTTTATTTGAAAAATACAATTTTCACAAAACTTATAATTTGTATAACTTAATCAATATATAAGAATGATATATAAGTTTAGAAAACCATTTAAGTGTTAAAATATGAATTTAAGGAATAAAATTATGTATTTTAAAATATTCTTTGACCTTAGAAGACCTATACAAAAAAAATTGAGACCTAAATTAAAATGCTACTTTAATAAAATTTGATTATGATTATTTTTTAAAATAATGTATTTTCAAAGTCATTTTTAATTTTCGATTTCCTTAAAAGCCTCATAAATTTTATTTTATTTTATTTTTGAAAAAAATATTTAAGTCATTAATATTAGTTTCAGAGATAATATTATCATATATAAATATTTAAATCTTAAAAATGTAATTTTTCTAAAAATTATTTTTATGTGATTAAGTGTGTTTATTTTAAAATTAAATTTCCATACCTTTAGAAATTTTATTTGATAAATTTATTTTAAAATTTTAAATTAGAATTCTAAAATTATGTAAAAGGGTATATCTTAATTTTTTTAACTAAAATTAATTATTAATGTTAAAATTTAATTACCAAGGTAAAAGTGAATTAGGGTAAAAGTTAAAAAGTTAAAAGAAAAGGCCCTAAAACACTCAAGGTTGTCTCAAAAATGAGTGGTTGAGGTGATATCAATCCAAAATCCATTTCACCTTCTATTTTTTCCATTTTCCCCTTGGACCTTGAATAGTAACTTTACATCATTGAAAATGTAATGGTTTACTTCAGGAAAAATGGATTGTTGTGATGGGGTATTTGTGAAGAATTATTTGTATAATAAAAATAGTCCCTTAAAATGAGTTATTTGAGAGGGGGAAAGTTGTTCATTGAAAATAATGGATAATTATGATAGAATTTCTATTTAGGTAGTAAATAATTTTGGTACTAATGCGTGCCACATTGTGAAAGTATAATTAGTGATGACTAATAGTGACAGAATCTCAAATCTGTCACAAATATTTCTTCATCCAAACATTTTGTGATGGGTTAAATTACATTATTATTAACCCATCGTAAAAGATAATAAAACTAAAACATGTGACTCCCTCTCCTCCTACCCATTTTTTCTCTCTGTTAACCCTACCATCGGACGACTCCCATTCAGCGACTGACACACCAAATCACCCAAAAATTACCATTAGACCTAATGTTATACATATTTAGGATCAAATCTCTCAAGTATATACTCTACTTCCATATTCCTTTGTTATTTTTTTGATTTTCATTTAAATCTTTCAAAATTTGGTGTGTTCAAAATGTAGGTAAATAATTTTACCCAATTATTTTGGTTTATTTAATATTTAGGGTTCTTATAAGTTTATATATCCTTTATTTTGATGTCCACTGGCTTTGAATAAGTTAATTTCAATAGATTTTAATTATTTTTCTCATTTTTTTATGGAGTTTATATAAATATGTTTAATTGGTCAATTGTATAGCATGTTTTTGGTGATATAAGTTTTTATGAATTATGATAATTTTTTTATTGTTACATTGATGTTTAATTGGTTAATTTTCTCTATTGTTGTTTTGTTTTTTCTATATGTTTTAGTTTGTTAAAATTGTAGTTTAAGCAAAAAAAATTGATTTTCATTCTTTATTAGGTATTTAGGGTTGCTGAAAATTTATTATTTCATATTTTTGTGTTGATCGAGTCTGTAAGTTACATAATTTTTTTTAGGTATTTTTCTCATTGTTTAATTTTTAAATTTAATATAATTTTTTGTTAGATATTTTATGTTAATTCACTTATACTATTGATGTTCCAATTCCAAAAAATATTTCCTTTTTATAAAATTGAAAATATAAAATTTTGAAACTTTACTTTTTAATTAAATCATGTAATATATTAGAAAACTATTTTAACTAAATAAAATGAATTTTTTAACATGATGTTTTATTAATAATTCTTCATATCAATTACTAATTAAATGAGTGTTGCTTTTTAATTTTTTTCATAGATAATTTTAATTAGAATAATCCTTTAAAATTATTCTATTTAATTTAATGAGATAAAAATAAATATTATATATGAAATTACAATTCTTTTTAAGATGAAATTTTTGAACACAAACTGATTTTAGTCACATCTAACCATTAAATTTTATAAATTAATTTATATTATAAAACATAAAATTATTAATTAAAATATTAATTATAATATGTAAGTAATTACAATAATTCATCGTAGAAATCATTTTATTTATTTGTGGTTTCACTCTTTAAATTTTCTTATTCATATTTCACATTTTATTATCATGATTTATTAATGATTATCTTGCACTGTAAAATATATTTTAGGTTTACACATGTATATTATTTGATTTATTTATATTAATTAATTAATATTGATATATATATTACATTGTTAAAAGTTTAAAAACATGTAAGGTTTTAAATATATATATATATAAACACATGAATATATACATATATATTTTTTACAAAAACTTGTAAGGTTTTTAATATATATATATATATATAACTTGTAAGGTTTTTAATGTGTGTGTATGTGTGAACATGTGAATATATATATATATATATTTATTTATTTATTTATTTTAAAAAACGTTTAAGGTTTTTGATATATATATATATATTAACATTAGAATATGTACATATAAACATTTAAAAAACATTTAAGGTTTATTATATAAATATGTGTGTATTTATATATATTTGATATGTATATTTATTTAAAAAGGAGTCAGGATATATTTGATGTATTTATATTAATTAATAAATCATGATATATATATATATTGTAATTATTAAAAATGTAATAATAATTTAAATAATTAGTAACAATAATTAAATAATTTATAATAATTAATTAATTAATTAGTAAATATTATTAAAAAATATAAAATATTAGTAACTAGTAGAAAATAACAATAATTTTTATAAATTTTGTATTAGTTAAAATAATTAGTATTAATAATTTTTATATATTTTTTATTAAATATATATAATATTAATAAAATATTTAAAAGGTTAATCTCATGTGTGATGTTACCAAACACCTAAAAAACACAAAAGTTATTGTCTCACCTAGGGTAAACCTCATATTTCGGACTTAATACTGTTCTCTGATTTTATATATAATATTAAAATTTTATACAAATTTATAAAAAAAATGAATTTCCCTTGCATGAAATATAACCAATCATTCAACACAAAATTTATATGGCATGCCAAATATAATCCCCGTATCTCAGACCTAACAGTGATCTCAGATTTCCCATACAGGATGCCATTTAGGATATATTCCATTATTTTCTAAAAATAACATGCATGTGATATAATATATTTAATATTATAATTTTATATGTTTTGATCCTCTATGGGCCCTAGAATCCAATACTAACCCAGTTCATCACTTCGATGATATTCTATATAATATTTCATTGTGTTAAAATATAATAATAATTTTCAATTATTCAAAATGAGTAATTAATGTTATTATTTTTGTTTTTTTAGATAGCTATGGACTTAGGAAGTATAAATTAGTTTCTATTATGAAATCATTATTGGATACATTTTCATAAAAAAATCCAATGGATTTGGTTTAAATCTAGTCTAAATTGAAGGTTTAGAAACATTTATATCATTTTCATCATCGAATTCAGATTTTTTTCTGAAGGAAAAATTAAATGTCCATGTCAAAAATTTGGTCTTAGGATATTCAAAACATTTGAAAATGTTGGACTTCATCTATTGCGGTTTGGTTTTCAAAATTATTATTTTTTATATCACCATGGTAAAAAAAATTCAGTAGATAATACAAATTTTTTGGTCCTATATCCATCATTTCAAAATTTAGTATGTGGGGAAACTCGCTCATTTATTTAGGAAATAATAAATCATAATGATATTCCAAATCCTGAATCTAAACCTTCTCAATTTTATAATTTGTTGAAATCTTCTAAGGAAGCCTTATATCTGGGATGTCAAATGAGAAAACTTGAAGCTATTAAAAAATTTATGGCTATTAAATCATATTTTTTTAATTTCAGATAGTTGTTTCAATCATATTTTATCTTTATTTAAATTGTTGTTACCTAATGGAAATACATTACCTGCAAGTTTCTATGAAAGTAAGAGGTTGGTTCATAATTTGGGACTTAGTTATTATAAGATCTATGCATATTCAAATGACTTCATCTTATATTATGGTGATTATGAATCATTAGTTAATTTTCCAACATATAGAGAATCAAGGTATAAAGTGGCACAACAAGGAAATTATAGAGTTTCTATGAAACAGTCGAAGTATTTTATAATTATACCTCATTTACAATGTTTATTTATGTCCCGCAACATATCTAGATTGATAAAATGGCATGTAAGAACCTAGTTTTTTCTATAAAAGACTTTGGAATATTATTGATGTTATTCCAGAGCAGCGTCTTAAGACGGCGTGTGATTCCGAGCCCCAGTGTGGTCAGAATTAAACTTTCAGTGCGTTCACAATGGGAACGCCAAATAAATGGGATAACTCCTAAATGGTGTTTCGGATTAGAAATCTGAGTGTACGGATGGGTCCAAAATGGGGTTTTTACCCTAGGAACGACATAAAACATGTCGGCATAGGGCGTTTGGAGCCCTCGCTCGCTATCGGAACGTAAAATGGATAAATTAAATAATTAATTTATTCATTTAATGGTTAAACTCAAGTATCTCTTAAAATGTTGCTCATATGGGAAAACTTAGGGTACTGTTGAGTCCGGAGCGTGCTGTTTACCCTAGGCAGGGTGTAAAAGTTGCGGTCACGGGCCCACTTTGATAGATGTCACCTAGGGGAAAAACCGTCTTTTTGGATTAATGACTTAGTGATTTTAATCAATCGTGTTCTTTTTGAATAACATTCGAACGAAGTCTCAGAATTAAAATCTGAGACTTCTGTTGAGTTCGAAATGGGGTGTTTTACCTAGGTGTGATATAAAATAGGAAGGCGCAGAGGTTTCGGAATCTGCGCCTGTTGGGAGAGTTTTAGTGAATTTTTATAAATTCACTATGTGTTGGAAGAGAGAACCCATTTTCTTCCTCTCTCTCTCTCTCTCTCTCTCTCTCAAGGAGTTCTTCACCATTCTTCGCTGGATCGAGGGGCGATCTTGGCCGAAACCTCGGCGGATCGAAGGTGGAGCCTCGCGGACGCATCACCTACGACGTGCACCGAAATCGAGGTAGGCTTTTAGTTATGTTTTCCACCCCTTGGTTAATTTTTTGTCATTTTTAATTCTTAAATTTTAGAATTGGGGCGTTGGTCGAACGAACAAGGCCAACGCCCGAGTCCCGTTCAATTATCGATCTTGGGCGTTCTTCGTCCAAATTTTTGAACGCACCAAATCTTCGTTGGATCGTTGATCGGGGGAAGGTGCTACGAAGGCCTCGTCCCAAAGATTCTGAATCCTTTTTCAGATCTGGAATTGGGTCACTGGAGTGGTTGTGGTAGCCGTCGGAAGTCGCGGCTTCAGTAAGGGCGGTGGACGGAGCTCGGGGTGGCGCAGCGGGGGTCCGGGCGTCAGGCAGCGGTTGCGGATGGGGTTCGGACCGAAGTGGCAGGTGGTCGGGCGGTGTCCGGTGTCGCTGTCTGGTCGAGGAAGGTGTGTGGCCAGAGGTGTGGCTGGCCAAAGATGGTGCGTGGCGGGAAGGGCGGAGTGGACGAGGCCGGAGAGGCGGTGTCGGCGGGTCTAGGCGGCTGCGGCTACGGCATAGCAGAGGACCGAGGGGCTTCAGAAGGTGGCGCGGTCAAGCAGATCAGGTGAGTCCGGGATTCGGAAGGCGGCATGGTCAAGCAGGGATCCCCAGGCGGAGCAGCGCGGGCGAGCAGCGGCATCCGAAGGAAGAGCCGAGGAGGTCGGGGCGGCGTTGAAGCGGCAGGGGTGGAGCGGCTCTCCGTGAGGCACAGCGGTGCTGCGGGAGGTGGATCCAAAGTCTGCCATCCGTCGTGGTCGAAGGTGAGCCCGAGGCCTGGCCTCGGGGTGTAGAGAAAGCCAGGACCCGTGCCACACGGGTCCTCCTGGCGTGTCAACCAAGACCGGCCAAAGCCGGTCTGTTTGGGGGGACACGAGGACCCGCCTAATGTGGGTCGTGTTGGGCGACGACGTACAGACTAGCCAAAAAGGCCAGTCGATTTGTAAAACAGGACCCGAGGAGCGGGTCTAGTGCTGCTGGGCAGCCCGCAGCCAGTGGGCCACAGACCGGCGGTTCGGACCGGGCCAGTCGTGGTTAATCGGCCCGGTTAGGCCCTCCTTGCATTCGGGGGGGGTTGTATCTCCTAAACAGGGTGTCTGTTTGACACGCAGTCTGCAGCTATGGGACCATATCGATGAGGCGGCCCTTTTAAAGTGAGTTTCGGGGTTTTTTGGGTTATGTTCTCAGAGGCGGGTAACCCAAGAGCTTTAATTTGATAATATTAAATTGTCATTAAAGCTCACAACGGACACACCTTGCGAGCCGGACGTCCGTTTGACGTGATGTCAGAGGCGCGGGGGCCCTGGAGCTGAAACGGTCCTTCCATGGTTGGTTCGGAGCCCTTGCGGGTTGGTTTCGTTGCTCGATAGCACGAAATGCTAAATGTGAATAATTAATTATTTAATTAATTTATTAATTGATTGTTGCATCACACCTAACTCATGCTTGGGAAGTACGATTGACGTGCCGTCAGCGGCAGCGTGACCCCAGTCCTTGTACAGACTTTTTGAGATGATTTCTGAAGCATTCGGGTAGGAGACAAGGTGTGGGCCTCATAGGGCCTAGTTCACACGTTTTGCAGTGAAACACCACTTTTCTACCTGACATTCGTTTGGGGTGTTTGATTACTCATTTCTGAGTATTTTTTCAGGGGGATTTCAATGGAGCAATCCGCTCGCTTAAATTCGGGTCCGAGGTGTGGGTCCCATGAGGTCTCGTTTGCGTATAATGTAGGAAATGGAAACTTCTACGTCTGGAGTCTGTTTTAGGTGTCGTCAGCGGCGTTGTGACCCTAGCATCGAGGCGAAATTGACCGGGGTAGTTTCAAGTGTTAAAGTCAGAGTTGAGGCATAGGCCCCACGGGCCATCTCTTAAGCTGTGTGCAATTTACTGCGAATTTTTCATTAGGCGTTCATTTGGGGAGTATGGATAGTTGTTTCAATGTATTTTTATGAGATTATCATATGGCGCAGTTCACCCAACGAGTATCGGATTCAGAATGCAGGCCCCACACAGGTTGGCTACGGTGAATAGTACCATATTCACCAGTTGTCCGTTTCAGGTGAGTAAGCAGTCTATCTCACGTGTTTTTTCGCAAGGAATGCAACGGTGAAATTCATTTGGGTATGTGGATCCTCTTTTGAGATCATGTTAAATGTATAAACATGAAAGGGTGTTGGATAGATGTCCCTTTGATGCACTCTGAACCAACGCATGGTAGCGATGTTGGTAACTCCCTGTGATGTCAGTTACAGTGCTGAGTTATTGGACCAATTCCAGGTCTACCCTCCAGCAGGGTTGGGCAGTGGGTCTTCTATCGATTTCTTCTAGGTCTACCCTCTAGCAGGGTTGGGCTGTGGGTCGCCTGTCGACTTCTTCTGGGACTACCCTCTAGAAGAGACTGGGCAGTGGGTCACCTATTGACTTCTTCTCGGTATACCCTCCAGCAGAGACTGGGCAGTGGGTCACCTATCGGCCTCTTTAGGGTCTACCCTCCAGTAGGGATGGGCAGTGGGTCACCTGATGACTTATTCCAGGTCTACCCTCCAACAGTGACTGGGCAGTGGGTCGCATATCGTCTTCTTCTAGGCCTACCCTCTAGCAGATACTGGGCAGTGGGTCGCCTGTCGACTTCTTCCAAGTCTACCCTTCAGCAGGGCTGGGCAGTGGGTCGCCTGTCGACCTCTTAGGGTCTACCCTCCAGTTGAGATTGGGCAGTGGGTTACCCGACGACTTCTTTCAGACTCATTCCTTACTACAAGTCTAGTCTGTGGCTTTTTCTCCGTGATTACCAGAGTGGGACCCTTGGTTGTATGGGTCAGTGATGTGATGACTTTGACTTTGAGCATACCTCTTGACTATGTGACAGTGACGAGGTGTGGTTTGAATTTCCCCAGAACTGTAACGCCCCGACCCTAGTTACCTAGAGTCGGTGCATTATTACATAACATTGGCATGATCACGAGAAAGATCAAGTCTCGAAAGACCGATTAGTTTAGTAGCCTTGGAATAACTAGATACATCCATAATTTTTTACATTACATCATAAAAAAATATCTTGTCTTCATATCCCCTCATACTATCCCTGAAGGTCATTCATAAATTACTTCTTCATAATCCTGGGAAAAATAAAACATTGAAAGGGGTGAGCTCAGATGCTCAGTAAGGATAACATTATAGCAGAAGCTTTCATAAATAAGCATAAACACTTAAGGCAATTTATAACTAAAACAAAAGCCTTTTAAACTTGAACTTCAGCATAAAATGGCAAAGGTAAAATGAAATAATGTCATTTACTTACTCACATGGATATTCTACTAGTAGAATGATCACATGCAATATCAATATCCACTTTCATAATGTTGGAATGCATAATGCCAGACTATCATAACCACTTAGCCAAGGCCTCGTGCCAAGACTACAAATAAGATTTTGTCAAGGCCTTGTGCCAAGACACTAGTTTGTCTCATGAGACCTACCGATGCATCGAGGAGCTATAGCGGGCTCCACCCGTCACTTATTAAGTCCAATGCATTCCTCATATGAACATGTTTAAACATAACAAAAACATTCGTATTAAAACAAGCATACGAAATGTCAATACTTTTACCACAAACCATGAATGGTATAAAAACAGCGCATCCATAGTCAAACATGACTCATTCGATACAATATGGAAGATTGTATTATATCACATTAACCTCAATCAAGAATAATTAATGATGTTGAAGTAAATGAAAATAATCATCAAAACTATTTGATAGAATTATCCCCCTTTTCTTGAAAACATTTAAAAGTCACACTATTTGTCAAGAAGCCATTTAAAAGTAGATTTTTGAATCAAAGTGTCCCATACCACTTTGAAACTTTTTAAAAGGAGTTTTAATTTCTAAAACTTTAATGTCCATATAAATATATCCTTAAAACCATTTTTAAAACATGGACATTAATGAGCAATATTTAGAAGAATAAGTCTTTAAAACATTTAAAAATGGTATTTTAGTTAGAGATTCTAACCAAAAGAGACACTTGAATACAAATAATTGAGGTAATCAAAACTTTGTAATATCATGAGAATAAAGGGATTCATGATATACTATGTCAAAGTACATTATATACACCACATAAAAGTGATTTGGTGTATATCAACAAAGAAGTCTCAATGGAATGTAAATTGAGATGAAATCTCTCATAAAGGCCGTATCCTTAGGTTAAGGATAAATCAATGACATAATTATGTGTGAAAAATATAAATACACTAAATATGATTGGATATTCAGTGTAAAACAATCAAAGGATATTCACACATATTCTTGTAAAAACAACACCAACGAATTGGATGTTTAACTCAACAAATGGTGAATGAGTTAAAATTACTCTTATCAAATTCATATCAATGACTTGAGAATTACCAATGAGTGATTATGTGTATCAAACTTATATCCACAGGAAGGGGAGTGGAAATTATGACATAATTAAATGAATAGTGATTCCACACATAATCATGGAGTAATATAATCAATGAAATATGCGTAAAGCCAAATGAGTGGGAATTGAAATCTCAAATTCCCTTACCGATTAGGTAACATACGAAACATACACCCATGAAAGAAGTATCATACCATGATGATGTAAATACCCATAAATTAAAGTATATTACACAATGAATACAATCATGGGCAGTACACATACACCACATGCAATAATTAAGTGGTGATCAATGGAAATCTCACGAAATTAAAAGTGAGATAAGAAACCCCTTACCACGTTAATCAACTGAGTCGTATGGCCAAAAATTAATAACCACCAAATGATTTACAGAATAACATTAATATAAATAGAATCATGAATATATATCAAATGGAAGTACACAATACACCACTTTCAATAATTTAGTGGCGAAAAATGGAAATCTCACGGAATTGAAAGTGAGATAAGAAAATCCCTTACTTTGTACTTTTTCCTTGGTCGATGGTAGGTTTACCTCCTGTATAATGGTGAAATAATTGTTATTGAATTATACAAGAATCATTTACTTTAATATGATATCATATATGATCTTTTAACATTGATTTGTTAATAATATATTAGAATTATCGTCATTTCGGGTGTTAACGGGTTCATTTTACTTTATATTCTTTGTTATGTGAGCCATATTCGTTATTAACGGGATGTATATTATTCATATCCAGAATGATATAAAGTCCTTAGATACTATTTTTAAATCATCAAATGATAATTATACTTGAATGGATATGATGGACAATGAATCTCATCGCGTTCGTGGAGACGGTAGTCCGTACATACGCACGAGCGACAATATCATTCTTTTGATATTAAAATAATATATAATTGGATTTTATATCATATATACAGAATAATTATCATGTTATATTTATTATTTACATGAGTTACACATCATTATTATACTCATCCAAATAATAATATATTGAATAACAATTACACCACGACGTGGAGACGGTAAGCCGTACGTACGCACGTATGGTGACATGTTATTAAAAGGATGGATAGAATACTGAATATGGTTGTACCATATTTATAATAACATCATAGTATATATATGATACTGGATTTATTATTTTATAATGGAAACAACAAAGAAAGAGGAAGTGGAAGAAGAAAGGAACTTGAAAAGGGGTGGTGAAAACATTACCTCTTCTTCGGGTTCTTCCTTTTGATTTGATCAAAAGGGCTCCTTAGGTTGGCTTTCTGATCAAAATAAGGCCTCTAGGTTGTAGTTAGGGAAGTTGAGATAGTATTTGGGCAGGGTTTTGCCGAACCAAAGGGCTTTGAAGGTGTGAATAAATGAGAAGGAGGAGTGCCCTTTTATAAGAGGGGTGAGGGGCACCTTTGGAAAAGCTAGAGATATTAGTTTATAATAAATTCATATTCGGTTTCCAATGGCTCCAAAGTTGACTATTCAAAGGTTAAGGTGAGTATGGGTCGAAAACAACTCAACCAATAGAATTTAGACAGGTTTGGGTACTTATATTAACCTTATCTTTAAGTATTAACTCTAAGTTAATTAGTTTCACTTTTACAATGTCTCTTTGTATTTTTATATTATATGGTTAATAAACTTACCATATACATACAAGGGACCCCCAAGTGTTCCATTAATGATACACCTATCATGATATAAGTCTCTTGGAAGAACCTTAGATTTTTAGGAATTTAATATCAATTAATAATATAATATTTGTTTTAAAAACTCTTTTATGTCAATTTTGACACTATTCAATAGTTGATTTTTGTGAAACTCATAAAAGATTGATTACTTCGAAAAAAGTCAATTAAATAAATACTAATATATCATATTATCCTAGAAAATTATTTTAATTCATTAAAAGTTTCATATTATATTTATTTGGGTATTTTTAATATCAATTATTTTGATTTTTCACTATTACAGTAATTACTGCATCATCATTGTGTCATAAATAAATTAAATTATTTAATGTCTAAAAAATATAAATAAAATATAATTATGTAGGAAATCTTTTTATATTTCTAATGAATATTTATAATATAAAATACAACATATATAACCTTATGTAACAATTGTTTTGTTAAAAGATATATGCTTGTGTCATTTTTGTATTTATTTTAAATTAATTAAAATAAAGTGTCATTATCACTTACAAGTGGATCAATGGGGTACCAAAATAGACCCAAAGATGCCCATGGTCGACCATGTATCAACCAATAGGGTTAAGACACGTTTTAGGGTAATTTAGTATTATTATAATATTATCTTTTAACCCTTATTTACCGGATTTACCCTTAACCATGGTAAATAAAATATTTACCGCAGTAATTAAAAAATAAAAGTTACCTATTTACACAATTTGAACATCCTGATTCCAAATATGGAATCCATTTTTCTAAATTAAAAACACAGAAGTGGCAGAAATTAATTTAAAATTAATTCCCGCTGTCAAAACAAAAAACGTGTTTTTAAGAGATAATAACTATCAAAAGATTGACACTTGTTTATGTTCGGTTTAATTGTAAAATTATGTCCAATGACCAAAATTATATTAAATGGTAAAAATATATTATAAATATACTTTAAAACAACTCAAATTCATAATTTATCACTATTAATTATTTTGACTAAAAAATTTGTTTTTAATTAAAATTTAGTAATCTTCACTATTCATCAAAATATGAAAGTTATCCAAAAAGTACCAAAATTTCACCCTAGGCTAATTTCGATATTACGAATCCAAAAACGAAGTCCATTTTGAGAGATAGAATTTATAAAATTTCAAAAAGTAGGTATTACTATTCATAACGGCTAGTTTGATTGGTTATGGTGTGTTAAAATCTCGAAGTTGTGTACAATGCACGCCATTGCATTATTCGAAAGGAAACATACCGAGGAAACTTGGGGTGTTACATTCTCCCCTCCTTCAATAAATTGCATCCTCGCAATTTTTAAAATTTTTCTTGGGAATATAATGGAAAGTCCCACATCGGAAAAAGAGCCAATAAAACTATCACTTTAAAAGAAAGAAAGAGAGGTATAAGGGTCATCCAAGATAACCCATACTAGGATTCCATGTAAGAAAACATAGATATGGATGATAAACTAAGTGTCAAGTTCTGATGGAGAGGGATAGAAATCATGATCAGGAGAAAGTTAACAATGATAAAACCACAAACTTGTGTTGGGATAAACGACCATTAGTCTCCTAGTAGGAAAGTAAACGGACAAAATTTTTTTTAAAGTTACATTACATAAGGAAGAGGAATTCATTTATGATATTGACTAAGAACATTATGAGATATACTTACATTTTAAGTAAATTTTCATTCTTTAATAAATTTCCACCACTAACTCAATTTTTTTTTTAAACGATGAGTATTCAAGAAGACTTGGTCACACTGGAAGAGCTAGAATAAACTTCTATAGAATCACATGATCCATGCAGGATAAACCATATATTTACATTGTCTTTGAAGATTAATCAAAACCAAAATGGTTAGTGAATGATCTAATGATCCCCCAAAAGGATATTCATTGAGATAAATATGCACTAATCTTAATTTCTAAAATTAAACCAACAATAGCCCAAAGTTAAATAGATACCATTCAATAACTAATTGTCCTTAAAATCCTTTAATATAATCCAAACTAATATTGAAACCCAAATCATAGAAGAATTTGATTATGTAGTCTCCCATGTTACATTGTATCTCCAAATGACATCAAATACTCTTAAAGTCACATACTTAAAAGTAATTAACATCATCACATATTCTCTGTTATAGGTTAATAATTTCCATAAATAACCCAAATCACTATAAATAAACAATAAAAACGTAGATAAAAATCCACCATTACTCTACAAATGAAACCCCGTTGTATTCTATTTTCCTTGGGCATATAGTGTTTCCAAAAAAGCGAACATCTTCCAAAATAACATTTATCACTTAATCACCAAATCATTTTCCTATACCAAGGGTATTCATTTGATAAGACATAAGAACCCAAATCATCTTATTATTGATCAATAAAATCATTTAACAAAAAAATAGTCACATTAACCAGGGACTTCACGTAGTCCAGTGGTAGGCGATAAATCCCAATCGCACTTTGGTTGTGGGTTCGATTCCCACAGCTTTGTCCGACATGATGGGTTGTCACACGGTCTACGTGTTGTCCTTTTTCAAAAACTATATTTTATAATATTACCAAAATGAGATAAATTCCTCAAAATAACATAACTTAATCACAAATGTTATATCATACTTTGCATTTTTATCCCAAATTATAATAACTTATAATTTTCTCAAACCCCAATGATCATATAAAACCAAATGGTTATTTATACCTATATCCACAAGAGAAGAGACAATTATTCTTCAAATATAATTCTCACATGGAAAACTGCGGGGTTACAAATACAAGAGAAAATTATTCCAAAGTACCCATCAACAAGGAGTGCTAATACTTTTTAAGTTTTTCTCCAACCATTTATTTCCACATATCTTCTTCTTTGACCAAGAAAACATCCTATAGAATAGGACATTCACTCGGGTAATGGCCAGGTCCCCTACATTTACGGCAAATGACTGTAAATGGACTCTTGGGACCATTTTTATCTTCTTCCATAGTACTCTTCATTTTTCTTCGGCAATTCTTCACTTTATGTCCTTCCTTCCCGCACGTAAAACATTTCGTTGTCCCATTGAGAAACTTTCCTGGGTGTCTCTTTCCACATTTCCTGCATGATGAAAATTGAGGTTTCTTTTCTCCATGGTCTCCATTACTAGATATCTTATCATTTATCACCTTTCTCTTCCTTGTTGAGTCTGGGAGTTGGTTAATATATATGTTGTTGATCATATTTTTGGAAAAATGATTTGGCATAAAGACTATATCTTTTACGCCTATCAAAATTCCATTTTGTTGCTCATTTCCACCACCGTTCCCACCTTGTACATCATTCTCAAAGTCACTATGACTTCCTTGGAATCCAGCCATTGACTAAAACCATAAAGCATTGTGTGAGTAATAGTAGTCGTAAAATCATTTAGAGATTAAAATCTCACCATATTCTCAATTTGAAACATATTAGGATTAACCAAGGTCATTTACTCTCTTATTATGTATATATTACTTAAATCGGTTTGTAAAGAAAATGTAAATTATCCTAAGCATATCCCCCAGGAGTGTCGTAACCAAGAGTGCAGCAAGGCCCGTTGTCGTGCACCAGTTCCCGTTCGAGTCAAGCTCAAAGAGGTGTTTTTGGGTTTTACCCCTAGGTACATCTGTGCCAGAGCCACCTCTACCTGCTCGTATCCAGACAGGGATGTATTGCTCGGAAAACTCACAAAATCTCTACAATACCAAAATTCTCGGAAGTACTTTTATACTAATCCATAAAGTTCATCTTAGGTCTACGTGCTCTAATCAGAGTTTATCTAAATCTAGCTTACAAGGTTTGTACTAAACTTCCTCTGATACCCGCCCCGACCCTAGTTACCTAGAGTCGGTGCATTATTACATAACATTGGCATGATCACGAGAAAGATCAAGTCTCGAAAGACCGATTAGTTTAGTAGCCTTGGAATAAATAGATACATCCATAATTGTTTACATTACATCATAAAAAAACATCTTGTCTTCATATCCCCTCATACTATCCCTGCAGGTCATTCATAAATTACTTCTTCATAATCCTGGGAAAAATAAAACATTGAAAGGGGTGAGCTCAGATGCTCAGTAAGGATAACATTATAGCAGAAGCTTTCATAAATAAGCATAAACACTTAAGGCAATTTATAACTAAAACAAAATCCTTTTAAACTTGAACTTCAGCATAAAATGGAAAAGGTAAAATGAAATAATGCCATTTACATACTCACATGGATATTCTACTAGTCGAATGATCACATGAAATATCAATATCCACTTTCATAATGTTGGAATGCATAATGTCATACTATCATAACCACTTAGCCAAGGCCTCGTGCCAAGACTACAAATAAGATTTTTTCAAGGCCTTGTGCCAAGACACTAGTTTGTCTCATGAGACCTACCGATGCATCGAGGATCTATAGCGGGCTCCACCCGTCACTTATTAAGTTCAATGCATTCCTCATATGAACATGTTTAAACATAACATAAACATTCGTATTAAAACTAGCATACAAAATGTCAATACTTTTACCACAAACCATGAATGGTATAAAAACAGCGCATCCACAGTCAAACATGACTCATTCGATACAATATGGAATATTGTATTGTATCACATTAACCTCAATCAAGAATAATGAATGATGTTGACATAAATGAAAATAATCATCAAAACTATTTGATATAATTATCCCCCTTTTCTTGAAAACATTTAAAAGTCACACTATTTGTCAAGAAGACATTTAAAAGTAGATTTTTGAATCAAAGTGTCCCATACCACTTTGAAACTTTTTAAAAGGAGTTTTAATTTCTAAAACTTTAATGTCCATATAAATAAATCCTTAAAACCATTTTTAAAACATGGACATTAATGAGCAAGATTTAGAAGAATAAGTCTTTAAAACATTTAAAAATGGTATTTTAGTTAGAGATTCTAACCAAAAGAGACACTTGAATACAAATAATTGAGGTAATCAAAACTTTGTAATATCATGAGAATAAAGGGATTCATGATATACTATGTCAAAGTACATTATATACACCACATAAAAGTGATTTGGTGTATATCAACAAAGAAGTCTCAATGGAATGTAAATTGAGATGAAATCTCTCATAAAGGCCGTATCCTTAGGTTAAGGATAAATCAACGACATAATTATGTGTGAAAAATATAAATACACTAAATATGATTGGATATTCAGTGTAAAACAATCAAAGGATATTCACACATATTCTTGTAAAAACAACACCAGCGAATTGGATGTTTAACTCAACAAATGGTGAATGAGTTAAAATTACTCTTACCAAATTCATATCAATGACTTGAGAATTACCAATGAGTGATTATGTGTATCAAACTTATATCCACAGGAAGGGGAGTGGAAATTATGACATAATCAAATGAATAGTTATTCCACACATAATCATGGAGTAATATAATCAATGAAATATGCGTAAAGCCAAATGAGTGGGAATTGAAATCTCAAATTCCCTTACCGATTAGGTAACATACGAAACATACACCCATGAAAGAATTATCATACCATGATGATGTAAATACCCATAAATTAAATTATATTACACAATGAATACAATCATGGGCAGTACACATACACCACATGCAATAATTAAGTGGTGATCAATGGAAATCTCACGAAATTAAAAGTGAGATAAGAAACCCCTTACCAAGTTAATCAACTGAGTCGTATGGCCAAAATTTAATAACCACAAAATTATTTACAGAATAACATGAATATAAATAGAATCATGAATATATATCAAATGGCAGTACACAATACACCACTTTCAATAATTTAGTGGCGAAAAATGGAAATCTCACGGAATTGAAAGTGAGATAAGAAAATCCCTTACTTTGTACTTTTTCCTTGGTCGATGGTAGGTTTACCTCCTGTATAATGGTGAAATAATTGTTATTTAATTATACAAGAATCATTTACTTTAATATGATATCATATATGATCTTTTAACATTTATTTGTTAATAATATATTAGAATTATCGTCATTTCGGGTGTTAACGGGTTCATTTTACTTTATATTCTTTGTTATGTGAGCCATATTTGTTATTAATGGGATGTATATTATTCATATCCAGAATGATATCAAGTCCTTAGATACTATTTTTAAATCATCAAATGATAATTATACTTGAATGGATATGATGGACAATGAATCTCATCGCGTTCGTGGAGACGGTAGTCCGTACATACGCACGAGTGACAATATCATTCTTTTGATATTAAAATAATATATAATTGGATTTTATATCATATATACAGAATCATTATCATGTTATATTTATTATTTACATGAGTTACACATCATTATTATACCCATCCAAATAATAATATATTGAATAACAATTACACCACGACGTGGAGACGGTAAGCCGTACGTACGCACGTATGGTGACATGTTATTCAAAGGATGGATAGAATACTGAATATGGTTGTACCATATTTATAATAACATCACAGTATATATATGATACTAGAGTTATTATTTTATAATGGAAATAACAAATAAAGAGGAAGTGGAAGAAGAAAGGAACTTGAAAAGGGGTGGTGAAAACATTACCTCTTCTTCGGGTTCTTCCTTTTGATTTGATCAAAAGGGCTCCTTAGGTTGGATTTCTGATCAAACTAAGGACTCTAGGTTGTAGTTAGGAAAGTTGAGATAGTATTTGGGTAGGTTTTGGACGAACCAAAGGGCTTTGAAGGTGTGAAGAAATGAGAAGGAGGAGTGCCCTTTTATAAGAGGGGTGAGGGGCACCTTTGGAAAAGCTAGAGATATTAGTTTATAATAAATTCATATTCGGTTTCCAATGGCTCAAAAGTTTAATATTCAAAGGTTAAGGTGGGTATGGGTCGAAAACAACTCAACCAATAGAATTTAGACAGGTTTGGGTACTTATATTAACCTTATCTTTAAGTATTAACTCTAAGTTAATTAGTTTCACTTTTACAATGTCTCTTTGTATTTTTATATTATATGGTTAATAAATTTACCATATACATACAAGAGACCCCCAAGTGGTCCATTAATGATACATATATCATGATATAAGTCTCTTGGCCGAACCTTAGATTTTTAGGAATTTAATATCAATTAATAATATAATATTTGTTTTAAAAACTCTTTTATGTCAATTTTGACACTATTCAATAGTTGATTTTTGTGAAACTCATAACAGATTGTTTACTTCGAACAAAGTCAATTAAATAAATACTAATATATCATATTATCCTAGAAAATTATTTTAATTAATTAAAAGTTTCATATTATATTTATTTGGGTATTTTTAATATCAATTATTTTGATTTTTCTCTATTATAGTAATTACTTCATCATCATTGTGTCATAAATAAATTAAATTATTTAATGTATAAAAAATATAAATAAAATATCATTATGTAGGAAATCTTTTTATCTTTCTAAGGAATATTTATAATCTAAAATCTAACATATATAATCTTCTGTAATAATTGTTTTGTTAAAAGATATATGCTTGTGTCATTTTTGTATTTATTTTAACTTAATTAAAATAAAGTATCATTATCTCTTACAAGTGGATCCATGGGGTCCCAAAATAGACCCAAAGATGCCCATGGTCGACCATGTATCAACCAATAGGGTTAAGACACGTTTTAGGGTAATTTAGTATTATTATAATATTATTTTTTAACCCTTATTTACCGGATTTACCCTTAACCATGGTAAATAAAATATTTACCGCAGTAATTAAAAAATAAAAGTTACCTATTTACACAATTTGAACATCCTGATTCCAAATATGGAATCCATTTTTCTAAATTCAAAACACAGAAGTGGCAGAAATTAATTTAAAATTAATTCCAGCTGTCAAAACAAAAAGCGTGTTTTTAAGAGATAATAACTATCAAAAGATTGACACTTGTTTATGTTCGGTTTAATTGTAAAATTATGTCCAATGACCAAAATTATATTAAATGGTAAAAATATATTCTAAATATACTTTAAAACAACTCAAATTCATAATTTATCACTATTAATTATTTTGATTAAAAAAGTTGTTTTTAATTAAAATTTAGTAATTTTCACTATTCATCAAAATATGAAAGTTATCCAAAAAGTACCAAAATTTCACCCTAGGCTAATTTCGATATTAAAAATCCAAAAATGAAGTCCATTTTGAGAGATAGAATTTATAAAATTTCAAAAATTTGGTATTACTATTCATAACGGCTAGTTTGATTGGTTATGGTGTGTTAAAATCTCGAAGTTGTGTACAATGCACGCCATTGAATTATTCGAAAGGAAACATACCGAGGAAACTTGGGGTGTTACAAGAACTCTCAAGTATGAGGGGCGCTTTCCCCACCAAGACGTGTCCTTGTGACGCAATCTAAAACAGTTCAGGTGAGTCAGTTCCGCCCAAATCGGATAGTGTCAAGTTGTGGTGATTTGATCTCCTTGGCATGCAGTCCGGGGCAGACGTGTGGGGTACTGGGCATAGATGGTGTTTACTACTGGGACTATTGGATACTCACTTTCTGGTCTGATCTACGGGATTGATATCCCCTTACGATCTTGTTTGGGTTTCTTGAAAGAGCATATGAATATGTATATACTTTGTTCCAGTACCCACTTCTTGGGTTTTGGTTACTCTCCTTCCTAGAGAGGAAAAGATGCATGGGGTATGCCACATGCTTTCCGTGTCTAGCTTCTCGTGGTTGGACGAGTCTACTCTCCCGCTATAGGTTGTGAAGACTCGATGAGAAGTTTATCTTCTCACCATTTCTAGCTCCTTGTGTTTGGATGAGTCTACTTCCTTCCTCTTGTTGGGTTGAGTAGTACTCTTTACTGCACTCTCGGTTGTACTCCTTTACTTTTCCCTATTCGATCTACTGCTCACCTATTCAGTACCTCCTTTGTTTCTCCCTTAATCCTTCAAGGCATCCTACTGAGTATTTTTATACTCACCCCTGCTTGGGCTTTGCCTGCACTTGGTGTGCCCTTGCAGACGACGGAGAGGTTGGTCGTGAAGTCAGAGGATCTCAGGAGTTCGGGAGCTTGGATGATGTGCGGTGCTCGTAGTTGGGTTCCAGGTGTGGGACTCTCCCAACTGTTGTACTTCTGTTTACCAGTTTCCGGGTTGTGGCACTTTTCTGGTTGGGTGCATGTTTTTTCCTTTTTCTTTTCAGTTTACCTTAAGCTTTTACTTTGTACTGTTTAGAGGTCGATACACATTTTTGGTTTATTTATAGCAGTTGGAACTTTACTCTCTCTTTTACTCTGCACTATTGCATTGAGTGGGCTGCATGTGTGTGTACAGGTACTCAAGTAAAGGCCTCCCTGAGTTGTTTAGCCTTCGGTTCTTGTCGCCTGCCTCTGGCCTATGGAGGCGGGCTTGGACTAGTTATGGATCGAGCCCGGGTATGGTCGAGTCATGAAAATGTGGTATCAGAGGTGGTTCGTTCCTTGGGAATTTGTGAGGACATCCCTAAAAAAATTGGTTAGGATTTAGGGCAACAATGTCGACGTGTCTTGAGAGCGGCTCTCAGGCCAGGGAGTCTGGTGATAGTGCGGTGGCCGACGTATCCATTCACCAGGACCCTGATAACCCACTTGTCGACTCGGCATGCTGAGACACTCATTTCATGGAAATTGGTTTATGCATCACATATGATTGAATCTTTGACTGTCCTTCCTAATTCAGCGCCCCATTGTTGTTTCTGTTATATACATATATGCTCATCTGACCGCGGAACTCCTTGAAAACATTTAGGATGTCTCCGCGAAGACAGCCAGTCAGGATACCAGCTTTGGTTCATGACGACGACCCTGTGAGCTATGAGGCCTCAGTCCAGGAACCATCATGTGAGTCCCTTTCTTCGGGTGGGCCAGTAGCAGCACCCCCACCTGGTGAGAAGCAGACTGAGCTTGAGCGCAGGTTGAGCGCACTCCATGAGTTCCAGTGACAGAGACTGATGAGGTTTAGTGGTGAGCCAAACCCTCAGGCCGCAGAGGTTTGGCTCGAGATAGTGGTTTGCCTCTTCAGGCTTATGAAGACGCCGGCAGATCTTATGGTGGCTTTGGCCTCCAGCCTTTTCCATAGAGTATCTGGGCATTAGTGGAGTCTGGTGACTCAGTTTCTTGATGATTCGTCACTTTCATGGGGTGACTTTCAGCTTCTGTTTCATGAGGAGTTTTACCCCCCATGCTTACACTCCTATCATATCCAGGATCTCATGTAGTTTCAGCAGGGAGGGATGATGGTGACTGAGTACATGACTAGGTTCGCAGACCATGCACGTTTTTACCCAGACTTAGTCCATGACGGAAACTTCCAATGCAGAAGTTTGAGCAGGGTCTCCACAGAGAGATTCGTATTTTCATAGTACCCTTGGGAATTCCCACTTATGTCGGGGTGCTAGAGTAGGCGCTGGTGACAGAGAGCTTCCTGTCACGCTCTAAATTCGGTGGTGGTAGCAGGCACAATGGATCTGAGACGTCTTTCGCAGCTAGAGGGTGTCGGCAGACAGAACCTCGATGCATGTGGCTTTCCGATAACCAGACTCAGGGGCGTGGTCGTACACCATAGTGGCGTCGGATGGCACTAGGGAAGCCCAGAGAGAGTTGGTGTTATGATTTTGATGGGTGAGGTCACCTGCAATGGGACTGCCCAACCAGGCATGCTGAGAATATCAGGCAGGAAGTGGGTGCAACACCATGGCAGACGCAGCACCGTGATTGGAGTAGCGCCCAAAGAGGTGGTGCTCATAGAGGAGTGGTAGGAGCTGGAAGTGGAGTAAGACATTACGAGGTATTCCCATCACCACCAGACAGTCCATGTCAGGCTCCGAGAGCTGACAATTGGGACCACGGGAAGCCACGAGCTTTGGATGTCTATGATTCGGTAGAGAATGAGGTGATAAGAGGTACTCTCTACAGGTCTTCTACTTTTTGCAAGTAGAATTGTCAGACTATGTGTGTGAAATTATTTTTCTCCATTCTCCTTGTTTGAGTTGTTACCAGGGTGGAGCGGGGAATCGGTGTAACCCTGTGTTGGTGAGGTAAAAGGTGTGGGACCTTTTTCTTTAGTCGATGGTGTCGACTCCTTCGCTCTTCGAGTGTGTAAGAGAGTCTTGTTCATGGGACATCTACTGTGAAATCTTGCCTGAACAGATATCCTTGGGTGTTTCACCATATGGATATTCTGAAGGAGGGAATCACCGGTCTTTGTCCCAGGTCCAAACGGTGATCCCAGTCACAGCATGCGACGTAGGGGTTCGTTCGGGGAGGTGAGGTACCCCCCGAGGTCCTTTGGGCCGTTTGAGACTGTGCGAAGGGATGGCGAGGTTCCCTACCACCTTGCCCTAACCCCAATGTCGGGAGTGGGTGCACAACGTCTCTCACGTGGCTTACCTGGGGAGATGCGGGCACGCTCCGATGCACGCCATCAACAAGGGCAGACCTCCTGTGAACAGACCAAATCCTTTGGTCTGTGTGCGGTGACGCGGGACTGTGCAAGAGTTCTTCTGGGTACGGGAGAGCCAGGTGTGGGCTTAGTACCCTAAGTTGTTCCCTAGTTTTGCTTTTTGAGGACAAAAATCTTAAAGGAGGGAATGATGTAAGAACCTGGGTTTTCCTATAAAAGACTTTGGAATATTCTTGATGTTGTTCCAGAGCAGCGCCTTAAGACGGCGTGTGATTCTGAGCCCCAATGTGGCCAGAATTAAACTTTCAGTGCGTTCACACTGGGAATTTCAAATAAATGGGATAACTCCTAAACGGTGTTTCGGATCAAAAATCTAAGTATACGGATGGGTCAAAAATGGGGTGTTTACCCTAGGAACGACATAAAACATGTCGGCGCAGGGCGTTTGGACCCATCGCTCTCTATTGGAATGTAAAATGGATAAATTAAATAATTAATTTATTCGTTCAATGGTTAAACTCAATTATCTCTTAAAAGGTTTCTCAGATGGTAAAACTTAGGGTTCCGTTGAGTCCGGAGCATGCCGTTTACCCTAGGCGGGGTGTAAAAGTTGCGGGCATGGGCCCGTTGTGAGAGATGTCAACCAAGGGAAAAACCGTCTTTTTGGATTAATGACTTAGTGATTTTTATCACTAGAATTCTTTTTGAATAACTTTCGAACAAAGTCTCGGAATTGAAATATGATACTTTTGTTGAGTTTGAAATGGGGTGTTTTTCTTATGTGAGATATAAAATAGGCAGGCGCTAAGGTTTCGGAATCCGTGCCCGTTGGGAAAGTTTTAGTGAATTTTTATAAATTCACTAAGTGTTGGAAGAGAGAACCCATTTTCTTCCCCTCTCTCTCTCTCTAGGCATTCTTCGTCATTCTTCACCAGATCGAGGGGTGATCTTCGCTGAAACCTCGGCGGATCGAAGGTGGAGCCTCACGGACGCATCGCCTATGACGCGCACCGAAATCGAGGTAGGCTTTCGGTTATGTTTTCCACCCCTTTGTTAATTTCTTGTCATTTTGAATTCTTAAATTTTAGAATTGGGGCGTTGGCCAAACGAACAAGGCCAATGCCTGAGTCCCGTTCAATTATCGATCTTCGACGTTCTTTGTCCAAATTTTTTGACGTTCCAAATATTCGTTGGATCGTTGATCGGGGGAAGGCACTACGAAGGCCTCGTCCCAAGGATTCCAAATCCTTTTTCGGATCTGGAATTGGGTCACCAGAGCGGTTGTGGCGGCCGTCGGAATTCCTGGCTCCGGTAAGGGCAGTGGATGGAGCACGGGGTGGCACAGTGGGGGTCTGGGCGTCAGGCAGCGGTCACGGATGGGGTTCGGACCGAAGCGGCAGGTGGTCGGCCGGTGTCAGGTGTCGCCATCTGGTTAAGGAAGGTGTTCGGCCGGAGGTGTGGTTGGCCGAAGATGGTGCGCAGCCGGAAGGGCGGAGTGGCCGAAGCTGGAGAGGCGGTGCCGATGGGTCTAGGCGGTTGCAGCTGCGGCATAGCAGAGGACCGAGGGGCTTCAGAAGGCGGTGCGGTCAAGTGGCTCAGGCGAGGCCGGGCTTCGGAAGGTGGCATGGTCAAGCAGGGAGCCCCAGGAGAAGTAGCGCGGGTGAGCAGCGGCGTCCGGAGGAGGAGCTGAGGAGGCAGGGGCGGCGTCGAAGCGGCAGGGGTGGAGCGGCTCTCGGCGAGACGCAGCGGTGCTGCGGGAGGTGGAGCTGGCGTCTGCCAGCCATCGTGGTCGAAGGCGAGCCCAAGTCCTGGCCTCAGGGGTGAGGAGGAATCCAGGACCCATGCCGCACGAGTCCTCCTGGCGTGTCAACCAAGACCGGCCAAAGCTGGTCTGTTTGGGGGGAGACGAAGACCAGCATAATGCGGGTCATGTTGGGAGATGACGCGCAGACCGGCCAAAAAGGCCGATCGGTTTGTAAAACCAGGCCTGAGGAATGGGTCTGGTGCTGCTGGGCGGGCCGCAACTAGCGGGACGCGGACCTGCGGTTCGGACCGAGCCGACCGGGGTGAACCGGCCCGGTTAGGCCCTCCTTGCATTCGGGGGGGGGCGTATCTCCTAAACGGCGCATCTGTTTGACACGCAGTCTGCGGATGTGGGACCGTATCGACGAGGCGGCCCTTTTAAATTGATTTTCAGGGTTTTTTGGTTATGCTACCAGACGCAGGTAACCTGAGAGCTTTAATTCGATAATATTAAATTATCATTAAAGCTCACAATGGACACATCTCGCGAGCCTGACATCCGTTTGACATGCCGTCAGAGGCGCGAGGGCCCTGGAGCTGAGATGGTCATTCCAAGGTTGGTTTGGAGCCCTTGCGGGTTGGTTTCATTGCTCGATAGCACGAAACGCTAAATTTGAATAACTAATTATTTAATTAATTAATAAATTGATAGTTGCGTCAGACCTAACTCCTGCTTGGGATGTCTGATTGACGCACCGTTAGCGGCAGCGTGAACCCAGTCCTCGTATAGACTTTTTGAGATGATTTCTGAAGCGTTCAGGTTGGAGACAATGTGTGCGCCCTATAGGGTCTAGTTCGCACGTTTTGGATTGAAACGCCACTTTTTCACCTGACATCTGTTTGGGGTGTTTGAGTACTCATTTCTGAGTGTTTTTTCGGGGGGATTGCAATGGTTCAATCCACCTGCTTAAATTCGGATCTGAGGTGTGGGTCCAACGGGGTCCCGTTTGCGTATAACGCGGGAAATGGAAGCTTCTACATCCGGAGTCTATTTTAGGCGCAGTCAGCTGCATTGTGACCCTAGCATCGAGGCGAAATTGACCTGTGTGGTTTTTGGCGTTGAATTCGGAGTTGAGGCATGGGTCCCACGGGCCATCTCTTAAGCTGTGTGCAATTTACTGCGACTTTTTCATTAGGGATCCATTTGGGTTGTATGGATAGTCATTTCAATGTGTTTTTCTAAGAGTATCACGATGGCGCAGTTCGCTCGACGAGTATCGGAGTTAGAGTGTAGGCACCACATGGGCTGGCTATGGCGAATAGTACCATATTCAACGGTTTTCCGTTTCAGGTGAGTAAGCAGTCTATCTTGTGTGTTTTTCTATGAGGATTGCAATGGTGTAATCCGTTTGGGCACGTGGAGACTCTTTTGAGATCATGTTAAATGTAGAAACATGAAAGGGTGTTGGATAGATGTCCCTTTGATTCACTCCAAACCAATTCATGGTAGCGATTTTGGTAACACCCAGTGATGTCAGTTGTAGTGCTGAGTTATCGGACCAATTCCAGGTATACCCTCCAGTAGGGTTGGGCAGTGGGTCGCCTGTCGAATTCTTCTGGGTCTACCCTCCAGTAGAGACTGGGAAGTGGGTCACCTGTTGACTTCTTCTAGGTATACCCTCCAGCAGAGACTGGCCAGTGGGTCGCCTGTCAGCTTATTTAGGGTCTACCCTCCAATAAGGCTGGGCAATGGGTCACCTGATGACTTATTCCAGGTCTACCCTCCAGCAGAGACGGTGCAGTGGGTCTCATGTCGTCTTCTTCCAGGTCTACCCTTCAGTAGAGACTGGGCAGTGGGTCGCTTGTCGACTTCTTCCAAGTCTACCCTTCAGTAGAGTTGGGTAGTGGGTCACCTGTCGACCTCTTAGGGTCTACCCTCTAGTCGAGACTAGCCAGTGGGTCACCCAACGACCTCCTAGGGTCTACCCTCCAGCAGAGACTGGGCAGTGGGTTACTCGATGACTTCTTTCAGACTCATTCTTTTCTATTAGGCTAGTCTGTGGTTTTTTCTCTTTGATTACCAGAGTGGGAACCTTGGTTGTACGGGTCAGTGATATGACGACTTTGACTTTAAGAAGACCTCTCGACTGTGTGATAGTGAAGAGGTGTGGTTTGACTTTCCCCAAAACTCTCAATTATGAGGGGTGATTTCCCCACCAAGACGCGTCCTTGTGACGCAATCTAAAACCGTTTAGGCGAGTCAGTGTTGCCCAAAGTGAATAGTGTCAAGGTGCGGTGATTTGAGCCCCTTAGCATGCAGTTCGGGGCAGATGTGTGGGGTACTAGGCATCGATGGTGTTTACTTCTGGGACTATTGGCTACTCACTTTCTGGTCTGAGCTACAGGATGGATATCCCCTTATGATCTTGTTTGGTTTTCTTGATAGAGCATATGAATATGTATATACCTTGTTCCAGTACCCACTTCTTGGGTTTTGGTTACTCTCCTTCCTGGTGAGGAAAAGACACACGGGGTATGCCACATGCTTTCCGTGTCTAGCTTCTCATGGTTGGACGAGTCTACTCTCCCTCTATAGGTAGCGAAGACTCGATCAGAAGTTCATCATCTCACAATTTCTATCTCCTTGTGTTTGGATGAGTCCACTTCCTTACTCTTGTTGGGTTGAGTAGTACTCTTTACAGCACTCTCGGTTGTAATCCTTTACTTTTCCTTGTTTGATCTACTGCTCACCTCTTCAGTACCTCCTTTGTTGCTCCCTCGAGCCTTCGGAGAATCCTACTAAGTATATTTATACTCACCCATGCCTGGGCTTTGCCCGCACTTGGTGTGCCCTTGCAGACGACAGAGAGGTTGGTCGTGACGTCAGAGGAGCTCAGGAGTTCGGGAGTTTGGATGACGTGCGGTGGTCATAGTTGGGTTCTAGGTGTGGGACTCTCCCAGCTATTGTACTTTTGTTTACCTGTTGTTGGGTTGTGGCACTTTTCTGGTTGGGCACATGTTTTTTCCTTTTTTTCAGTTTACCTTCATCTTTTACTTTGTACTTTTTAGAGGTTGATGCACATTTTTGGTTTATTTATAGCAGTTGGTACTTTACTCTCTCTTTTACTCTGCACTATTTCATTGAGTGGGTTGTGTGTGTGTGTACAGGTACTCATGCAAAGGCCTCCCAGAGTTTTTTAGCCTTAAGTGCTTGTCGCCAGCCCCTGGCCTATGGAGGCGGTCTTGGGGTAGTTGCGGCTCGAGCCCGAGTAGGGTCAAGTCGTGACATGGCATAAATCAAATATTTATATTAGTAAAAGCTTAAATCATCTATTTGATGGTGATTCATGGAAAAAATTTGATCATATGCATCATTCTTTTGCTTCTGGATGTTGTAACATATAGTTGGGTCTTTCTATTAATGGTTTTTTTTCATTTGGTGCTTACAGCAACCTGTAATCTTGTTGAACTATTTTCATTACTCATTACAAATTACCTCCTTGTATGTTGATGAAAGAAACATATTTATATTTGGAACTATTAATTAAAGGATATATAAAGAAGAATATTGATGTTTATTTGAAGCCCCAAATTGATTATTTAATTTAATTATAGAATAATGGTGTGACTATATTTGAAATAGTTACATATCAGAATTTTATATCGAAGGTTTCATTAATATGGATGATTAGTAAATTTTTGGAATATGGTCTGTTATCTAGATGGAGTACATATGATCTAAAATCATGTATGTGTTGTATGGATGAGAATAAAGTGTTTATGCTTTATAATGGGAGAAATGATTGTTATTTTGACTGTCATTATAGATTTCTTCCTACAAATCATCTTTTTCAAAGGAACATAAATAATTTTACAAAAGGTTGAATTAAAACAGATGAAACTCCTGTAGTTCTCTCTTGTAATCAAGTAAAATCTATTGTCTCTACATTAACTTATATTACCTTTGGACCAACCGTTAATGAATAAAAAATAAATGGTTTTGGGAGAGATCATAATTGGATAAAGAGAATTATTTTTTGGGACCTTCCATATTGGTCTGATTTTTTGGTTCATCACATGTTATATTTAATGCATATTGAGAATAATTTTTTTGATGACATATTTTATATCATGTTTCACACACCTGGTAAGACCAAAGATTATGTAATGTCATGGTTGTATCTTTCTCAAATTTTCAGATGTCCTGAACTTAAATTATTGTAAAATGAAAGATCAAAAAATAATCAATAAAAATAAACACTCTCTTACTAAAGAAATCCATTTGTTATTATTTCAATGGATTATATATTTGATTTTACCATATGTTTATTCTTATAATATTTCTCTATACATCAAAAATGGGATTGTTACCGGGTTAAATGGTCATGAATTCCATTTCATAATTGAAATATTACTACTTGTTGGTCTTATAGGGATGAGGAATTCTTCAATATGGTATGTTTTGATTGAAATACCATATTTTTCTGATATATTTTTTCATCAATATCATATTATGATGTATTGAGTTTTCAGGAAAAATATTTTGTTTTAATTTTATATAAATTGTAGAATATATTCCCTTTGAGATTTTTTTGATTCAATGGGACATTTAATATTTTATTTTTTGTATAAAGCTAAATGTAGAGATCTAGTAAAATTATAATATATGTTTCCATTTTAAATATGTATGAAAAAATTAAAAAAAAATTACATAAAAAACATTAGTTGAAGGGTCGATTGAAGAATCGTACTTAGAGGAGAAAATTTCAAATTTCTTCTCATATTATTTTCATTCAAAATATCCTTAAAAACATAATCACATGGGTCAAAATGATAAAAATGTTCATGATATCCAAGACAATCAGTTGTCATTTTTCTAATCAGTCTAATCATGGTTTTGGTGGTTACTGTGAATGATGCCTTATATATAAAGAAATTCACATAGATCATACATATGTTCTACTGAATGTTGAATAAATGACATGATTTTCATAGTAAGTATTACTTCTTATTATTATTTTTTTATATTTTTATTATAGATACATTTATTTGCATTATTTTTTTCTGTATATTATATGATTACCTTATCAAAAAAAATTATACAAATAACATATACTGATCTTGAAGAACTTCATCAACAGAATTTTTCATATTGGTTTCAAAAACTGGTAATTTAAGTTTTTTTAAATGGAACATTAAATCAATTTTGTAATGATATCTATAATTAATAATTTTTATTTTTTATAGGAAACAAAACATGAAAGTAAAATTTATAGTCAATTATGTGTTCTCAAAAACCCTCTATTGAAATTGGTAAAATATTATAATGGGTATGTAGTTAATTTATTTCGATTCCATACACACATTTATGGTGAATCAAAGAAATCAATGAGTAGTGGTGTTTGTTTGAAATGATATCATCACAAAGAAAGTGAATTTTATTTTTATGGAATGTTGGATTGAATAATTGAGTTGTGTTATCTGGGACCAAATTATGTAACAATGTTTAAATTCCATTGGTTTGATACTGATCAAGGGTTGCAAGTTCATTCATGGCATGAAATTGTTGACATTAAATCAAACATCCTTATTGTATCAAATTAACCATTTATTCTTCCACATAAAGTATATTATTGAAATTATTATGATGTTTTGAGGGATTTGAATGGCTGGTGGAGTGTAATAAAAATTAAATATCATGAAAATCAGTTTATTGAAAATGAAAATGGTTTTATGGAAGTGTAACATATGAAATTTTTTCAAGAAACATCACAAAATATATCTCTTACCTGAAGAGATATAAATATCAATGATGAACCCCCCCCCCCCCCCCCCCACACACACACACTTAATGGTCAATGATATTGATAATGTTTATGATGTAATAAGGGATTATGAAATTGAAAGTCACATAGATATTAATGATGATGAAGATGAGGATGAAGAAATTTTACTCGAAGAATATGAAGAATAATATGATAGTTGATATCTTATATTTAGGTATTTATTATTATTTTTATATTTTATATTTTTATTAATATTTATTTATATGTTAGAATGATTGTTTCAGACAATTGGACCCAATGATCTATTTTTTTCATTTGCTGATGCAAGTATTTATTTATTTTTTATATTTTATATTCATATTAACAAGAATTAATATGTGATAATATTATATTATGCATGATTATTAGTTTTTATATTTTATATCTATATTAACAAATATATATATATATAGGTTAGATTATTATGTTTTGGCTTTAATTTACAAGTAATTATTATATTTTTCTATTTATTAGTTTTTTATATTTGATATTTGTATTAACAACTTCTTATTGGTAAGATAGTTTTATTTTTAGTTTTTATTATTGTTTTATATTTGAGATATATATTAAAAACTTCTTATAGTTAATCTTATTATATTCTTGTAGTCATTAGTTTTTTTATTTGATATATATAATAATAATTTCTTACATGTAAGATTGTTTGTTTCAGATGGTTAAAGATTCTCCTGAAGATATACTTAATTTTCTCACTAATTTCAGACTTTCCAATGATGATCCTAATTCAATTTATCTATAGGAGGCTACACCTATTAGGAGGGGATGTGGTCTTTCTCGATTGATGATTCTGGACCATGTTCTAGAGACACGTCCATCTATGAATTTTGATCCTTGTTTATGTAGGTATGTTCAATTTTTTAAGATATTTATTTCCTATTAATCCTTTCTATTAATTTTGGAAAAAATATTGTGATTATTTTTTTTATTTGTACATTTTTTTGCATTTAGCTATTGGGAAGGCTGGTGTGATTCTTAGAAATTATTTTTCTGAACCACGGTTTGTTGGATTTAGTGCCCTAGAACCAACTTCTATGTACTTTATGACAACTTGAATTTGTATTTTTGAATATTGATAAACTTTTTATCACATCATTATTGTTCTTATTCATAACATAGTATGTGATAATGTCACTAGATTAGTTGTCGCACTAAAAGGTCATAATAGTTCTCTGCTATGATAAGAAACCAGAAGTGTTATGATTCTATTCTTAAATATATGTTCTATAGATGGATGACATCATTTGATGGACATAAATGATATATTTTATTAGGGGTGTAGACTCATAGGATTATGAGGCACCTTCTTATGGTGTATGCACTTGGTAATATCCAATAGGATTTTACGACAATAGGACCCACCAGTAGAAATCCACATTTATATGTGTCATTGGATGTTCCTATCTATGGATGTGTGTATTAGTCCTTATACTTTAATATTATTACTAATGAGTATTATGAGTATTGTAATTTTATTTATTGATTAAAACTGTGATGAAATATGTTCATGGAAAGGTAGGATATGTGGGGTATGTCATGAGTAAATTTGTATTAATGAATAATGTGAGAAAGGATTTTTCCCTTTTATTATTTAACAAAAGTTAATATCTCAAACCCTTTGATGGAAATAATATATCCTAAATAAATTCATGGACATGGTGTTCTATAGACAAGTTCTATTTCTATAAATTCAAATAAAGAGAAATAAATCATATTAGTTGATGGAACCAGCATGCAACCTGATTGATTTTGAGATATTGTGATAAAGGGATTATATTACACAATAAGAATCTGGGTGAGGTATCATGTTGTTGTGGTATTAAATTCTTTCTCTATGGTTTAATTGGTGTGTTGTTAGATTCTAACCTTGGAATTTAAGTTGCTTCACCTAATTCCATTGAGAAAGAGGCCTAGAGGGTCACACACTAAGTGTATCCATAATCTCACTTAAATAATATATTATTATTTATTATTTACCAATTTGAATGAATATTATTCCCCCATGTGGTTTAATAAGTATTCATGTTTTCTTGATTGAAAATATTCTATCACCAATTATTCGAGAGAATATAATGTGAGAATAATATTGAATAAATATTTATTTACTATTTAGTGAATATAATATTTATTTATTTATTACAGAATAATTTTGTGGTATTTATTTAATAAATAAATAGAAATTATTCAATTCCCGGTAAATATTATAAAGGAATAAAAAATTAGGATTTTAGGTTTGGTGATAAAATAATAAATATTGAATATTATTTGATTAAATAATATTTAATTTTATTTCGCAAGTTCTGTGCATGTTGAGAAATGATAATATTAATATTATTTTTTGACATTGGGTTTTCTCTAGGATTAAATAAATAATTAAGGGTACTTGTGAAATTATTTTATTTTAACCCTAGTGATATATAAACCCATTTATTTTATTTTCTTAATAGAACAAATCATTTATTTGGGTTGTGCACAATAGAATTGGATAATTCTCTTAATCTCTTAAGATATATCCTCTCCAAGATTTCTCCCAAGAATGGAGAGAAAGATACATCCTCCATATCAAGAAGAATTCTTTGGAACCAATACTCATAGTGATCAAAGGAATATAATGCAAGTGTAAGGATCTTCTGTGCTAGCACCTAGAGATTCCTTCGATGATGTCTGTAAATTATTGGAACACATGTGGATCACATTTAGAGGGAATCTGCACTTGATTCCTACAACACAATGACATTTATTCATATATCTGTTACTAGATCCATCAATGAAGAAGGAATTTCATCAAGTAAATTCTTATTTAATTAAATTAATTATAAATAATATGTGATGATCCTCTCTCTCTAGTTTCAGTGTGATTCATTTTTTCTATCTTCTTTGATTCAATTTGGTTGAAAAAAATATTTATCATCATGTAGATCTCAGATTTATCATTAAATATAGAAAAATCAAATTTGGGTATCACTCATCGCACGCTTCTTCTACGCCCGAAACCTACAACTGGTATGAGATTGTTCACACAATTATTTATAATTATTTAAATATTTTTGGTGATTTACATATTTTAATTTAGTTTTTCAATTCAAATTTAATCGTTCTTTTAATCGAAATCAAGAGATATGAATATTCATCCTTTGTTTCTTGTGTATCTAATCAAAATGATTAATTTTATGATTAAAATAAAATAAATGAACTCATCCAGAGGTTCCAAAAATTCTGTTCAGACAACACAGGATTACACATCATATAATTATAGTTACATGTCGTGTACTTATGTTCAATGTACCAGGAGTTAATTCAGTAATTACTCAATCCATGTGCATTGTTGACACATGGTGTAGTTAATTCTTACATCGTGTGTTGACCGGACCATCATGGTGTACAGTCATATATATTACACTCCATGTATCCCATGAACATGGCATGTAGTCCCTTTGAGTCACAAACATACCATGTATTCCATACACGGAATGCCTGACTGGTGACTGTGTAACTCAGAGTTAACATATCGCATAGCCCATCATTTAGGACATGTACTCTAATTTTACAAGGAATGGTTTAAACACCAAGTCCCTAGGTGTGTTCCTTGAATACACTGTGATATGTGTACACACCATGTATCTCATTTGTACATGTTGTGTACATTTACCAAATTATGCAGATTTTAAATTTATTTATTATTCTATGTAAACCTTATAAAAAAGTGCTTGTGTATGGTCATTAAGTTGATAGGACACACCATGTGATATGTTTTTAATATATATATATATATAATATATATTCAATGTTCATATCTTCATATCATGTATGAGTCATATTACAATTTTTACTATATGTATATTGAGGAATAACACGTGACTGAAAAATCATGTAATTAATATAATCATTAAGTTGAAAATACACATCATGAAAGGCATGATAATTTGTGTATGTTATATTTTGTAAAAGGTAAAACTATATACCAGTACAATATATGTTGGGTAGATTCTGATGAGTATTCATTGTGTTTCCTCCAAGGTACATTTATGTACACAATTAATTTTAATTGAATTTATTTAATTTTTTAAAAAAATATAATTGATGATAATCTCAAGGAAATTTATATAATAATTAATATAAAATAATTGATTAATTAAAGATAATAATTAAATAATTTGAGCTTGAATTATATTAAATAAGAACTATTTAGAGTTGAATTCTAGTTTTATTAAATGTGTAATTGGTTACATGCATATGAATGATCATGATCATAGAGAAGACCTTTATATCTGATTATTTTCATTCAATTTATTATTAAATTAAATTTTTTTCATGCATTCCTTCTCTCCTCTTATTATGTTGGGAATGTGTTCCCATGGTTTCTTTTATATAAACTCTTTTCTCCTCACCTATGTGTGAGTAAAATCATATTTAATGGATGGAGATCCCAAGCTAGTGGAGACGATTCAATTTTAGAGCTGAGGTGAAACCAGTCCAAGAGATATACATTAGTGGATAAGTGGAAATCTATAACATGAACCTTAATTGGTTCAAGTTGTTGTTCCCCTAGGTCAAAGGTTAGTTTATCAACCGATAGATAAACTAACCATTATTAAAATCTCATGATCATACATCTTTATTATTTTATTTCTCTCAGTTTCATGGTTATTTCATTATGGATTTTTTGTCATGATCGCATAAATTAATGAAATTAATGAGAATATGAGATAGAACTAAAATAAATTTTCTTATAAGTAAATATTGTCTAAGACATGGTTAATCACTTACATAAATATGGTTAATGTTAACAAGCATGTAATAAAGATAATAATTGGAAATTTATACATAAAGAATTAAATCCCTCATTATATATGTTAATTTGGTATAGTCTTTCACTACTTCAATTAAAATCGAACCATAGTTCAATGTGCTTAGCTAGCCAAATTTGTGGTTCTTTCAATTATGAGGGAATTCTAACTTAAAGTTTTTGGTTGACTTAACTTAGTTCACATCATGGGTTGACTGAAAAATATGGACTTGGTGTAACTAAGAGGAAAGGGTTGACGAAATCTAAATTAATGATTTTAGGATTGGGGAGTCCACTCAACAGATTAAGGAATTGTAAGTTGGGGTAATAAGAACCATTCAAGTTTCTTGACCAACCAAATTTGGGGTAATAAGAACAGGAATATGGATCCTAGTCACTAGAATATCAAAGAAACGGAATATTCTAAATCCAATGGTGAGGAATATTAGGTTTTGATAAAATAGTGGGAGAATAATAAATATAATATTTATTTATTTGTCTAAATTTTATCAAATAAAGTACTAAAATATTTCCTATCTAATTTTTAAGAAAAAAATTAAAATAAATTCAAACATATCATTATGATCCATACATGATAAAGATAACCTTCTCACTAGCACAAATTTCCAATAGTGGTAAAGGAACCTACGTGTTATACTTTTTCATGAAATGAAATTGTATGTGCTTGAAGAAATTTTTCTAGTTGTTCCTATTAACGAGGCAAGTGATAAAGATCTATCTCTCTATGAGAAACATCTGAATGATTCTACAAATGTCCAGTGCTTCCTGATATCATCCATCTCTAATAAGATTTTGAAGCAACATGGGGACATGGATGCATATAGAATGATGTCTCACCTTTAGGATCCCTATCAATAGAAGGTGATACAAGAGAGGTAGAAGATCTCCAATTATTTTTTTACAACTAATCCTGATGAGTCTTCTCTAGTTGGGCCTCATGTAGTCAAGCTCATTGGATACATTGAATACTCATACATTATAGGGATTAAATTCCTATATGAGTTTCCTATAGATCTCATACTTTCATCACTTCCCAAAATGTTATCAAGTTTTATTATCAATTACAGTATGATAAATAATGAGAAGAGCCTCTTGTAACTTCTTACATTGATTCTCTAAGTGGATAAGAACATGGGGCATGATAAACCCATGGTATTTATGATGAATAAGAAAAGGAAGAATAAGGAAAAGAGTCCCAAGACCTATAAAAATTATAAATCTTCTGATAACAATCCATCCAAGAAGTGGAAGATCCATAGGAAGGTCAAATAAAAAGAGTCATTATGTTTTTCATGTGACAAGTCAGGACACTAGAAAAGGAAATGTTCCTATAATAAAGGGTATGAAGAATGTGTGTTCGTTATCGAGTGAAATCTTTCAATGTCTACACATTCGGTATTAGATATATCTTATGGTTCTCATATTAGTATCCAAATATAGGAACTAATTATATTTTAAAAGATTTCTAGAGTATATGTGGATCTAATAGCTACCAATGGAGCAAGGTTGGCTGCCCTAGCAATTGGTGACTACCACCTTTCATTTACAACATGAATGATTTTGGTTTTAAAATATTGTTATTATGTACCTAAAGTTACCAAGAACATAATTTCTATATAATTAACGTATACATATTGGTTTATTTTAAAATTTTGAAATAAAATTTGTTTCTTTTATAAGGAAAACATATTTTATAGTATGGAATGTTTAAATAAATGTATTTTTGTATTAAATTTCAAAAACCAAGGATTGGAAATTGATAATGAATTATGTTCACACGACTCATATAACACCCAACTATGGAATCACCATCTTGGTCATGTAAATGAGAAGTGTTTGAAAAAGATATATCAAGATGGTTATTTAGACTCTTCTAAGCTAAACCCACTTAAAATATGTCATGCTTGTTTACAAGAAAAAATGACTAAATCACAATTTTGTGGATGGGGTGAAAGGGACAAAGAGCTTTTAGTATTGGTACATACTGATGTATGGACCATTTATAGAAGAAGATAGAGGTGGATATTCTTACTTCATAACCTTTACTGATGACTTGATTAGATGTGGATATATCTACTTGATGAGATATAAGTCCAAGACATTTGATAAATTCATGGAATTAAAGAATTAAGTAGAGAATCAACTTTTAAAAGAGATAAAGAATCTTCGATCATATTGAGGTGGTGAATATCTTTACCAAGAGTTCATCGTCTTTTTATGAGAGTTTGGTATTCTATCTAAAATCACCCCACTTTACACACCATAGTGGAATGGTGTTAAGAAAAATTGGAACCGTATGTTGTTAGACATGGTAAGGTCCATGATGAGTTATTCATACCTTCCATTATACTTTTGTAGATATGCATTAAAAAATGTGCAATACACATTAAATCAAGTAACAAAAAAATGTAAAATGGAATTTCATTCGATTTATGGAGTGGAAAGAAACTCTTTTTTTCACATACACGTGTATAGGGTTGTGAGGAATTTGTTAAGGCCTTCTCAGGAAACAAACTAGAACCCCAGGGCACAAAGTGTATATTTATAGGTTATCCTATGGAAACAAAGGGATACTACCTATACAACCCCTTGGACAAGAAATTGATTGTCTCTAGACAATATATATTTCTTGAGAGGGAGAACATCCTCAAAAAGGATAGTGAGAACATGATTGAATTCAATGAAGTTGATGCTCAAGATACATAAGAGTTGGTACAGGAATAGATTCCACAAGTCCCCATAGAAGAATTAGTTCCTAAAATACAAGTGTTTTAAAGGAGTGTAATAGAGGTAAGAGAAAAAATGAGATATGGTTTTCTAGTCACCGAGGATGGTGACTCATCATTGGTTGAAAAGGATAAACCTCTATCCTATAAAGAGTTTCTAGAAAGCTTGGAATCTCCAAGATAGAAAGAATCCTTGAATTCTAAAATTGATTCTATATATCATAACCAAGTTTGGGTTCTGGTCGATGGTCCAGTTGATGTAAAATATATTATAAGAAAATGGTTATTCAATATGAAACTAGTTATAGAAGGTAAATTAAATACCTATAAATCAAGAATAGTGTCAAAAGGGTTAAAACAGCATCAAGTAATTGACTATGATGAAACCTTTTCACTAGTTTATATGTTTAAATACATCATAATACTAATTTTTATAGCATCTTTCCTAGACTATGAGATTTGGAAGATGGATGTAAAAACTTCATTCCTTAATGGGAACCTTCAAGAATGTGTTTATATGACACAAATAGAAGGTTTAGTGACTCTAGGTGATGCCAAAATAATTTTCAAGTTGAATAGATCCATTTATAGATTGAAGTAATCATCTCATTCACGGAACATTTGATTCAATGAATCCAAAAAAGAATTCAATTTCTTTAAAATTTAATGTGATATGTGTGTTTATAATAGGTTTAGTGGTAACAAGGTCATTATCCTAGTAGTATATGTCGATGACGTATTACTTATTGGAAATGACATACCAGTCTTATAGTCCGTTAAGGACTAGTTAAACAAGTGATTATCCATGAAGGAATTAGGTGAAGTAGCCTATATTCTAGGGATCATGATCATTCGTGATAGATCAAAGAGGATTCTTGGACTAATTCAAAGTATATATGTTGACCAAATACTAAATAGATTTTGTGTGGAAAAATAAAAGAGGGTATTGGTTCTGGTGTCACATGGTTTAGATATTTCTACGAAAATGTTCCCTCATACCCAACATGAGAAAGAGATAATGAGTAAGATACCATACGCTTCAGTGATAGGACTAATCATGTATACCATTCTATATACTATAATTGATGGTTCCTATGAATTGAGCATTGTAGGTAGATATCAAGAAGATCTAGGATAAAAACATTGGACTGTTGTTAAACCTATCCTTTAGTATTAGAGAATAACTAAGGGTATATTCCTTGTGTATGGAGGAGAATAGGATCTGATCATCAGGATTTATATTGATGATAGTTTTATGATAGATCAGAATGGTATGAAGTCATAGTCAGGATATGTTATCTATCTCAATAGAGGATCTATGAGCTATAAGATTTCAAAGAATCCAGTTTTCACTGATTCTACATAAAAGTATGATTATATAGAAACTTTTGATGTAGCCAATTAATCTGTTTAGATTCATAACTTTTTCTAGGATCTTGATGTGGTACCTATAAGTAAAGATCCTATCACATTATATTCTGATAATACTATAGTGGTGGATCTTGAAAAAGATCCAAGGTCACACAAATGAACAAATCACATACTTCCAAAGTATCACCTCTTGAGGGATATTTATAAAAGGGGTGAAGTTTTAGTGAGTATAGTACCCACAAAAGAGAACATGGTGGACCCATTGACTAAATTCCTATCTCAACAGAATCATGAGTATCATGTGAGAGCTATTGAACTGAAGGTTGTTGGTAGGTGTATCTAGTGCAAGTGGGAGTTTTTTTATTTGGTTCCCTAGAACCAAATTCTGTGTAATTTATGATAACTTTTATTTATAGTTTTTAATATTAATAAACTTCTTATCACAACATGATTATTCTTTCGTATAACATAGTATATGATAATTTCCCTAGAGTAGTTGTCACACTAAAAGTTCATAGTAGTTCCCTGCAATGATGAGAACCCAGAAGCTCTATGACACTATTCTTAAATATATGTTCTATATCCATATGATATCATTTTAGGGACACAAATGATACATTATATCATTGGTGGAGACTCATAAGAATTTGAGGCACCTTCTAATGGTGTAATCCCTTGGTAATATCCAGTAGGATGTTATGATAACAGGACCCACCAGTAAGAAATCCACATTTATTTATGTCATTGTATGTTCCTATCTACGGATGTTTGTATTGGTCCTTAGACTTTATAGTTATTATTAATGAGTATTATGACTCGTGTACTTTGATTTATTGATGAAAACTGTGATGAAATATGTTCACGGAAAGGTAGGATATGTTGGGTGCATCATGAGTAATATTGTATTAATAAATAATGTGAGAAATTATTTATCCCTTATGCTCTTAAATAGAATTTAACATCACAGTCCCTTTTATGGAAATTATATATTCTAAATAAATCCATTTCCATGGTGTTCTATTGGCAAGTTCAATTTTTAGAAATTCAAAGAAAGAGACATCAAGCACATAGGTTGATGGTACAAGCATACAACCTTCTTGATTTGAGATATTGTGATAAAGGGATTATATTACACAATAAGCATATGCATGAGGTATCATATCATTACATCATTTACTTCTTTCTCTATGGGTGTCTTGGCATGTTGCTAGATGTTAACCTTGGACTTTAAGCTGCTTCATCTAATGTCACTGATAAATAGGCCTAGATGATCACACACTAAGTGTATCTAGAATCCTAGTTAAATAATATATTATTATTTATTATTTAGCAAGCTAAATAAATATTATTCTTTCATGTGGTTTAATAATTATTAATTTTTTCATGATCTCTTTTATTCCTTCACTAGTTATTCGAGAGAATATAATGTGAGCGGAATATTTAATAAATATTAATTTTCTATTTAGTTAATATAATATTTATTTATTTATTGTAAAATAATTCAATGATATTTATTTAATAAATAAATATAATTAATTCAAGGTTCGATAAATATTATGGAGGAATGACATACCAAGATTTTAGGTCTGGTGATAAAATAATAAATATTGAATATTATTTGATTAAATAATATTTAATTTTAATTCACAAGTTAAGAATCTATCAAGATATAATAATATTAATATTATTATTTGATATTGGGTTTTCACTATGATTAAAAATAATAATTAAGGGCACTTTTGAAATTATTTTATTTTAAACCTAGCGATATATAAACCCGATTATGTTATTTTCTCAATAGAACAATTCATTTGTTTGGGTTATGCACAACGAAATTGGAGGATTATATCAAACCCTTGAGATATCTCTTATCCAAGATCACTCCCAAGAATGGAGAGAAATATTCCTCCACCTGATCAAGGATAATTCTTTGGAATAAATTCTCATAGCGATCAAATACAAATAATGAAAGTGAAAGGATCTGTTGTGCTAGCACCCGGAGATTCCTTCATCAATGTTCGGAGATTCATGGAACACGTGTGGATCACCGCTAGAGGTATTTTCACATGATTCCTATAATTAAACTATGGTGAATCCCAAATCTATTACCATATCCATCAATGAAGAAATAATTCCATCAAAGTAATTCTTATTTAATTAAATTAATTATAAATAATATGTGGTGATCCTCTCTCTCTCTGGTTCCATCATGATTCATGTTGTATTTATTCTTTGATTCAATTCCATTAAACATGGAATTTATCATCATTTGCATTTCATATTGATCATTGAACATGACAAGAAGGTTGGTACCACCCATTCCACACTTTTGTTGTGCCCAGAACCTACATGGGTATCATGAGATATAGTTCCCATTGTAGTTCTTCACTAGATATTAGACCATTATATTGTTTGTTATTAAATAATATATTTTATATTAGTGACTTGTTGTTTTTAATTATATTTTAGAATTTATGGTATCTGATTGATGATAGTATGAGATATCCTATCTGGGAGTCATGGGATATTTGTATATGTTAACGTTTTCATCATTTTTTACACAACCTCAAAAAGGGATCCATGGACAGAGCTTCTGCCACTATTTTTTATCATTATAGTACCTCTCATAGACCTAACTATACATAATATCATGTATGGTATGGATTTTTCTCATATTATCTAGGATATAATTTTAGGAAGAGATCATCATCTGGACATCAGAATCAAGGGATGTGGGAGGTTACACACAGGTCCGGGATTCGTACATTTGGTATGCATCGATGATATATGGTAAGTAATTTTTTTATTAATGTATATATAATTTAAATGTAAAATGTTTTTTATATTATATAGGCTTCTACTAAACTCTAAATTACTGAGTTTGAATTTTATAAGAAGAAGCACACTGATCCTAGTACAAGACAGATTGTCAGTAACCGATAACGTCGTATTTTGTTAAGTAATTTTTTTAGAAAAACTACTAATATTAATTTTAATGTTATTTTAATTAATAATTATATTTAAAGTAAATGTAAGAAGATATGACTTCTCAGTCATGAGATAATCAAGGTGAGAGAAAAGAATATTCTAATGGAGAGTCGGGTTTCAATGAGGGGGCTTCGATACAGGCAACTTTACATGGTTTTGAGAAAGGAATGATGATTGGTATTGGTTCACAATTGAAACCTACCACTTATTATGGTACTTATACAATGTCATATTCTTGATATAAGGGATATCTTGGAGAGGGGTCATCTTCTTACACTTCATAGTGTGATAATAGGTTTAAATCTTATGATGAGATGATATATTAGATGAAGAGATAGTGGTAGATGGAGTGTGAGCAGTAGTGTCTGAAAGGTGGGAAAATGTTAGAGTATATGTGACAGCTTGCACATGGTGTTGGTATGGAGTTTCATCATATAGTAACTTCTAGTGATCCTCCTTCACCTAATAAAACCAATTCATGATTTGTGATTTTATATGACTGTTTTTTATACAGGGGTGATAAAACATATTATTTGTGAAATTATTTATTAATTTTTTGGTTGGTTTAATTATTTTTATTTGTTTTAAATTTTAAAATTTTAATTATTATTTTTGGTATTTGTTTTTAAATATATCATTTGTGATGAATAAATATTTTTGTCACAAATTATTTTTTCTGATGGACCATCACAATTTTTTATTTATCAGTTCATATGGGAGTTATTTGCGATGGATAATTCTTCCATCGCAAATAAAAACTATTTGAAATGGTCCATTGCAAATAGACTCATTTACGATTCCATATTCTATGAAAGTGTATTTTCTATATCCTCCCATCACAAAATAATTTTTTTATTGGATTCCTTCTCAAATACATCGTCTCAAAAATGATAAATTCCAGTTGTGGTTACTCTCAAAATTACCCTTATCTTCACTTATAAAAGAATAACTTCCCCACCACTTCTAGACTCACCTTAACTTATAATTTCTCCTATAAAATATATCAATTTTATCCTCTTAGAAACCTATACCACTTTAAAATTATTTTTTCACCATTATTTATCATAAGTCCTTCATTTAAAAGGATAATACCTAGTGAAAATTCAAGTCCCCGATGTGAGTATCCACTTCTTCTTAGTATTTCCTTCTCGATTTTTAATATCCTAAACTTATATAACCATATTAATATAATTAAATAATAATAATTAGTATAAATAAATTTCATTATATTAATTAAATAATAATTATTCATTCCATTCCATTCACTAATAAAAACCAAAACATCGATTGTGTGTACTTTTGGAGTACCGCCTCCACAAAGTGATGTTGTTCATTTTTCATCACCACCTCTTATGGATGGTAAAAAGGATTAATTTGATGAATATTTTTTTTATTCCACAATTATAATTTTTAAATGATAAATTTTCATATAACATCACTTCATCCATTTATTGAGAAATAAGATTGTTAATAGTTTGTGTGTGCAAACTACCGCCTCCACGAGCAATGAACTTCATTTTTCATTACCACCCATCATGGATGGTTCCAAGATTGGAATTAATGGATGTATGTGATATTTAATAAATGATTAATCTTATTTAAAATATATATCATCATTATATAGAAATAATTCTTTATGCATTAAATTGTTATAACATTGCCCCATTTGGGTTGGTTTTACCCCTACGTGAATCATGTTATATTGTTTATATCATGAATGATTAAGGAATGTAATATAATGGTCATATCATATAATAATTCACAATGTATTAATTATTCTATAATATTTATATTAATATTTAAAATAATTATTAATATCACATGTTTTGATCATTAAACACACCGAAACTAGTTCAAATCAATCTCTATTTTTCATGACCCATATTCATGTATTTAACATAAAGAATATGAGAATTGGGAAATAATTGAAAAAAAAAATTATTATTTTATATTAAATTATATTGTAATTATTTACTTAAAAATAAATTAGTGATAATTGATCTTGTCACAGTGAAGTTATTATAAAATAAACAATCGAACGTTCTAACACCTGAGGGTGAAAGTAACTATAATTGAGTAATATATTTATAAGCAATGATTATAAATGAAGTATCTAAAGGATAAAAAAATATGTATTTAAATTAACTAATTTATTTTTTTGTGTTCATCATATATTAGGTTGTATCATGGTTGGGTTAGTGATAATTCAAAGTAAGTGTCTTTTTCATCTTAAATTTCTTTTCTTGAGATATGTGTTGTATTGTGAACCTATTTTAAATTATATGGTGTAGAAGTTGGGGGATTGCCTGAGTGGTAAAAATATCCACATAATTCTACATCATACCTGGATTCAAATTCAGGTGGGAGTGAATTTATGTAGGCAGGTAGTGACGTAGGCATGACGCATGACACAGGTAGGAAGTGATGCAGACATGATGCGGGCCTGGTGACGCGAACAGTATGATGCAGGCATGATGTTTCACTGGGCCTTCGGTCCAATTTGTAGAACTTTGGGATATGTAATTGGATTCATTTACACTGGTTCTTCAAACCATGTACTGAATAAATATATCTTGATGGGTGGGTTATCCCTTGGGGGTTATGTCCTTCCTTTCTAGCTTAGTTGTGTGTTGTGTCTATGTGTTTATTGAAATTTTATCCCCAAACACCTAATATATATATATATATATAATTATATGGTGTATATAATTCCTATTTGGATTTTTATATCATTAATTGTATTTTATTCATGTTATTTTGATTCCAATTAAAATCACTATATTTCAAAAGTGTTTTGATTTAAGTGTTACCTAAGTCATCATAATGCTAAAAAAATTTAAATTTCAGAAAGTAGAGTGTGTGTGGTTTTTCTAGAAAATATATCCCAATATTGATACTGAAATCTCCCTTGAAAAGGGTTGGTTGAGTATTGAATCAATCATCACTATAATACACAATGAGTGGTCCTAAGACTACAAATATGGATAGAAACTTTTGGGGGATATTCTTATATAATTCACATAATCTTTATAAACCTTAATGAAATTTTTTCCTATCAATGTTTTGGTCTACTAACATTATAAACTAATGAACTCAATTACTATATTTTATTGATATCCTAGAACATTGTAAGTACCCACTCCACCACCTTATATGTATTTCTTTAATAAGTTTATTTCCTATTACATTGAGAATAATCCATATAATCTAAGTTAATTTTTAGGATATTCTCTAAGATAGCCACATTATTCCATTGAATGGGGAAATATTTGTTTTTTGTATTCCCATCATATGGATATCCATTGTTATTTTTATCCAAGATTGTGTATTAGGATCCTTAGTAAAATTTATGAATTTTCTTATTAACTCATATGATTAATGCATTGTACTTAATTAGTAATGGGTGGGGCCCGATATAGATATCCCCTTGATGCATCCATAAGTCTCATGAGAAAATATTACTAAGGTATTTTCGTATGACTTACCCATTTATGTTTGATGTCTTGGCACAAGGACTTGATGATATGTTTATGATGTTTGGTAGTATTCATTCCATTATTATGAGATCAATAATTATTATCCATGTTTTTATTTAGTACCATGGATATGGTATTCCCTTAATTTCCTTTGATTATGGAATTATTTTGATCATTTATTTCTTTTCTATACTATTTATGTTATTATTATGTTATGATAAATTATTTCATATGATACTACTTAATGATCATATTAGCTTACCCTTATTTTATTTTTCTTTCTCTAGGAAACCAAGAATATAAATATGTTTAATTTTCAATGATATACTAGAAGGTATAGTAATGTTCTCATTGAGTTTTTATGTTGCATTTTAAGTTTTCAAGTGCAATGTGAGATATGTATGTATCTAGTATTATAATACAACTAAGATATTGAATCATGTAGGAACACTTGTATTCTATTCCAAATATGTAATAATACTGTCGGTTCTAGGATGCTAGAACCCAGGTTATTATACACATGACCTTCCATCGAAAGGAAATACATTGTGATCCAACTAAGTAGAATACTGCAAAAAAGTTGTATAGTAAGACTCTATATAAATCATTTTTTACACTTTAAACAACTGAACCTAGAATCATAAAATAGACACAAGAAATCACATGTATTTTCTATGATTACTACATGCCTAATCATGATGCATTCATGATGTCTCTTGCCTCTATAAGATAATATCCAAACCATAATAAATATCTCAAATACACACATTATATTTGAATCAGTATCCAAATAATATAATAAAAATCTAAAACAGAAATCATGTACACTAGATAACTAGGACTTATCAATATAAAGGTGTTCACAACACACTATTATAAGGTCCATCACAAGATCTAACACATGAATATGTCTCTTGTCTACCATATCCCCAAATAATAAGACAAAATAGAAACTCTAACATATTCCATTATATTATTCATATAAAATCTTTGATACCACTTTGTAACACCCTATCCATGGGCCTCTCTCCAGTGCTTGGGCTAAGGTCTCCACATAGCCTCAATCATTCCTCCTCATATGCTAGAGTTTTCTGAATTTTAGTGAGTTTATAAACATGAATTAGGGAGAATATTCCTTAAATATTAAAGAGATCAATAATAGTAAATAATTAAAAAACATCCACATAAAAATATGAAGAATAATTTAACACATCCAATATCATACATGATGTTGTCAAATAAAAGATAGACTAATATCACATTAATTTAATCCCATGTACAAAATAATAAAAAGAAAAAAATATGCACACTTTACCTATGATCCTCAAATAAACCCAATGTTTAAATACCCTTTATTTTCTCTAGACTGATCAACTTCACAACTTGAGAAGAACCTGAAATAAGACATAAGGTTTTCACATACGCCAGAGTGCCCGTGCAGGGTGAGAACATATAACTCAATATGGTCTCACCAAGAATCCATAATATATGTATCCATATGCATGTATATGCATGCGTAAAATAAATAAATTAAATAAACATACTCATCAGGTCATCATGTGATAACCATCCCACCACGATTCCCAACAAGGTATATACACTTATTAGGCCCCTATGTTCTAGCCAAGCCACCATGGTACCCAACAATACCAGCTTTGGATCCATGTTAGAATCTCATCATTTCTTTATGCCAATACATCTAATACCCAGACCATACTCAAAGAATCAGGGTAGGTTATTTTCTAAACCTTAACCCCCTTTCTAAAGGAATAGGTCACAATCATACATGAACATCTTGACCAGCTGCCTTATCACTTAAGGCAGGATTCGTCATCTCCATCTCAATTCACCCCATGACCCAACCCTCTCATTGGCGGTCCTCAACCAAAGACTACTCATGGTAAGTTCACTCATCTAATTCTGGAATCATACCATTACCCATCCCTCAGGGTGGTCCTCGACCCAAACCTGCTATGGAAAGGTAGATCACTAACAAAGACTATTCAAGGAATGGTTCTATTTCATGGACATGGGGACTTCATCTCACCCATGGTAGTATAACCAGTAACCTTACTCATGGAGAAGTAAAGTCTCAGGATACTCTCCCCAACTAGGTCTATTATCTATCACATGCACAAGAATGCATATACACATAAAATAGTATACAAGTCTCGTAGCCTGTCACACAACCCATCACACTCATTCCTAGCCCTCATCTAGCCTATAATGTCACAATACAACTTGTATTATATGATAGGGAATCAACTTGGTCTTCAAGGCCCTTTAAAGCCTCTGCTCATCAATATTATCCTTCACCCATCACCCATCAATTATAGCACTACCCAAAGGATCCACCTAACTTAGACCTCAAGGATCGATCCAACCTCACCAAAACCCTCATCAATCTTAATCCCACTGCCCATGGACCATCCTAATCCATCATGTTCTACCCAACCCTAGCTAAAAGAGGTGGGTTCCAATTACTATCTAAAACCCCCTTGGTATCCCAATTCAAATTATTAAATAACTCCCACAACCCTCACCAAGGTATTGTCACACATTTTATAAGGGATATCACTTATATTTTCACCTAAAGGATAACAATCTATATCACATACACCAAGTAATAGAAGACTTACCCATATCACTTCAAAAACCAATAATCTCCTCTGGCCTCTGGATGGATTACTTAGTCACCTATGATATGTATAGGTCTCTCGACCATCATCACTTGGTTATAATCCCTTCACACCTTACCATAATTTATAGGATCCCAATCTAGGCTATCTCGCATCACTAATCATGACTAAATACCTACCTAATTCCTCATGTCAATGTAACAAACACCATTTCCCCTTGGTGAAATTGTTATCAGGTGATCTCAGAATTACCCATGGTGTAAAAAGGCATGTTGTCTCATCCTGATAGGATCTATTCCACCCCATAACATCATCTAAGTACTCTACTAGTCCTTATACACCATTACAAAACACATTCATTTATGCAAGCACATACGATCACAAATAAACGAGCATATAAAACTATATTATAGGATCCACCTACCTTGAACATAGAGCTATCATCTTACTGAGCTCTATTAAACCTCCTCTAAACCCATAGAGCCTCATCCATGATCTCTAGTGCTTATTGAATTCCAAGCATCACACATAATTAATTATTACACATTATAATTAATTATTCAAATTAATTTAAATAGGCATAATCATCTAAAAAATCATTACATATCATCTTCTCACTAAAATTGCAATCAATGGGGTGTGGTTCACTCCCTCCACGCACATGTACTTAATACATGAAAAATATCGAATTTGGATACCCATTCCAATATCCCATTTAATTTTATTTTGGCTAAAACCCTATAAAAATCCATATAATGACATATCATCACTAAAATGGTGTGTGATGGTGTGAAAAAAGTGTCTCAAGACATAATATATCTAGGACACATAAAATCCAAATCATATCATATAATTCCAACCATGAAATGGTGGATATTATCACTAAAACCTTGCTAAAATCGATTGAGAATTAGTTTCAATCAAATACAAAGAATAACAAAGGAAGGAACAGACACCCTACCTTGGATTCACTATATGACCACACCAAAAACATCTCCCTCTATGGGGAATTAAAGGGAACTGAAATGGGGGATAGATTCTATAAAAATTATCCTCTTAATTTATCCCTACCCCTTGAAATCAAATGGTGCACAACCCAACAAAAGGTAAGTTTTCCCCGGATAAAAAAACCACCCCAAATATCATTCATAGTGTGACCAAGGGTTCCCACCATGAAATAATCAAAAAATAACCCTCCACACCCTGCTCTAGAAAACTCCATTCACAAATAGAACCATGGTTCACACCATAAAATCCTTGAGGTAGAGGGTTACCCCATCAAGCAACCTCATGCATGTCCTGAAGTACCCCAATAAAATCTATTCATGTTATAAATACCCTTTCACACCATGAATGGACTGTTATTGTAGTTTTTCAACATCTCATCCACACATCCCTTCTTTTGGATTTAACTCTTGGTTAAATAGTTTAACTCTGACCGTGTTTACTTGTTTTTTTCTAATATAGGGTTAATTTAGTTACTATAAAATGTAAAATGAACTCCAATTGGATAATTTATGAAATATTTAACACTATAAAAGTTATTTTTCCTAACCTTATATTTTTATGACTTTTATATCATTTAATAAAATATTATTTATTTTAAAGTATCATTTATGTCAATTTTGATACTAATAAATATTATTCATTTTTGAAAATATAAAAAACATTATAACTTTGAACCGACACTTCCAATATGTCACTAACATGTATATGTTATCTATAAAAAAAATTATTTAATTTATTAAGTAAAATTATAATTATTTTAATATTTTTTATATCATTATTTCATATTTATATTAATAAAATAATTTCTACTTCACTATTGTGTCATCATTAATGGAAATTATTTAATATCTAAAAATTATAAATAAATTAATATGATGTAGATAATTATTTTATATTTACAAATATTATATATGATTGATGTTCTTTCTTGGTGATCTCTATATTAAAATTATTATACTTATAAGAATTGAGAGTGTGATATTTTTTCATGTTCATTGATTATAATAATATTCATGTCATATTCATAGAAAATTACCCATTAAATGATTCCATTTAGAAAATTATATTATAATGGTATAATTTAGTTATCCAGAAGGATTTTACCGGTATTAGGGTAATTTTATAATATTATTTTTACTTTTAATTACCTGATTTACCCTTAATCACGGTAATAAAAAGAATTACTAAAGTTATTATTCATAATATCCAAAAAAATAAAAGTAACCAATTAAAATAATTTGTACCAACTAATTAAAAATATTGAATAAATTTTTAAAAATTTAAAACACAAAATTTTCAGTAATTAATTTAAACTTAATCCCCATTGAAAAAACAAGAAAACAAGTTTTTTAAAAGTAAAACCCATCAAAAGATTGACATGTGTTTATATCAATTTTAAAATTAAAATTAATTACAATGAACAAAATTAGATTAAATGATAAAAAAATAATCTAATTATACTTTAAAACCAATTACAATTATAATATAACAATATAAATAAATTATATGAAAAAGTAATTTGGAATTAAAATGCAGCATTTTTAACTATTCATTAAAATATGAAAGTTATCATAAAAACCCCAAAAATTTATCCAAACTAAATTTTTATGTCCTGCTTCTAAAGAAGAAGTTTATTTTTTCAAATTAAATATATAAAAGTTTCAAATATTTAATTTAAAGTGGGTTCTCCATTAAAAGGTGGAAAACTATATTTTTTGAAAAATACATCTTTTATTTGAATAAGTTTAATTTTTTCTTATAACATGTCTAGAAAATACATAATATAAATGTTAAGATTATATGGAATATAAAAAATTAGAATTTGGTTAATAATATTAATAATTTCTAATTTAACGGCTAGGTTATATATTATATTAAATAATAATATTTAATTAATATATTATTGTTTTCTAAAACGGGGTCTTACGTGTAATTCAAAACAACTCATTATTGTGCGTAGCATAAGCTTAACATGGTGTTGAATAAAAATAAATCAAAAAAATTAAATTTATTTAGAAATGAAAATATTATAAATTCTCAGGGGGTTACATTCTCCCCTACTTCAAAAAATTGTGTCCTCACAATTTAAACTCGGGATCGAAAACTAGGGGTTTGACATTTCAAAACATCTTTATTAAAATCCCACACTGGAAAATAATTAATGATACCACAACTTTAAAATAAATAAATGGAAGTATGAAGGTAATCATAGATAACACATACAAAGGTTCCATGTTGGAAAACATGGACATGAAAGAAAAATCTAACCATCAAGTTTTGATTGAGAGTGATAGAGAACACTATTAGGAGAAATTTAACTATCACAAAGCTCTAAATATGTAATGATCTATAGGACCATTTGATTCATAATAAAAAAGTACGAGGATATCATTTTTTCTTTCAAGGTCCTTTCCTTAGATTTGAAGAATTAATGTACTTCATAGACTAATAACACAAGGAAGCATACTTAATTTACAATTAGAGTTATATCCTTTAACTCATTCCTACCACAAACTCATCTTTATCTTCAAAAGATAATAAAATTTAAAAATGTTCTATTTATCTTAATCATATAGGGTTCCAAAAATGAAATTATACTTCATCTATCATACCATTTAAATAAATAAAACTATGTTATACAAACTAGGACATCATGTAGGCTAGTGGTAGGTAATGTACCCTTGTTTCCCTTTGGTTGCGGGTTCAAGTCTCACGATCTTGCCGGACACGACGGGTTGTCACCCGACCTACGGTTTGTACTTTTTTAAAACTATATTATTATAACATTCCAAAAATAATATTAATAAATTCAATACTATATAATGTTCAACTTAATACATTCCAACCTTTTAACTTATCCAAAATACTTCTATCCAAACTCACAGTCCAAAAATTTGTGAGGAAGGTCATAAAATTTCTAAAATCAACATAACATAATGAAAATATTTTTTTATCACATATCAAACATGTGAATACCTTCATAATGTATTCTTTTAAAACATGGTAATACCATGAATTAACATAAAAACTTATTTAATACATTCATTCTTCCTTATTCCTTATATAAAACATAGAATATTGAATATACTCCTTAAATCCAAAAATGTTGTAGAACTCCAACAGTGATGGAATAAACAAACCATTAATCAGTTCTAAGGTAATCAATAATATCCAATATAATTTATCCAAATCAAACATCTCTTTATCCCAACATAATTATATCAATATTATAAACATATTAAGGGTTATATTTCCCTCAACCATATATTTTCCAAAACAATTAACTTGAAACTGTTTCACCTTTCTTGGTACCATAAAATCTCAAATATTTAATGAAATAGTATTGCAGTACAATCCTTACATACTCCATAATTCTTATAACTAGTACATTGCTAATAAAATATTCAAATTACATAACTCTTCATCTGTAGTAGTATCATAAAATGATCATTATCCAATAGAATCATCTATGGTATATTCCTTTGATGATTGAGACATTGATTCACATAGTGTCTCATCTCCTTGTAGTTAAAACATTGTACATTGGAAACCTTTTTCTTAACCTTGCAATAATGAACTTGGTTTCCTTTTTCTCCACACTTATAACAAACTCTCATTCCCTTAAATAATTTACTAGGGTGATCCTTTCCAAAGTTATCACATGTGGGAAAATTCTTCTTTTCCTTCTTCTATTTATCCATCTTTTTCTCAGCCATCCTCTTCTTCTCTTTCTTCCCTTAAAAGCCATAGGACTTTGAGAATTATTTACTTTTCTTATTAACATGTGATATTATTTCCTCATATGATGAGAATACATGGGATTCCATTTCCCTTCTAAATTTTTTCTTAAGATCATAAAAGATATGATCCTTATTACTATTTGGATCGTGTGAATTAATGGAGTTATAATTCTTTATGCTAGGTGCCATTTCTATAAGATGGAATATACTAGATTATCTTATAAAGTTATGATATTTGTATAACTCTAAATATGGTATAGCACATAACATAAATTTATGCATCGTAAATCCTAGAATCATAAACTTTGGTTACTTTGGGGGCATCTTTACTTTTAAATCCTTGATAATGGTTGGTAAATAAAATATTAATTATCCTAAGAATATCCCCCGAGAGTGTCAAACTAGGTACGCAGTAAGGCATGTTGTTGTGTTCCAGGTTACCCCAAGTCATACTCAGAATAACTTTTCAGAGTTATTACTCCTAGATACATTTGTTCCAGAACCACGTCCACTTGTAGTATCCAGATAAGGATGTATTTTCTAGGAATACCCACATAATATCTACATTACTAAAATTTTATAATGTTTCTATATACTTATCTCCAAAGTCTATCTTAGGGTTATGATCCCAAATCTATGTTTTCTAAATCTATTTCCAAGGATGTTGCTAAAATTATTCTGATACCAACTATAATGCCTCGACCCTAATTTCCCAGAGAGGATGCATTATTTTAACACATTAAAATGATTACAAGGAATCAAATCCTGAATGACCAATTAGTTTAGCAGTCTTGGAAAATATATTATATACATGAACTTTACATTACAATTCAAAGCATAAATGTAGCATAAATAATTTTTTGAGAACACCATTATTCTCATAGCTTAATCCTGTATATCATTCATAAAACACCTCTTGGAATCCTAGGAAAATAAAATATAAGAAAGGGGTGAGCTCATATGCTCAGTAATGGTAAACAATGCAGTATAAGATTTCGTAAATAATCATAAACTTTTAATGCAAGGTATAAAACTAAAACACAATCCTTTAAAACATAATATTTAGCATAATTTGGAAATAATAAATCTAATAATACCATTTAGAAATTCATATGGATATTCTAATAGTTTAATAATCATAGGTAATATCAATAACTAATATCATAATGAGTAAATGCATAATGTTAGACATCATAACCACACTATCAAGTCCTTGTGCCAAGACCATACATAAACGTGTAGAAACCCAAACTAGTTTGTCTCATGAGAACTACCGATGCATCATGGAGGTTTCATTAACCAATTTCTAACCTATAGGTATTTCATTAATAGGTACCTAACCTATCACTTACTAAGTCCAATGCATTTCTCAAATAAAAATGGTGAAATATAACTGACCTAAGCATTCATATTAAAACTGACATATAAAATGTTGATATATTAACCATAAACCATGAATGGTGTCAAAATATAATATCCAAAGTCAAACATATCATAAACTCTTTGATACAATATTTTTAATTGTGTCATAACAAATCAACTGTAATTAATCATATAATCCAACAAACGTTGTTGACATGGACAAAAATAATCTAATAAAATCATTAAAACTCATTGAGAGAAATATCCCTTTGTACTTTGAAAAATTCAAGAAATTATAAAAGAAAACATTTATTTTAAAAATAAACTTTTAAGATTTTAGGGGAATCTTTAAAACATTATGTCTTAGTAATTACAGAAATAGATTCTCGCACCGTATAAGTAATAAAAAACATTATTTCCTTAATTTTTCGAATAGGTCCTAAAGCACCTCATTTGGAAAATGATAGAAAGATTATTTTTGAAATTTTTTATAAAAATTAAAACATGGGTAAAAATGACTTTAAATAATTGTAAATAATATTTTAAAATGAATTTTAAGAAACATGGACATAGATGATAAAGATGCCCCCGTAGATACTTATGTATAAACATCCTTAGATAATAATGAGATTGTGAAATTAACCCTTAACTTATACTTTCATTTAATCGAGGGTGATTTAACCTCCTGTATAATGGTTAAATCGTGTTATTAAATTATAATAGGGCCATATATATATTTATTATATCATATATGATCCTATTATATCATTTAGTTAAAAATATTTTAGTATTACCGTTGTTTCAAGTGTTAACTACTTCGTTTTCTTATACAAGTTTTGTTATGTAAGTCATATTTCTTATGAATATGATATATTTTATCCATATTAATAATTTTATTAAGTTCATAATATTATATTTACTCATCATATGAATTTTATAATCATTCTTGAATAGTTAATGGGGATAATGAATCTACCACGTTGTGGAGACGGTAGGTCATATGTACGCACGAGCGACGGTATCATACCCTTGATGGTTAAAAGGTATGGAATTTGATGTTATATTAATTATATAGAACAATTATAATGTTATATTAATTATTTATATCCAATATAATCATCATTATACCCATCCAAATAAAGTAACGTTGAATAAAAAATTACACCATAGCGTGGAGATGGTAAGTCGTACGTACGCACCCATGGTGATATTACTATTTGTAGGATGGATAAAAGGTGGAATATAGTTGTACCATAATTATAATAACATATAATAATGTATATTATACTTTACTTATTACTTTGGCATGGAAAAAATATAGGAAGAAGAAGTATAAGAAGAAAATAACTTTGAAAGAGTTGATAAAACAATCATCTCTTCTCCAAGTATCTTCTTTTGATTTGCACAAAAGGACTCCATAGGTTGGATTTATGCCCAAAGTATGGCCTCTAGTATGAAGTTAGAGAAGTTGGAAGTATAATTTGGTAGAGTTTTGACAATCCAAATGGCTTTATAGATGTGAATAAAATAGAAGTAGAGGTTCCCTTTTATAAGAGAGGGGAGGTACACTTTTGGAAACTCCAAAACTATTAATTTAAAATAAAATTATTTTCGTTTTTAAATAGCTAAAAAGTGATTTATTTAGAGTATAAGATGAGTATGGGTCTAAATAATCTCAAAAAATGATTTTTAGACAAGTTTAGGACACAAATTAACCATATATTTTGGATTTAACCCTTAGTTAAACAGTTTAACTCCAACCGTGTTTACTTTTATTTTTGTAATATAGGGTTAATATAGTTACTATAAAATATCAAAATAACCCTGATTGGATCATTTATGATATATTTATCACTATAAAAAAAATTTGGCCTAACATTAGATATTTATGGTTTTTATATCATTTAATAAAATATTTTTTATTTTAAAGTATCATTTCTATCAATTTTGATACTAATCAATATTTTAATTTTTAAAAATATAAAACCAACATGATAACTTCTAAAAAACATTTACCATAGGTCAATAACACGTCTATGTTATCAATAAAATTATTTTATGTCATTTATTAAGTAAAATTATATTTATTTTAATATTTTTAATATCATTATTTGATATTTCTATTAAGAAAATAATTTTTTCTTCAATATTGTGTCATAATTAATGGTAATTATTTAATATATAAAATTTATAAATAAATTACATGAAAAAATCTTTTTTGAATTAAAATGCAGTTTTTTTTCTATTCATTAAAATATGAAAGTTATCCGAAAAACACCAAAAAATTATAATAACTAAATTTTGATGTCCCTATTTCAAATAAGAATTTTATTTTGTCAAATTAATTATATAAAAGTTTAAAATATTGTATTTAAAGTGGGTTCTCCATTAAAAGGCATCAAAATTTTATTTTTTGAAAAATACTTCTTTTATCTGAAAATTTGAATTTTTTCTTATACTATGTATAGAAAACACATAATATGAATGTTAAAATTATATGTAATATATAAAATTAAAAAATAATAATACTATTCATAATTTCTAAATTAACAACTAGTTTATATATTATATTAAATAATAATATTTCATTAATATATTACTGTTCGGTAAAATGGGGTCTTGTGTGTAATGCAAGCCAACTCATTGTTGTGTGTAGCGTAAGATTAACATGTTGTTTTGTGAAAATAAAGCAAGAAACAAAATTAAATTTATTTATAAAAGAAAATATTATAAATTATTGGGTTTTTATATATAAACTTTGTCTCCCAAATGGATGGTAGTAATTAATTGCATGCTCTCCCTTAGCTTCAATATTATTCTCATTGATCAAATATTAGGTTGTTAAAAATTTGGGAATATGTACAATGTTCTTTATGATATCAAAAATTTCCAAGCCAAGAGAAAGAAGATATATAGCCATCATTTCATTTCATAGATGGAATCCCTTCCCATCGAACATGATAACTCCTTTTTTATGGTATCTTGGATTTCCATAGATCTCATTGATCAAAAATATGTTAGTAATAAAAAAATTATATATTTGGGAATACCTATAATTTATAATCATAATTTTATCCTCTTTCTAACACCAATTGATAAAAATAGAAATTAAAAAACTTCAATAATAAACATGCTCTGATACTACTTGGAAGGTCCCGGGTGAGAGTAAATCACTATTGAGAGGGGGGTGGATCAGTGGTTACAAAAACACCAAATCTAAAAAAAATACTTCACTATTTAGTTCATAGGATCATGAATGAAACAAATTTATGTTGTGAGATAGAGAGAGATATAATTCACATAACACAAAGTGTTTTATAAGGTTAATACACTCTTGTTATTGATTGTATAATCTTTGGTGTCCTATGGGGGTGATCACACTGTCAACATTATTATATTATTATAAAAAAACAGGGAATATGTGTAGTAGGATGGTCCATAACTCTAATTATAATAAATATCTAGATAAGTGTTAAAAAAATTATTGATATTATATAGCATCTTCAAGTTCCTATAAATATTGGATTAAGTGTTCACCCTTATTATTATCTTAATTTCTATTTAAATCCTCATTGGAATTCTCTCTAGAGTGTATGGATTGTTATTTCAAAGTTTAGTTATACTTTTCTCTAAGAATGAAGCCCTTTATTTATAAACCTTAAATGTTTCATGGTGTGATGTCTCATATTTTGATGTGATCATCATATACAAAAATTCTCAACCAATATCTCTTTCTAAATTCTTAAAGGATCCATAAAATCTATAACTCCTTCAGGATATGACCAAGGATATTATGATGTGATCTCTATATCTCTTCATAAATATCTACATATAAATATTTAATCACTTGTCCACATTATGGTGTGAGATCAATTGTTTTGGTGTGAGCTTCCTATTTTTTTGTGATGGTTTTCATATCTCCCATGTATTTATACACATAAAAATTATGGTTTTACATTGTGGTGTGAAACTATACCTATGAATCATTGAGAGTCTATTCATGGGGAAAAATCATAGGTTACAGCATAATTTCTTCATAAGGGTAAACTCTCATTTTTCTCTACTCTATTACAACATGAAAATAACCCCTTCACATCATGATTTTCTCCAAATCAATAAATATCCATTCTTTTTCACTCCACTCGAATCCAATTAGAATCCAATTCATTCATGAGAATGATATCAATAAATTGAATTTAAAACCACCTTCAATACTCATGAATAAACTATCTCAAGAAATATTTCTTGGTAATATCCCAATGATGGAGATATCTAAAAATGGAATCAAAGGATAGAATAATTTTTTAGGGTCCTTCAACTCAGTGTTTAAAGATAAATATTATAATGAACATGTCTCAATTAAAACCAACTGATAGCTTTCCCTTTCTCAATTAACATTATGAGGGGATCTTTAGTCTCTAAGGCTCTTCAACTTCCCCAACCATCATGTGATCCTAAATATATAACAAAATAGTGAAATAATAATTATACCATTACATATAAATATCTAAGTTACTCATGGTCAATGATCATTATAGAAATACATGAGTTGTGATGTGATGTTAATACCATCATGTGTAAGGGATATTATTAAGATGTAGAGTTCACTCATAAGACACATGTGTGACTTTTATTAGACATTGATCTATTTATTATACCATATTTTTTATACCATCTATTTGTAATTTTGGTTTATATATAATTTTTGGTTGATTTTGGACTGAAATCTAATGTTTTTGTGATTTTTTTGGTTGATTCATGATTAAGTGCATGGTTTGGGAGTCAATTAAAAATGAATATTTAAGTATATGGTTAGCCAAAATTTCATTTTAAACCATTCATTCTATAAATATTAAATATATAACCATTCATGGTCAAATTCATGGTTTTCCAAAACATGTACCCAAATCATTCAGTTATGTAAAGGTTCTAAAATTGAATTTTAAAAACCTTATTTTACTCTTTTGATAGTCATTAATATCCAAATATGAATTTTACCAAATTTATTGATTTTTGGGATCATTTTTATATATTATACACTATAGAATAATATTATTTTCTCTATGATAAAAGGGGTCAATGATGGGTTGAAGGTGAGAGATATTATATCTCATTGTTTCTCACTCTCTCTAGATATATCTATCATGGTGGATGGATCATGAATGAATGGATCATGCAAGATTAGATCATTAATGGAAGATTAATGATATTTATATCTTATTTTTAGGTTTTTATTGATTATATTAGGATCATTGGCATTAGATCTAGGTTTATGTAGATTTTTATATTCATTGTTTATGGTGGGTGGATCTTATTAATTCCTTAACTGATTATGATTCCCCAATGTGTGGATGATGATCTTTTCTCCTACTTTTTCTTTGAATTTATTTTATCAAATAATTTTGGGTAATTTTTTTAATAAAATTTTAAATATATATATTTTTGAAATAGGGATTGGGTATTTTGATAAAATCATGGATGTTTGTAGTTTCTCAATAAAAAATCATCGATTTTAGCATTTTAAATAATGCGATTTGATTGGAAAATAGATTTTTTGGAAACAATGGTAGTTTTTAAAATTTAAATTTTATGAAAATGATATTTTTATCTTACATTGGATTTGAATTTAATATATGATTTTTCTATAGATTTGACTTGGGAAAACCAGTTCGTGAAGAAAATGGTTTTTAAAAAAAATTCAAACTTTAGATATGTGCAATGATTAGAAAGAATCAGTAAATTGATGGAAGGTATAAATAATGATATAAAGAATCAAAATTTAAAATGGATAGGAATTTATATAGTTTTTAGTCCAAAAAGGATATATTTGTTACTAGGGAACACTCTGTTGGATGATAAACTGCATGTTCATCATCCTCATTGCATGATGTAAAATTTTGAAGTATCATAGGCCCTTGACTAAGATGAACATTTCCTCCTTTTGTGTCAGTCACCTGCTGCATCATCTGTGATCCTTGATCATTGCTCAAAATCCAAGAAAACTCCCCCTTATAAGATGATTATAACCTTTGTTCATACTAACAATACTACCTAGTGTGATCAAATCCATAGTGGAATAATTCAAAGAGTGTTGAACTCAATTTGAACATTCTCTCAATTCTTCCCCATACTTCATGCCTCCTTAAACATTACTCTCCATTATCCTTCACAGCTGAACATGACCCCCCTTTTGGTAGTGGTTCTTGGATAAATTGGATCACATGTTGTCTTGTAAAAATGCTCCAAATAAATTCAGATGAAATTTTGGGATATGTCTCATGTTTAGAACATGGTCAATGGTCAATCCTTGTTTGTTTGTCCCCATCCTTGGAAAAATGATAATGGATTATGCACTTATAACATGGTCAATAGTTATCCTCCATTTTTTATTCCACCACCCTTTGTGTTCTAGATCTTGGTCTTCTCAATTAATTCTGTTCATCCTCCCATTTGTTTGGGTATAATTAAATTCTCCTGGAGTTACCCTTTTAGTGCACAAGCTCATGTTGAGAAAGAATGTTGGTAGTTCAAAGATTCTCATGCTCCTACCAAAACTTTCTTATTCATGACACTCTCTATGTTCAAGAAATAAATCTAGAGACTGAGTGTTCGACCCTTGTCTGGGACTATCATGTAAATGAGAAATATTATGTTTATCCCTTTTTTCCTACAGTGATTATGACTCAAATGATCTTAGGGATTAATTGTTGGTTTCCTTATTAATATTAATAGAGATAAAAAAACATTTAAAATACCACCAATAATTTAAAATAAACCATCCAAAGTTTTTAAGGTTCATCCACATGTTGGAGTCACTCATTTATTTTAAGATGAGATAATGTTCCTTAAGATTTTTCCCAATGACAGAGAACTCAAGATCATCCATCCTCTATAGATTATCCTCCAGAGTCCACTGCCAATCTGTCAGATCAGCCACCTCCTCCTCTAAAATAGGTAGAACTTATTCAGATCTAATTTTCACCTTATTCTTCTAATATTATCACTTGGATAGTAGATATGCCTCTACCATTGCCTTTTCCTCAACCACCAACAATTGATCCCTTAGTTGGATGATGATCTCTTCTTGAGCAGTAATGATGGATGTGTACATTGTTGGTACCAAGTCATGCATTGGAAGCCAATGGTCTAGGGTTTTTAAAATTTTCATCACGGAAGCGATGAAACTTTTTCATCTCTGGTAATTTGAGCCCCAAAAATATTTGAGGATCATGTATGGTTTAATCAGAGTATAGAAAAATAAATGAAAGAGTACCTCATTCTAAATTGAAGTGTTAATGTTTGTCACAATTTATTGGAGACCATTGCTCAAATAATATGATGTTTAATCCATCTATAATGTCCATACACACTTCTCGAATCTATTTATATGTTGTTCATCAGATTTGGGGTTTTATTACAGATCTCTGATGATCACTACAATGCCACGAAGATCACCATGATCTTATGCCATCAATCTACAAAGGTGAACTTGGATCGTATGATTAAATTAAGAAATTCAATCTCTAAGAATCATTAGGAGAGAGAATATATCAATTCCAACTGAGTGAATAGTCTCTTGGAATGAACTTATCTCCACTTATATAGTGTATTTTCAAAATACCCGATTAGGGTTCCCTGGACACCGTTCATTAAACTTCCTCTAAATAAGTTATATAAATAATTAATTATGATGAACTAATTATGCCATAAATATTATTTATATTTTATCACATAATTTTAATATATATATTAAATATATTTCTTGATAAACCCTAGTCATTAACTTGACTCGTAACTCCTGATAATATTAAACGAACCTGGAATATTAAAATAATATTTTTTTATATAATATTAATACTTGTATTTACTTAAAACACTTTTAAATAAATTTAATAAATAAATTCAACCCAATTTTTTATTTACTTGAAAAATAATGAATTTATTTATTTATCGGTGATCAATAAAACTTGGAAAATACTAGGCCTTTTTGGTGGGTCTCACCATGTCCTATATTCCTATTCACCTGAATAGGTCATATTCTCAACTACGCTATTGTGTGTGTCCCTCTAGGCCCTTATCTCAATGGTAGAGAAATTTATATCTCATAAATAAGGATGCACACTTGTGTCATCGTCCATTCTAACTTTATTATTTGTTGATATGTCTGGATGGATTTACCTTTAACTTCCATGACCATGGATTTATAAAGGTACTACCATCCTAATAAATTGGGCCATAGATATCACTTCCTCAACTCAGAATTGATAAATCCTATCTTGATTATTTAACCAATGTCATACAACCAATGACACACCCAACACAAACTACCTCACCACAACTTCATTGTCATGGTTTTTTCCTTGCATCAAAGTGCATGATCAAATGACACATGTTGATAATGATCTCAAGTCAGAAGACCAATATGCATGTTCATAGATAGGAACAACCAATGATACTTGAAATATGTGGTGTTCCTATTATAGGTTCTATCATCATGATCTCAACTACTAGAGACCAATAAGTGCGAACTTCAAGAGAATAAGTCTCAATGCTTATGATCCCCCAGAACCTGATAGTCGCACATAATCTGTGTCCTATCAGTATGATGTATCTAGACCATAGGAAATTACTGTGAGATTAATTTCATGGTATCTCTAGGTTCTCATTATAGTTTATGATCTACTATAACCATTTGATATAAAACATAATCTAAGGAAATTACCATAAATATAGTGGACATAGAAGTATCGAAAATATCATGGTAAGAAAAAAAATGTGTGTGTGTGTGTCTATATATATAACTGTATACAAGTAGTGGTAATCAAAGTATATCACAAGTTGGGTCTAGGGAACCCACTTTCAACACCACCACTTTCACTAGAGTCAACTACTAACAAGTCTCAATATGCTAGCTCTCACATTAGAATCATGCTTCTGGTAAGATATGGATTTAGTCTGAGGGTCTTCCATGTTGTCTTATATGGATACTTTAATAACTATGAATTCACCTTTCTGAGTAAAATAACTCAATATATGAAACTTACAAAGTATATAACTTGTCCTCCAATGTGACATGGGCTCCTTGGAAAGCACCACTACCACAATGTTATCACAATAAATTAGAATAGGTTCTTATTACTAGGAATAATACCAATGTATGAGATAAATTTATGCATCCAAAATGATTTATTATCTACATAGAAATCCACTATATACTCATATTCTACTATAAAATCAGTGACCATAGGTTGTTTTGAGCTTCTACAGCTCATTGCACCACCATTCAGGAAAAAGATGTAGACTGACTACGATTTCAAATCATCGTGATCTTTTTTGGAAACTATCATCAGTGTATCCTCACACTATTAGTTCCTCATCTCCACCATACACTATGAATATATCTTATGTATGCCTCAAGTACTCTAGGATTATTTTTACAACTTCCCAATGTAAATCTCCTGGATTATCTTGATATCTACCCATCATGCTTAAAGAAAATGAAATATCAAACCTAGTACATATTATGGCATACATGATGGATCCCAATACCTAAGAATAAGGGATTCTACTCATTCTTTCAATCTTCTCATGTGTTTTTGGACACATTTTCATAGAGATATTGATACCATGTGAAATAGGTAACAACCCTCTATTTTATTGTTTCATACTGTACCTTTTGAGTACCTTTTCAATATATGTACTTTGACTTATTCCAAGAAGCCTATGAGATCTATCTCAAAAGATATTGATCCCTATAATGTAGTTTTTCTTCACCAAAGTCATTTAAAGATAAGAATTCATTTAACAAAGTCTTAACTAACTGTAATACATATACTTTATTTTTTATAATTAATATGTCATCAACATATAATACTAGGAAAATGATGGAATTCCCATTAACCTTATTATAGTCATAAGTCTCACTTTCATTTTTGACAAAAAAATTATCTTATGGCCTCATCAAAATAAACATTCCATGATCATGATGGCTGATTTAACCCATAAATGGATCTCTATATCTTCCATACTTTATTCTCATTATTTGACCTAAAAAACCCTTCGGGTTGAGTAGTGTAGACATCTTCAACCAACTTCCCATTTAGAAAATCAGTTTTGACATTCATTTTCTAAATCTCATAATAATTTAAAGCTGCTATTTCAAGAAATATTCTGATGGATTTCAATATTGCTACTAATGAGAAGGTTTCTTCATAGTCGATGCCTTGATGTTTCCTAAAACCCTTCTCTACCAGTCTTTCCTTATAGGTATTGAAATTACCGTCCATTTCTATCTTATTCAAGAGTACCCATTATAGTCAGTGGGTTTTACATCAGCTGGAGGGTCTACCAAAATCCAAACTTGATTTTGGAACATGAACTCTATCTCATAACGCATGGAATATTCCCATTTAGCATCATCCTTGACTTATACTACTTCCTTGTAGGTTATAGGTTCATCATCCTAAAGGAGTAATGTGTCACCTGACTCGATGACAATAAAACCATAACACTCTGGTTCTCTAAACTCTTGAGTTGACCTACATAGTACTTATGTCTTTGGAACTTCTTTATATCTCTCTATAAATTTTGGATATTATTATATTACCAACTCTTATGCATCTAAAGAATTAACTTCATCACAATCAATCTTTCTCTCAATATCTCCATTGGAAATTTGTTCTCTTTCTATAAATGTGGCTAGTCATTCCATAGTCACTTTTCTATCTGAAGGTTTATATAGGTAATATCCTTTGTTTTTTAGTATAAACTATAAAGATTCACTTAATGCTTTGGGATTCCAATTCTTCACTAGGTATAGTCTTGAAAAAATCCTTGCATCCCCATACACATATTTGTTATAGATAGGGTTTATTTCCATACAAAAACTTATATGAATCTCATATGTGGCTTTATTTAGTACTCAATTATGGGTATATTCTACTATCTATAAGGCGTATACCCAAAAGGATAATGGAAGAGTTTCCTGACTCATCATTGACCTGGCCATATTAATTAAGGTCTTATTCCTCCTTTCACTAATACCATTCCTCTATGGTGTATAAGGAGGAGTGAGTTGGGATACTATACCACACTCCTTTAAGTGATCAATGAAATCATGGTTAAGATACTCTCTTCCTCGATCTAATCAAGGTTCCATAATCTTCTTACCAAGATGGCTTTCTACTTAATGTTAGTATTCCTTAAACATCTGAAAGGAACCTAACTTGTACCTCATTAATTAGATATAACCATACCTACTATAGTCATTGGTAAAAATAATGAAGTATACAAACCCACCTCTTTCCTCTACAATAAATATACCACATATGTCAGTATGAATTAATTCCATTAATTCAGAGGCTCTTTTTACCTTCCTAAAAAAGGGTTATTTGGTCATTTTTCCCTATAAACAAGTATCACATACATATAAGGGTTTTAACTCAATTGAGCCTAAATACCCTACTTGATGTAATTTCTCTAATCATTTCTCATTTACATGACCAATCCTAATGTTCCATAAGCTGGTGTTATATGATTCATGATCGCTGGTTTTTTCATTAATTTTCATTATCATATTTTCACATTTAAGGAAATATAAACCATTGTTAAGATTCATCGTACCATAACACATGTTATCCTTATAAAAGAGACAATATTTATTTAAAAACTTGAAATAATATCCCATATTTTCTAGACTTGACACTGAGATTATGTTTCTGGTTATTGAAGCTACATAATAACAATTATTAAATAAAATAACTAAAACACTAGGAAAAGTAAGGTGATAATCTCCCACTTCCAAGGCTGTTAGACTTGTAAAATTTTTATCTCAAAGACCCACTTCTCCTTTTTCAATATTCTTGAATATACTTCATTCGTGTATATGAATAAAAATGTGTGCTCCACGCACCGTATCCCATACACAACCTGTAGATAATGAAATATTGCATTTAATGATAAAAATACCTAAAGTAGAAGTGTCGCATTTATTCTTATTCCTAGATCTATAATTATTATTTCAGTGTCCTTTCATTCTATATAGAAATAAAACAGCCTCATTCTCAATACCTTGCCTCTGTATCCCTAGATTTTTGGAAGGACGGTGCATCAGTGTCTTTAGCTTGGACTTGGCCTTAAACCCCTTAACCTTTCTCATTATCCTCTTATACACCATAGGGAATAGATAATTGGTACTCTTCATATCCTTATCTTCATGGTGAACTAAAGGAAAAAGATCTAAGAGTGTATTTTTCATGTTATTCATATTGTAGTTAACAATGAAAGTCAAAAATCTTAAAATTAAAGAGGCAATAATGAGATCAATTTCTAGTTCTTAGTTTAATTTGAACCTAGAAGGTTCAAGACTCTCAATATACCTGATCATCTTGAGTAAATGACTTCTTTCTTTATTCCCTTATGCTATCCTGAACCTATAAAGTGCACTGGATATCTCATACCTTTCTTTCCTAGCTCTCTCTAGATAAAATTTCTAGAGATGAGTTAACTTCTTGTAGGAATCTTCATCCTCATGAATTTTCTTCAATTGAATGGACATAGATATCAATATGATACACTATATGTATAGTTAAATATCTATATTCTTTCTTCATTTTTATTTCTCCACATTTCTTTCTCCCTTACGAGGATCAACAGGAAGTGAGGAATCCAGAACATAAAGATTCCTTTCTTGGAGTAGTACTATGTGCAAGCACTTATACCACTCCTAGAAGTTATTTTTGGTAAGTATATTTTCTTTATCCAATATATATCATAGTGATAATCTTATGGTGGTGTTTTTTACTTCCATTTTTTATCTAAAAAATAATAATTTTTAGTAGTCAATACTTTATCTTGATTACCTCTTAGACATTTAAATTAATTAATTATTAAATAATTTAAACGACTCCTACTATTTTATCAACCCTCAATATCACTCACTATGAGATTTATAATACTCTATATCTTGAGTATTGTAGTGGAAAATATCCTCAAAACCTCCCCTCATAGTCTACAATCTATGGCTGCACCACTACTCAGAAAGTTTCAAGGTAGGCTTTAGGTTGGCCAACCGTTTTAACTGGCAGTTGTTTGTTCTATTGAGTGAAGTCCCAGCTTATCAAAATCATAATATTGATCCCCTCAATAATTTTCATCTAAATTGATAGAAAGTTAGCTATGGATAATCCTCTACTATCCACTTTAGTTAAGTCAACTCATTAGTCTCATGAGAACTCCTCGATAGTAGAATGCACTCTCAATTATGGCTGATGAGGTTGAAATATACAATAGATACATTAGATGCATAGAACCTTATATATATTGAAAAAAATAAGTCAATGTTCAGACCATAATTTCATTACATACTTATTACAATCATTGCATGCATGTAATAAAATAAAATAAAACATCCAAACATGCACGGGCTCGACCAATTTGCTTAAGACCATTCGGTATATTAAATCAATGTGCAATAAAATTTAAATTGAAATAAATGTAAAGTATGTGGGTATTAAAATAAATTAAATTAATTTAAATAAATCCAAATAATTTATTTATTAGGCCCTAGATTTAATTTAATTTTAATTTAAAAAAATCAATTAATTAATTGATTCAATTTATTACAAAAAATAAATTGATATTTAATATTATTAAAATTTATTAATTTAAAACCAAAATTAATTTTAATTAAGTTAATTTAAAAATAAAATGAAATTAATCAAATTTATTAATTTTTATTAAATTAATTTAACTCTGGTCCCGAAAATCTCGATCGGTTCTCGTAGACTAGGTTGTACCCCCGTATACCCGTTATGGCCTAGAAAACCCTGTGAATGGGTTTTTTGGCCCTGGAATGTATATCAAGACACATTTAAGGTTGAAAAAACTCACCTCGGCCCATGGAGGGGTGAAACAGGTCTGGAGAGACCCAAGGTATCTGTGGTAAAAGGTACCATGCACCAAGGGAGGTGGTTAGATGGACTATGGACTACGGTGGTGGGGTTCCCTGCTCGGACGACAGAGGGATGAGAATAATAGATGATATCTACGCATCTTGGGCACACGGTGGCTAGATGGAACTCTGAATTCAGTAGGCTATGTGGTAAGACCTTGCGAATGGGATGGTAGTTTAACTTGTTGGAGGAGTTGCGGGCGGTCGGGATCTTATGGTTCAGCCTCTACAAGCATGATTTACAATGATTTCAGCCAGATGGGTCGAGGGGTATCATAGGCAGAGGTCACAATGGATGGAGGGAGGTTTGGCCTCAGACTACAGCAATGCGGGTGGGAAAATCTCATCCATAGTCTTTATCTGGCCAGTAGTTTCCCAATCTGTGGGAGGATCAAAGTCTGGAAGTGGCATGACTGGTGGATGGAAGCATGATAGAATATCTGGTTGATGGAAGATCTGTCCAGTGGTAGTGGAACAGGATGGATGAAGTGGTGGTCATGGTATTTCTATGTTGGTGTTGGGCATACAAGGAGGGAATTGTCTAGGCTAGTTGAACCAAAGATAGGAGGACGTGCCACCACAGAAGAGGGAGGGTGGTATTGTTGTCTTGAACCAGGGAGAAGCTTTCCTGAATGAGGGAGAGGGGGGCGCCATGGCCTCGCGAGAAAGAGGGAGAAGATAACCCATTTTTTTTCCTTTTTTTTACATTATAAGTTTTTTCTAAAATCCTAAGAAATTAGGCTTTTGAAATATTGAGTGGAATTTTTGTTTTCATTTGATAGCCCCTCTCCACCCAATACCCATAAAGAATACTTTTTTAGTTTTACACAAGACATCTCAAGTGTTCCTCCCCAAATTTTTTTATTTAGAAAAAATAAAATTTATAAAATATTATAATTAATATAATATATTAATTTATACTGATGTAGGAAAAAACCCACCAACCAATGCGAATATGGTGGTCAGATTCCAACTGGTCTTTGGAAGGAAAACATCATATGCTAAAACGTGATAAAAAATATATATTTATATAATGTTTTATCTAAAAACAAATCAATATCTAAAATTATTAAATCCAAAAAACATTTTTTTGATCCATAAAAATATTTTTGAATGACCATAACTAGTTTTTCCATGATTGGATCAACGCATGTTCAGATTCATTGGGTCTGTTTTAATAGCCTCTACTTAAAATTTAAAGAAAAATAATTTTTCTTTCCTTATAAAAACCACGCATCACACTGAAACAGTTGTTGGTACCGGGACACATATTGAAAGCTAGTGGGATAGGGATTTTAAAATTTTCATCACCGTAGAAATGAAAATTCATCGTCTCTTTTGATCTGATCCCCGATACTATCCAAGGATTACACATGGATTAATTAGAGAAGATAAAAATAAAAGAACAAATACCTCATTCTGATTTCAAGTGTGCATGTCTGCCGCAAGTCACCAACAACCATTTCTCTAAGAATATAATGTTGAATCCCTCTATATCATCCACACAAACTTCTCAAATCTATATGTACGTTTTTCTTCATATTCTGAGTGCTATCATGGAGCTACTCCAATCACTTCAACCCCACAACAATTAACATGATCCTTTTCCTTCGATCCGTTAAGGAAAACTTGGATCGTACACTCGGATTGAGAAATTCTCTCTATAAGAATTAGAAGGAGATAGAAGATATCAATTCCAACTAAGTGAATAGTCTATTAGAATGAACTTATCTCCAATTATATAGTGTATTTTCAAAATACCTGATTAGGGTTCCCAAACCCCATGCATTAAACATCCACTAAATAAGTGATATAAATAATTAATTATGATGAACTAATTATGAAATAAATATTATTTTTATTTTTTCACATACTTTTAACATATATTAAATAAATTACATGATAAAACTAAGTCATTATCTCGACTCATAACTCTCGATAATATTAAAAAAACTTGTAATTTTAAAATAATATTCATTCATATAATATTAATCCTTATATTTACTTAAACACTTGTAAATATATTTAATAAATATATTCAACCCATTTATTATTTACTTTAATAATAATGAATTTATTTATTTATTGATGATCGATAAATCTTGGACAACACTCGGACCCCATGGTGGGGCCCACCGTGGCTTATATTCTTATTCACTTGAATAAAGAAGATTCTCGAATATATTGTTGTGTGTGGCCCTCCAGGACCTTATCTTGTTAGTAGTGAATAATATTTACAAACAAAGAGCAGAGTCTAGCAACCCATCAAGGCCCCAAAAAATATAATGAATAGTCATAACAATAATAACCAACCTATGAACACACACTGTGTAATGTAATATCTTTTTCATGTGATATCTCATAAAGCAGGACAAAAACTTGTGTCATCGTCCTTTCTTTCTTTATTATTTTTTTATCTTTCTGGATGGATTTACCTTTGACAACTATGGTCATGGATTTATGAAGGTACTACCATCCTGATCAACCAGGAAAGAGATATCACTTCCTCAACTCGGAAGTGAAAAATCATATCTTGATCATTCAAACAATGTCATACCACCAATGATACACCCAACACAAACTACCTTTCCACAACTTCATTGTCATGTTTTTTACCTTGCATCAAAGTGTGTGATCAAATAGCACACATTGAGAATGAAATCAATTTAGGATACCAATAAAAATGTCTATAGATAGTAATAACCAATGACACCTAAAACATGTGGTGTTCCTATTGGAGTTTCTATCCTCATGATCTCAACAACTAGAGACCACCAAGTGCAAACTTTGTGAGAATAAATCTCAATGCTTATGATCCCCTAGCACCTGATAGTCTCACATCATCATTGTCCTATTATTATGATGTATCTTAAACATTGGAAATTACTTTAATATTACTTTTATGGTATCTATAGGTTCTCATTATAGCCTAGGATCTACTATAACCCTTTTACACGACATGTAATACAAAGAAATTGCCATAAATATTGTGGATATAGAATTATCAACACTATCATGGTAACAAAAACAAATGTGTATAAATATATATATATATATATATATATATATATATATATATATATATCAAATTGTATATGTGTAGTGGTAATCAAAGTACATCGTAATTTGGGTCTAGGGAACCTAATTTAAACATTCACTTGTGCGTACTCCTCAAGATGAGCAATATCCTTTTTATCTTTCTGAAGTGCTTGGGTACCCACAACCTTTTTCTTATGTTATGAAATGTCAAACTCCTTCCACTCATCATGTTCCCATTCAATGAGGAAGTATTGATCTAGTACAAGGAGGTTGCAGAGTCCACCCCATCAGTCCCCAGGCTAACTAGCCAATGGCGAAGATATCCCACCCGATTTGGAAAATCAACTAGTGGGGCATGAGTGATAAAATTCTGCACACTCCTCTAGATGTTGTGTTGGAAGAATCAATTCTCCTTTGTTTTTTCTAAGCCAGAATCCTCAAAATACTTGGGTGGTGTAGGATTTTACTAAGGGAAGACCACCAACACATTAGTGGTCGAGTAATTTTCAAGAAATTCCTCGAGTGGAATGAGCCTCGGGTCCAGGGGAAACTCATCCTCTCCAGACCCCTCATCTATAGTGGAATACTCTTAAACAATGATTATTCCTATTGATCCTCGATCAGCAATGCATTGAGTGTTTCATAATTTGACTCAGTCTGGAATATCTCTCCAATCATGAGATTTCCATCCATCTTCCTACATCAATATTAAAGAGCTCCAACACCTTCAGTATCCATTGTTCAATACTTTTAATGTTTTTATAATGTGGTTTGCGAAAGTTATTTCATGGATTTTTTCTCGTAAATTTCATGTTCGTAGAAGTTCAAGTTCACATAATTCTATTCTTGGAATTTATATTGACAAAATAGGTTATTTTCATGATTAGTGAGGACTAAATTCACTAAATTCTCACTAAATTCTTGAGTTTCATGAAAAGAGATGATTTTATTATCTTTTAAGAAAATATTTTGTTCCCCTAAGGGACTCACACCCCTATTTATAGTCATAGGGTCAGACCGAGTTTTGTGAATAAGGCTTTCCCATCACCACTTTTCATAGGTTTTCCCTCTCCTAACCTCCTCTCCCTCATTGGATCCCATTATAAGGGGGAATTTTTTTTACCCTAAAATATGTGTTCCATGGGAGAGGATGAATAAGAAAATGTTGATTTGAAGAAAAATCATGCCAAAAAGCTTAAAAATCCACTTAAATGATGGATTAATGAAGGTCTAAACCTTCCAAAATGGTCATAGTTTGTCAAAAATACTCCAACCATGTGAATCTTGAGGTAGTAACCTTTTTGTAGCATAACTATGGTTCATGGAAGTCATTAGCTGCAAAAAACATGAGGTGGTAACCTTTACACAATGTAACTCTGGTTCGTGGAACCCCATAATTTTTTAAATCTAATAATCTTATATGTAAGCCTTTATATTTAAATAAACGGATGCCCTTACCTCTAGTGAGCCTATAAATACCCCCTATGTATGAATTAAGTGGAATTTACCTTTCAGATTCTAAGAAAAGTTCTGAATTTTTAAAACTCAGAAGCTTCATGGACAAGAGAGGAGATGGATTTCCAAAGGAAGACATATTTCACAAAACTACCTCCCATGAGTTTTTGAGAACTTCAACCCATGGTGGAGATTCCTTTCATGAAGTTCCATGACCTTCACATAATAAGAAATTCCATTGTGTATCTTGGTGTTTTGTGAGATAATTATCCATCACAGGACCAACCCCATAGGAACCAAGACTTTACTCTAAGGTAGGGTCACCCTATTTCGTAAAACATATTCTTTCACAGGACCCCTTGCCTTTGCGAGACCCCCAACCTTTATAAGTCCCACAACCTCTGTGAAACCCATTACATTTGTAAGCCCCCAAATTTCGAAAAACCTATTGACCAAGACTCCCCATTGTGCCTCCTTTCATCCAATACCCTTTTGTTAAGGTTGAGTGCCCATGTCCCCTATACCAATCTAGGACCGGTTCAACTGCACCATAAATCTCCGTGCAACCAGTACCACCTACTCTTGTGTCTTCCCGCTTTGCTTCAGGTGAATCCCATTCCATTACCCTAAATTTTTATCCTAATAATGGGTATAATAATGCCTATTTATCCTAAGTATAGGCACCCTAACATCATGAATCCTGATTGAAACTCCTCCATAGAAGTTTATGTGCCATACCCCACCCAGAGGCACATGATCAAAGGACATGTAATCTCTAAAGGTGGCATCACTAAGGGAAATGGATTACCTATCTTGGTAGATATTAATTGTTCAAGATCTTCCTATCACCTTTAAATGGCCCCCCTCGGGGTGTAATCCTCATACACATCTGATCTGCATGGAATAAAACTACCTAACTCAATTTCCCATTCATATGACATTAAACTGCACAGCAACATCATCAGTACACAATGTTAAATTGTAGCCTTACCTTGTATGATGAGAAAGGGATTCCCCATGTATGGTCATCATGGGATGTTACTCCTCCCCTTTTATGGGATTTCACCCTTCATACAGCACCCTCAGGTAGCTTCTACATGTAATCCCTACACCATCCCTCGTCGCCACTCCATCCGCAACACGATCATTTGTGCCATGTGATGTTAAATTGTATGAACCAGTCTTGTAACATGACCTTAAACTATGGCATATAGCTATGTGGGGTTTAATCCCTTTTTATCAATAGGGTACATAAGACACCTCAATGAGGTTCAATCCCAACACCCAAACACTTAACCAAAATCATGAGTGTTAAATCTTCCCCCATGGGGACACACTCTACTAAATCCCAAGTGTAAAATATCCCCCTTAGGGACACACTCCACTAAAACCCCAAGTGTGAAATCTTCCCCCCTCAGGACACACTCCACTAAGTCTTGAGAGTGAAATATTCCCCCATGAGGACACACTCCACTGACTTACAAGTGTAAAATCTTCCCCTTAGGGATTCACTCCACCAAAACCCCAAGTGTGAAATATTCCCCCTTAGGGACACACTTAACCAAACCCATGAGTTTGAAATACCCCCCCCCCTAGGGGACACACTTAACCATCCATCTATCTATAAGGGACATTAAACCTATGACCCACTCATCTCCACAAGATATAAAACTCCTAACCTAATCAAGAATCTCTACCCCATAAAATAAATATGGAATGCCTGAAGAAAAAATCCTTGGAAGACTTACACCCCTAGATTCAACTTCCCCATGGATGACATGAGATTCCTTTGGTTCCTTACTTAAGATTCCTCATATTAGATGCCTTATAATTCAAACAGGGAAGATTTTATAGGTTTCCAACCTACCCAATGTCCATAAATCACTATACATGCTCAACATTACTATCTACTTTGACCAAGGTTGTTTCCCTATCGAGAAAGAAGCTGTGTAATTAACCAACGTTCACCTCAAGATGGAATTGGGAACAATTGTCATCAACATGACTCAAATATATGAGGGATACCCATACTAGGTGAAGCGCTCTAAGGAGGAATCCATGGAAGGAGGAACCAACATCCCATCATCCTGTTTTGATCAAGGTGTCGACATTGCTGATTAAATTGATGGAAGTCACCTACCTTTGGAAATCAGGAATGCAGGGCAACAAAGCATCACATCACCACTAGGTGGAAGGAAGTCACACATCCCCAGTGGAAAGTGTTGGGAAAAAGTGTTATTAGATTCATATAAAACCTAACAATGGTATCATAGGGTTTCATGCTTAATTTTGATGAAACTTGTGATGAAATGAAGAAGAAAACCAAAAAAAGAGTTATATTTTCATTTTATATAAATGTATAATTCAAAATAGATTAACCTTACATAGTTGGGCTATGTAATGGTAATTGAGGTGTTAACTTTACACAGATGGGTTGTGTAAAGGTAACCAAGTCATTACCCTTATGTAAATAAATTTTGTAATGGTAGTAAGGTATTTCCTTTATATGAAGGGATTTACATAAGGGTCATTCTTCCTTACCCTTATATAGATAATTCTATGTAAGGATCTTCGTAAATACCCTTACACATATATGTATCTGCAATCTAACTTTACATAGATAGATTTACGTAAAGATCTCATGGAGTTACCCTTATGCAATCCAACCTGTGTGAGGGTTAGCCCATGTTTCCCCATGATATACTTAAGGGTTATGTGAGACTTACCCTTTAATATAATGGTTATGTAAAGGTAATGTGGTATTTTCAAATATTTATGTAAGGGTATTATTTTTTATTTACCCTTACGTGAAGAGTTCTTGTAAAGGTAAGACCTTATATACCCTTACACAATGTATGAAATGTTAGTGTCATATACATCTACCCTTACATAAGGGATACAAAACCAAATTACCATTACAAAGATTTTCTGCATAAGGGTAACATGAGAACACCCTTATGAAAGAATGGGTTCCTATATAAGGGTAAACAGAAAGGATTTTAATTTTTTTAAATTCTTAAATGATTTTAATTGTTAATAAAATGTTTAAAATCATTATAAAAGGTATTTTGGGATATTTTAATTTATTAAAATTTTATATATAAATTAATTAATTATAAATTATTTTTAACTAGTTAAATGTTTATGAAACATTTTATTCTCAAATATTAAATGTTGATATTTTAAATATCATTTAACAAATTATATGGAGTAACTAATGATCTAAAAAATGTGTTTATTTAGAAATCATAAGTGATAATTTATACAGGGTAATAAATTATAAAATAAAGTCATAATATAAATTGTTTAATTTTAAATTATGAATTGTTTGTAATTAGTTATTTTGAATTTTTCAAAATAAAAAAGGTACCTTATTTAGATATTATTTAAGCCACATTAAAAAGTGTTTTGATTATTGATTTGATAAAGGTTTAAATAATAATTAAGTATATGATATTGTAGATATTTAAAAATGTTTTAATAATATAAATTGGATTATAAATAATTTATAATTCTTAAAATATCATATATTTAAAATGAAAATTACATATAATGAAAAATATGTAAGAGTTCATATTGGAATGAATATAAAATGTTAATATTCGTAATCATGGAATGTCCATGATGTTAAGGATGAAATTATAAAATTTTTATAATTAGATTTTATTTATGAATTGTTTATTAATTTTTATCTCATGTTTAAATAACTAAATTTTTCATTTATTTAAAATTTCCCTATTTTATTCATTGTTAAAAAAATATGATGAATGGTTTATTCTTTGTTGGGATCACTTTTTGTATGAAGATTGTATTTGTTGTCAATAGTTTTCAATACTCATCAAAATTAAGAAGGAGATGAAGAAGGAATAAAAAGTTAGTGGAGATTGGCTGAAGTGAGGTTACCTGGAGAATTTTTATGGAATCATAGCATTGGATTTCATACTTGAGAAATTCTCTTAGAAGATCAATTCAGACGATTGTTGAACTGGTCTTAAGTTCAAAGAACTTGTGTCAAAGGTGACACGTTGTTTAAAACAATGAATAATGGAGAAGTATCATCCATTTGAGGATGATTGGAGCAGAATGGTGAAGTATCATCTATCTAAGGATGGTTGAAGAAGAATTGAGGATTTTAAGTGAGGATGAAATAAGTACTTTGGAATTCATATTCCAAAAATAATGGACAAACTATAATGATGCTAATGCTGATCTATCAAAGGATATATATCATGATAGCAGAGTTCATGATGAAAGTTGAAGAATGGTTATGGGGAGAATTGAAGAGAGATAAATGACAAAGGCAAGAAGAAGGCGTGCAAGTGGCGGCGCACAAGTGGCGGTGCGGAAGTGCTGTAGAGGCGTGCAAGTCATATTTCAAATAGCATTATTTCAGAAATATGGAAAAGGAATGAAAGTGACGCACAAGACAAGAGTGGAGTGCAAGTCAAAGAGTGGTGCACAAGTCAAGAGTGGCGCACAAGTATTGGCGTGCAAGTATAAGTGGCGCGCAAGTCATATTTCAAAGATCATCCAATCAAAATATGACAAAGGAAATAAAGTGGAGTGCAAGTTAGAAAGTGTCGCGCAAGTCAAGATTGTCATGAAAGTTTTGGCGTGCAATTCATGGCGCGGAAGTTAATGTTGCACACAAGTCATATTCCAACATCATCATATCAAAATATGACAAAGGAAATAAAGTGTCGTGCTAGTGATGGAAGGGCGCGCAACAGATAAAGCGGCACGCAAGTACTGGCACGCAAGTCTAGGTTGCGCAAGCCACAAAAATGCCTATAAATAGATGACTAGCCTCCTCATTTTTTTAAGGCTCAACACTTAAGAGATAAATTTGAGCTCTGAACGCACAAGTGTAGAAAGCGACGCGCAAGATGAAGTGGCGCGCAAGATGAGGGTTATTTACAAGGCGCGCAAGCTGGGTGTTGTGAAAGTATTGTCGCGCAAGTTTTGTTGCGCAAGTTTTGTTGCGCAAGTATTTCCACACAAGTATTTATACACAAGTATTATCGTGAAAGTATTATCATGCAAGTTTTGGCGCAAAAGGTTTGGTGCGAAAGTTGTTAGTGGCGAAAAAGCTGGGTGGCGCGCAAACAGGGAGACGCGCAAGCAGGGTGGTGCACAAGTAATGATTGGCGTGCAAGCTGTGAGTTTTTCTAGAAGTTATTACCAGATTCTATTCAACTGTGATGATTCTATGTTGATCTAGACTTCATTGTTTTTACAATCACAAGGAGAACTTGTGATTCTAGCAAGAAGAATAATAATAAGAGCTCGGTGCAAATTGTTTTTCACTGAGAGAGAACTCGTGAAGAAGAGTAGGTTTCACTACAGTTGGTTTTTCATTGAAGAAGCAGAAGAATAAGAAGAGTGTGCAACTTACAGGTTTTCTACATAAATAGGAGAGAATAATAAGAATAAGAAGAATAGAGTATGCCTAATTAAAGCCTACAAATATTTAGGGAAATTTAATTCAGATGATGCTTTGTGATCTGATCCTCAATTTCTAAATAATCACATTGGTATATGTGATTCAACCTAAGAAAAAAGAATAAGTGTTAGTGCATTCTATTATTGCACTAAAGAAAAGGAAGAAGTCCTAGTGCAGCTAGTTTTGCACTAGTGAAGAAGAAAATAAGAAGACAAAAAGAATTGCTTGCCTATTGCTTTGCAAGTAATCAAGTGAAGATCACTAAAGAAGATCAAGAGAAGAACCTACCTTTTGAAGAAGGAAGAAGATTGTCTCCATAGGCAGAATAAAGGACCAGCTAGATGCTATAAGTTGGGCTAGGTCATCACCAGTCTAGGGAAGAGGATTGTTTCCAACCCCCCTCCAAATTTTAGGGACTCACACTGGAAAGTTGGGCTAGGTCATCACCAGTCCAGGGAAGAGGATTATTTCCCACCCCCCTCTAAAGTGTAGGGACTCACACTATCTAGAGGATTGTTTTCCTAGCAACTCCATTATAATATCATTTCAAATTATAGTGAAGAATCCATGCACTAGTCATCCCCATGCATGGCAAGGATGTAGCAACTCTTATTAAGTGGTGAACCTTATAAAAATATTGGGTGTATATTTTTACTTATTTCTATTATTGCATGAGACAGGGAAAAGAGAATAAGAGAATCAAGATCCTAACAGGTTAAGAGGTATAGGGATAAAAGTTTAAATTGGTTTTAAAAGTCCCCAACACTGATTCACCCCCCCCCCCCCTATTAGTGTTAGGTATATTCCAAAATGGTCCTCTCAATTGGTATCAGAGGGACAGGTTCACCTCTGTTGGATTCTCTACCATGAAGTTGTTCTCTTTTGAAGACTTGATTTCCTTTCCTAAGTCAACAATGAAGATCAATGTTGGTGAAGATTCAGTTACCTATTATTAGAAAGTTATATCTACCAAGACCATGACGAACAGGAAAAATAAAGAGAAGAGAAAGTTGAAGAAGAATTCCCTCTTATCTAAAGAAGAGGAAGCATCTAGTTCTCCATATCTAGCTGACATTAAATACACACCCGACTTAGAAAGTGATGAGAAGGTGGCTCAAGTACCCACCAAGAAGATGGAAAACCTTCCTACTTCAACTAATCAATATTTATGTGTTAGTACATTTGGAAATTATTCTCATGATGAAAATTCTAGCACAAGTGGTGATGATCAATCTACAACATCTCAATAAATACCAGTTGATAGATTAAGAATGATTCTGCATGGTATTCCTAAAGAAAGTACATCCCTGGTTTGTGGAGTATTTCAATGTATGCAGGAAAACATCACTCAGCTAGAAGAATAAACTGATGTTTTGGAGAAAGTCTTACAAGAAAAAATTGTTGAATGTCTAAATCTCTCCAGACAGGTTAGATCCTTTGAAGAAACAAAGAGGGGATTTGAATAAAGTTCTTCAAAGTGGCTCAAAGATGTTGAAGAAAAGGAGGGAGTCAACAAGACTCTAGAAGAGAAGATCCATGAACTTGAAGATGAGTTGAAAAAGAGAAATTATTTCAAGGAGATATATTTGGAAGAACACTCTAAGAAGATCAAAGAACTTGACTCTTTGTTACAATACAAATTAAATATGCATGAAGATGAAGTTGAAAGATTAAAGAAGGCTTGTGAAGAGAAGATGACTATGATTGAAGACCAGGAATTCATACTCAATATGAGATATCTATAATTGGAAGCTAAGTTTACCAATATTGAGAAGACACATATTGAGTCTCCACAAAAGAGGGAAATAGTTTCTTTCGGTATTCAATGCTCAATGGAGGATTCTACTGTCAAAAGACCTCCAACATGTGATAAGAATATCATGGCTTCACTTGTTGATCTATCAAAATCAGTTGAGAAATTAAAGGTATCATCCATACCAACTTGTATTAATGTCTCTAAAATTTCCTCTACCAAAAGTGCAGGTTGGAAGAAAAATTATAAACAAGTGTGGATAAAGAAAAATGAAAAGGAACCTACCACCATGGCTAGGGTGGATAGGAGAAATAGTGTGGAAGATAGATCCCCACAGAAAGCACAACATACCAAGAATAAGACTCAACAACCTTGTCAAGAAGATGATAAGAATTCAAGGTTTGTTGGTCAATTCTAGTGCTATAATAGGTTTGGAAATTGTGCACTGGATTGTTGGTACAATCCCTTAAATGTAAAAGCACAGAGAAATACCATCTCAAGGGGGAGAAATCCAGAAAAGAATAAGCAACATCCATAGGTCCAGAAACATCTGTATACTACAAAAATATTTGGAATGTTAGATAACATTTTTGATGTATGCAATAGGAGTGGTCATATGAATGGTGCATGTTCATATAATAAAAGAAGACCACAGAAGTAGGGGAAGAATGACGAAGCATCCTTGGGAATAAATTAGACGAATAATGTGAAAACAAATTCTCCCAAGAAGATTTCAAGAAATAAAGATGAGAAGTACTTGGATTCTAAATCCAAAAAGGTGAAGGGTGGTGCATCCAAAATAACTACTAAGAAAGAAGTCACTCAAGAGAATCCATGTAGAAGATTCAATTTTAATGCCTCAATCCCTAATGAAATATTGGTGGTTTGGCCAGAATATTTGGATAGAATGAGGAAAATGGAAGATGCACAAGATAAGTCTAGTGCTAAATACAAAAAAAAGGTTCTATGTAAAGACAATGAAGTTCTGTGTGTGAGGTACAACAAGGCTGGTCATACTATGATAAAGTGCTTTGAATTTATTCCATCACAACAAGAATTCCTCAAAAAGATGAAAGTTGCACAGGAGATTCTAGTGCTTTGAAAGCCCTTGAAGAAAGAATATTCACACACAAAGAGATGGTAGAAATATTGAGGTCCACACAATCATAGTCAGCATTGAATATCAAATGTGAAAGTGTGAGGAGTGGAGAAAATGGAGCATCTTGGTTGATAAAATCATCTTAGCCTTCCTGCTCACATTGAAGAAGCATGTACGATCCACCTTATTCCCTTAAATCTTTGTGTATTGTATTTGTTCTGATAATACATGGAATTGAAGGTGAAGCAAGATATAAGGGGGAGAACCTGAGATTCAGTGATGAGAAGTGTTCCCTTGAGGGGGATACATGTGAATAAGTTTCCAGAGTCATTATCTCAATAAGTATCAACTTCAGTTGGTACTAAATTCTACTACTCTGAATATTGTCTGAAGATCACATCATTTGAAATGGTATGTTATTTCTAAATATATCATCCTTGGCGACTCAAAATAAATATCATTCTACAAAGGGGGAGTAATAAAGATAATCAATGACATAAGAAGAGTGAAAGTTCCCCAAGGCCACTTATCCTGGCAATTTCACTTGAATGTTTTTATCTATTTGTTGAAGTGAGTGCCAGAATTTCAGATTGATTATTTCTTATCACATTCAATATCTTCGTCCTGGAATGAAAGTGGAAAACCCTTAAAGAAAAGTGTATGATTTCTCATCTCATGTGGTTTCATATTCAGTGGGTAATGGACAGCTTTTTTGTCTAAATCAAATCCTCTTGTTTTCTACACCGAGCATTGCTCAAGTAGACATAGAGTGAAATGATTGATGGAACATTGCTTAAGTATGGAATGATAACCTCTCTACCATGAACTTTTTATTTCTTATCAATAAGGGGGAGAGAAATGAAATGAGTTTCTAGGGGAGAGAAAGAAGGGGAGAGATAAGATTCTCATTTTGACATTGACACATTCATCTTAGGAGACTTTAAGGTATTGACAACAAAATACAAAGGGGGAGATTGTTGGGACCACTTTGTGTATGAATATTGTATTTGTTGTTAACAGTTGTCAATACTCATCAAAATGAATAAGGAGATGAAGGACTAAAAAGTTAGTGGAGATTGGCTGAAGTGAGGTTTCCTGGAGAATTGTTATGAAATCATACATTGGATGTCATACTTGAGAAATTCTCTAAAAAGATCAATTCAGATGATTTTCGAACTGATCCTAAGTTCAAAGAACTTGTGTCAAAGGTGACACATTGTTTACAACAATGAATAATTGAGAAGTATCATCCATTTTAGGATGATTGGAGAAGAATGGCGAAGTATCATCTATCTAAGGATGGTTGAAGAATAATTGAGGATTTCAAGTGAGGATGAAAGAAGTACTTTGGAATTCATATTCCAAAAAGAATAGACAAACTATAACGATGCTAATGCTGATCTATCAAAGGATATCTATCACGATAGTAGAGTTCATGATGAAAGATAAATAATGGTTATGGGGAGAAGTGAAGAGAGAGAAATGAAAAAGGCAAGAAGAAGGCACGCAAGTGGCGGCACGCAAGTGTCGGTGCGCAAGTGCTGTAGAGGCGTCCAAGTTATATTTCAAATAGCATTATTTCAGTAATATGGCAAACAAAATAAAGTGCTGCGCAAGCCAAGAGTGGCGTGCAAGTCAAAGAGTGGCGCGCAAGTCAAGAGTGGTGCAAAATTATTGGTGTGCAAGTATAAGTGGCACGCAAGTCATATTTCAAAGATCATCCAATCAAAATATGACAAAGGAAATAAAGAGGCGCGCAAGTTAGAAAGTGTCACGCAAGTCAAGAGTGTCATGCAAGTCTTGGCGCGCAAGTGCATGTTGCGTGCAAGTCATATTACAACAACATCATATCAAAATATGAAAAACGAAAGAAAGTGTCATGCTAGTGATGGAAGGGAATGCAAGTGATGAAGCGGTGCGCAAGTGATGGAGCAGCGCGCAAGTACTGGCGCACAAGTCTAGGTCGCGCAAGTCACAAAAATGCCTATAAATAGATGACTAGCCTCCTCATTTTTTTAAGCCTCAACACTTAATAGAAAAATCTGAGCTCTGAACTTTCAAGTGTAGAAAGTGGAGTGCAAGATGAAGTGGCTCACAAGCTAAGGGTTATTTACAAGGCGCGCAAGCTGGGTGCCATGCAAGTATTGTCGCACAAGTTTTTCCGCACAAGTTTTACCATGAAAGTTTTGTTGTGTAAGTATTGCCGCCCAAGTATTGTCGCGCAAGTATTATCACGCAAGTATTTCCATGAAAGTATTACCATGCAAGTTTTGGCGTGCAAGTTTTGGCACGCAAGTTGTTAGTGGCACCCAATCTGGGTGGCGTGCAAGCAGGGAGGCGCGCAAGCTGGGTGGCGTGCAAGTAAGGATTGGAGTGCAAGCTGTGAGTTGTTCTAGAAGTTATTACCAGCTTATGTTCAACTGTGATGATGCTATGTTGATCTAGATTTCAATGTTTTTACAATCACAAAGAGAACTTGTGATTCTAGCAAGAAGAGGAAAAAGAGCTCAGTGCATATGGTTTTGCACTGAGAGAGAACACATGAAGAAGAGTAGGTTTCAGTGAAATTGGTTTTGCATTGAAGAAGAAGAAGAGTAAGAAGAGTGTGAAGCTTACAGGTTTCCTGCATAAAGAGAAGAGAAGAATAATAATAAGAATAAGAAAGGAGTATTCCCAATTAAATCCTATAAATATTTAGGGAAATTTAATTCAGATGATCCTTTGTGAGATGATCCTCAGTTTCTGAATAATCACATTGGTATATGTGATTCAAGCTAAGAAAGAAGAAGAAGTGTTAGTGCATTCTATTATTGCACTAAAGAAAAGGAAGAAGTCCTAGTATAGCTGGTTTTTCACTAGTGAAGAAGAAAAGAAGAAGACAAGAAAAATTTCTTGACTACTTCTTTGCAAGTAATCAAGTGAAGAGCACTGAATAAGATCAAGAGTAGAACCTACCTTTTGAAGAAGGAAGAAGATTGTCTCCATAGGCAGTATAAAGAACCAGATAGACGCTAAAAGTTGGGCTAGGTCATCATCAGTCCATGGAAGAGGATTGTTTCCCACCCCCCTCCAAAGTGTAGGGACTCACACTGGAAAGTTGGGCTTGGTCATCACCATTCCAGGTAAGAGGATTGTTTCCCACCCCCCTTTAAAGTGTAGGGACTCACACTGGCTAGAGGATAGTTTTCCTAGCCACTCCATTGTAACATAATTTCACATTATAGTGGATAATCCTTGCACTGGTCATCCCCATGCATGGCAAGGACGTAGCTACTCTTATTGAGTGGTGAACCTTGTAAGAAATATCGTGTTCATATTTTTATTTCTTTCTATTATTTCATGAGACAGGGAAAATAGAATAAGAGAATAAAGATCCTAATAGGTCAAGAGGTACATGGATAAAAGTTGAAATTGGTTTTAAAAGTCCCCAACACAGATTCACCCCCCCCCCCTCTCAGTGTTAGGTATATCCCAAACTAGTCCTCTCATTCTTCAGTTTAATTATTAAAATGATTCTAAATATATATTTTCATTACATACTAGATATGATAATGAATTTAGTTTTTCATCTTCCTTGACCTTAGTTTGTAATTGAAGTTTTGAATCTGAATTTAGTTGTTGAATATAGTTTGTGCATATTAGGTTTCAGAGTCATAATGAATTGTATTCTCAATTGAGTAAAGTATCCCTAGGTAAAGTGACTTGGGGTTAGACTGCCTACCTACTTGGAGGCTTATCCCTTGTCTAAGCTAGTGAATGGGGTTGGTTATTTTTTTCTTAGGTCTTACTCATTAGGAGATTTCCAATCTCATATAACTCTATTAATTTAAATGAAGTGTTCATGTACCCTATGAATATGATGCATATAGATATGTATGAATATGTTTGACTTAAATTTTTTGGTAAGTAACACAAACTTGTGGGTTGTATAATGAGTTGCGCATCAATATAATTTAACATATTTTTTAGGTGGAGGGAATAGGATTACAAAATAAATTACTAGAAGTGTGCATATATAAAATGGAATAAATTTAGATAATATAGTGATATTAAAATCCACTTCAAATACTAAGTGTGAGATTCCTTCCAAATTGGAACTTTTCAAGACTTTGATCATCTAACTGAGTAAGTCGTGTTAAAGATAGGAACCCATAGATTATCTTGTGTAAGTAAAAAAAGTAACAAGTGACTCTAGATTGTATTGTTGGGTAGGCCATACTAAAGTTGGGTTCCCCTGGGTTATCCTTTATTAGCTTGGTTTTGTCATTTTCTTTGGGTTACACTATCCAGGAGACCTTGATAGGATTAGGTTATCGGAGGAATAGAGTTGATTTTATCCATATGATGGATTAAAAAAAATGTCCACTTGATTATCAAAGAGTTTTATATGATATAATTAGGATGATACCCTACCTAAGTAGCTAAAAAATGGGATAAACACTAAAATGGACCAAAGATTAGGGAAATATGGATATTTTCCTACTAACAGGTATGATGAATATCAAAAGAGGTTAGCATTTTAATAGGAGAATATTTTATGAAATTAAATATTAAATGTTCAATAATATATGATACTCATTTAATAAAATATTCTATTGTAGATAATATCTTTTTCATTAACATCAAGTTAAACCTTTTAATTAATCCTTGAAACTGAGGAACTTAATGTAAGTTGCTTCTTATACTGGTAACTTAAGAAAGGTTCTTAAGTAATATTAGTGATATAAGAAACATTATTAAGGAATATTCTATATGTCAGAACAATTCCTTGGTAAAAAAATGTTGGAATTGTTCAAAAAGTGGATCTAGATTCTTATGGAAGCATAGAGTGATTCATTAAAGGTTTCAATGTAATTAGATGAAAAAATTATTATTATGGTTAATGAATTTATCCTATTTTTATCTATGTAAATATTCCAAAAATATTATTGAATTTAAGTAATTTTTACCTTATATACTCAAAATATTGAGAATGGAAGATCTGGGTATATGATGTTTAGATTTTGTTGCTATTTAGATAGTACAAGTGGGTAAAATTTCAAACTAGAAGAAGAAAGCTTAGTTGAAAAGTTATAAAATGTTTCTTCAAGAAGTAATTAAAGGTTATTGAGACCTAGGGTTATTAGGAATGAGGAATAATAATTCCATATGATGAGATTATCTATAATAGATGAAGGATTTTTTGAAACTCTATGGAATTTTCATGTCACGTATGGATGTTATAGAAATTAATTATTTGTTTTTGAAAGGTATATTATACTGAATGTATATTTTACAAGTATTATGAATATATAGAAGTTTAAAATAAAAGGAATAAATTTTTGATCTTATATTTTACATTCATGAAGCGAATAGTTGTTACATATGAATGTAAAGGATTTTATCATTTTCAAATGTATCTAAGTAAAATATGTGTATCTTTATCTCATTTATCTTATGTGATTAAAGAATATTTTTGATAAAAAGAGTTTTTATTAAATAGTTTATGGTTCATCAACTTCTATAACATGTTTTGAGAAGAAGATATAGATAAAAAACTTTATCCAAGATAAAAAAAATTATCCAAATATTTGTTAAAATATGTGGGAATGTGTTCTTACCACCTATCAGTGGTATATTTTAATAAAGACTTATTTTCAAATAAAAACATTCCAAAAATATAGAATTCCATATATGATATAAAAAAATAGTTTATTTGTTAAATATTACTATTTAAAGGAAATAATTGTTATTTTCTAACACAAAAGGGTTTGTGTATCTTAGAAAGATATTCTAAGAGGCTAGTGGGAGCATGTTTGAAATTAAATAATTTCAAAATCAATAAATAAAGGATAACACCAATCTTTAAGTTAAAGTAATTTCCACTTAACATTCTTAAATTTTTAGGATATTTGATAATAAATAAATATTTAAAGTGTTACATTTAGTTGACATTTAGAATGTTAATATCACACTTTATTGTAGGATTATACTAGTCAAAATGAAAAGTGAATTAAAATTAATATCATAAAAGAGTTTAGGGTATGGTGGTAAAGAAAAATTTAAGAGTTTCATTTAGTTGCCATATTAAATTGATTTTCACTTTATGCTAAAAGATTTTAAGAGGAATGGTAAATAATAATCTAAGTAATTAGATTATTTCAAGGAAAATAATTGTTGGAATAGTGTTCCAAGGATGATTATGATGAACTCAAAAAGATTTCTAAGTAGACAAAAAAAGTTGATATCATAACATTTGATGTTTTAAATTTAAGAAGTTTTAATATGTTAAAAAAATTTGATAGTTAGGAATATGATTCTTAAATCTCGCCATTATTCAAACTACCTTTCTTAATAGATATTTCTCACTTATGAGTTTGTGGGAGTGTTTTATAAAATGTTCATATAAAAATGTGATAGGGGTTATATATGATGTAATGTGTTAAAAAAATCCAGAAAGTGTAGAAAACATAAGGTTGGTCTAGAAATTTATTATATATGATATGTTAAACTGGTGATTATGTTGGTTTTGTTAAATATTCTTAAATATTTTAAGAAAATTAATGTGTGTCAAACTAAAAGGAAACCTCTGTATTATCATTCTTTAATATTAGATATATAAATGTATATATAGGTATACATTTCATGAAGTTCTATGATAATTTAACTATCAAACTATTTATTTGATTTTATCGTTAACCAATGTTCAACATGTATTATTATAGGTTATAAAGAAATTATAAGGTTAGCTTGAGTATGATTCTTGTATAGAGATAGAGAATATGAACATGAGTCACAAGACAAAGAATATGATTCTTTATGTGTGTTGGATGACCTAATAATTATACCAAATGGAATTTCATATAGACGTGTTTAGTATAATTGAGTTGCATGGATCATATTTGAGTCCCCACTACCTGATGTTGGTGAGATTCCTACCATGAGAACCTTCATACTTTGATACCCTATTTACGTAAGTCTATATATTGACTTGGATAATATAGGGGCGGTTGGTTATATTATTGATCATGTTGTAGGTTGGTTCTTAACCAAGATGGGATTTTTCATCTCATATGAAAGTATGACAATAGGTTCCTTGATTAAGATAGATTATGGGAGTATGTATCCACACCTAGATATTATATATCTATCCAAATAAGGGTCATGTGATGTGCTTATCCATAAGGATGAATGACATGTTATATATTCATCGATCAAATAAATGTATACTTTGATAATCAATAACATAAGAGTTGAATATGGGATTTAAATTCTTTCTAACACCCAAAGTATTTTTTTTAAATAAAAATAAGTTTGATTTCAAATACGACACGCAGCACTAAGACAAAATGAACTATTATTATTTAAATATGGCCATTATAACCTAACTGTTAAATTAAAAGGTATGAATATGACTAAATAATTTATGAAATCGATATAAATTTCCAAATAAATATACATTTATTGATAATTTATTAATAATTAATCCCTCGTTTTAATAATTAAATTGTATTCTTTAAAAAAAATATGTTTTCTTAAAAAATGTTTTTTATTAATTTTTGATAAAATAATAAAATTAATTTCTAGAACTTATAGAAAAAAAAATTAAAAAAATTATATAATTTTTTAAATCATTATATCAAAATTATCTTATGGTGAAATTTTTTAATTTTTTTGAAGTGATTCATTTTTTAATAAATAGTGAAAATTACCGATTTTTCAAATATTTTCATTTCTTTTCATTAAATAAAGTAATTTAAAAGTATAAATATATTTTATATTTGGTATTAAAGTAACATATGAACCATTTTATTTTTAATAATATTATTAATTTCATTTTAATCCTCAATTTTCATGATTTTTTATAAGTTTATTTTTATACTTAAAAATGCAGTTTTCTACAAACTATTTTTAAGTACATAAAATTTATCCATTTAAATTAATTAAAATAACCCCAATTAATGAAATATTTAAATTAAATTTATTAATTATATTTATATTATATTAATTTAAATTCATATAATGATGATTTTTATTCATATAGTTAATATACTATCATTTATTATTTGAAAATGCATTTTTTTGAAAAACAGTTTTTCATCACATTTTGTGGGTTTAATTTTAAATTAAATTTGGCCACTTATGTGAATTTAATTTGATAAAATGTATTAAATATTTTTAATTATAATTATTGTTATTATTTTATAAATTTAACTTAATTTTTTATCATAATAAATAGTAACAACAGAAAAAATTAATTACTGCGGTTAAGGTTAAAAAGGGTTTTGCGTGTTACATGCATTTGTGTTAAAATTAATTTTCCAAAAACATAGGTTTTTTATTTTATAAATTAAATTTAATATTTATAATATTTATTTCTAAATTATCTAATAAGTTTCATTTTATTTTTAGGCTTAAATGATAAATTACCTAGGCAAAAACTAGTTACCCTGGTGAAAACTAAAATTGTAAAAGTGAGAAACCATAAAGGTAAAGGGAATAACATTTTAAAAAAATTTATCTTTTAATATTGGAGTCTTTTATTGAACTTAGATTACCTCCAATATATCATTTATCAATTTTTGGTTACTTATATTGAGAGTGACTTCCCATTATTGAATAGTTTTGGGTATTTACAAAAAAATCACTCCTCGCTTATAAAATGGAACCTCCTATACTATTTAATTAAAGCTTAAAAAGTATTTTGTTTTATAAAATACCTACCAAAATACCTTAATTACTTCCATTTCTAGATCTTATAGGCCTTTTTTTTATTAGAAAACCCTCCTGGGAGGGATTTTGGTGCATACATAAAGAAGTCATCTGAAGAAGAGGTATTGTTCTTAACTGGGAATTTTTTTATTTATTTTTCTGCCTAATTAAAATTTATTCAACCATGATTATATAATAATATAAATATCTACCATATAATTTTATTTTTTTATGTTAATTTTATAAATTACATCCATCTCATCTTCTATCAAATGAGAAATGAAACCATCATTCGTGTGTACGATGGACGACCGCCTTGCGAAATGTTGTAATTTGTTTTCCATCATCACATATCACGAATGTTTATTATTATGAATTTAATATATATATTATATTAATTAAATATTTATAATTATGTAAATTTAATATACCATATATTTTCTTACCTTTCCAATCATTAAAAGATGATAATGTTGCTCATAAGCACATGTGTATTACCACCTCCACGAAGCGACGTGATTTTTTTTCATTAACATGTCACATGGATGGTATATATAAGTGTATTTAAAAAAATAATAGGATATTTATGATATAATTATCATTATTTTAGGATAAAATAACACTTAACTTTTTTCCATCATGATCATTGAAAAATGAAATCATTACTCATGTGTGTGTATGGCCTACCGTCTTCTTGATTGTAACATAGTTCATTTTTCATAAAAATATTTCATGGTTGGTTTTTAAAGTATTATTGATGTGTAAAAATTTTATTTATGTGATGATTCTTATTTTTTATATTATTAAATAAAAATCACTTTGATCGTAGTAAACTTACCAAAGTGATTTTTGACGTATGATCTGAATATTGTCAAAACATACAACATGAACCTAAATGATCAAGTAATCGAATATAAAATGAATAATAAAATTAAAAAATGTTCTTAATAAAGTAAATAATTAACATAATTTTATTATTTAGGGTGATAAATAATGTATGTGGTGATTCAGACTCAAGGTAAGGGGTCTCTCTAAACAACCCTCTTCTTCAGGTTATGGTCATTCTCACTCTAACTCACTTTATCTCTCTCTTTAGTTTTATGGAATTCTTATATATTCTATATATATGTCTCTTACATATATATCAAACTTTTTATACCTTCCTTTTATGAGTTAATACATTCCATAATTTTGATTCTCAAATGCATCCCATTTCTTTCCATGGGTAATTTTTATGTTTATTCCTTAAGCTTGATTTCCATTTGTGGAACACATAAGCATGTACATGTTAATATGGATGCACCCAAATAGAAATAAAATTCATTAAGTAATTATTTTTTTCTCATGATACATTATTTATGGGATTAGGGAGTAAATATAATCCATTATGGGACTTTTTCCACCATGTGATCTTATTTAGATAGTTATCTTTGACTCATGTTTATGTCATGCTATATATTACTTCCACATTTCCTATGATTCTATGATATTATGATACCATGTTCTTTCTGTTATGATTCTATGTGATTACTCATTATATTTCTCTTATATGGTATCATGTTATACATTTGACTCAAATTTTATGTTTCCTTATCATGTTTATTCCCTTACTGGGATTTTTAGCTCACCCATTTCTTTTATATATTCCCCAGGTTATCCTATATAGTTTTAGGAGATAAAATGTATTTATGAGATTATTATGGAGAATAAAATAAGGATATAATGTTTTATATTCCTTTAAATGTATTATGAACCTATTCTTCCAAATATACTAGGCCTCACGATCATTGGGTTATACTTCTTGTATATTTATGTTTAAAAATCATGTAATAATATGTGTAAAAGGATTGGGACTCTATAGTTTTTATTAGAGTCAGCTTTAGTTATTTTAGTGAATTATGAATAGATTAATTTAGTTATAACCCTATGGATGAGTCAAATTATATAAAAATACCTTAGAATTTTGGTAAAGGATATAGTGAGTGGTTTCCAAGAAATTACATCCTTATCTAGATACTACAATTGGATGTGGAACTAGAATAGTTGTACATATGAGTAATAACTCTAAAAATTTATCATTGAGATTTAACTCAGTCATCACATGGTACACAAAAAATAGGCATTTTTCACACTTTTTTTGACACTCTCAGGGGATATGTTTTGGAAATTCACAAATTCTTTACAGCCCATTATCATGGACTTGAAAAATTGTTCGGTTTGAAAACCTAATAGGAAAAATTAACATATATAATCTATATTGAAACTTAGAGAATCATAAATTAGGATATAATTATAATTTTTATGTTATTTCTTATAAGTTTATAATTTTTCTTTTTATATGTTAATGTATTCTAATATTTTTTATTCTTTTTTAGTTGATGGTGGGAAATATGAGAAACTATGCCAGCAACCAATTTGATTGGAAATGTGATGATTACCCTAATGATATGTCTGACCATATGAGAGTGGGATATAAGAAATTCATGGAAGTACTTCCTCAGCTATATTAATTTATGAATAATAACTTGAATCATTTGAAACACCCTCCTCCTCCTAATAAAGATAAAGTTGGAGTCGAGTATTTTATGTCAAAACAGCCTCCTACCTTTAGTGGATCTTATGATACCCTCCTCGTGAAACAATGAATTAACTCCATTAAGAATATATTTTATATACTTTAATGCTCAATGTAATAGAAAGTTGTGTTGGATGTTTATTGCATTGAGGGGGGATCCAATCTTTGGTGAACACTAATCAAGAACACAAAGTCCAAGGAGGATGTTGTTTCCATAGAATTGGAAGACTTTAAGAAAATATTTTTAAATAAATATTTTCCTTAAACTATCCATCTTAAAATGGAGATGTAATTTATCAAACTAAATCAAAATGAAAATTATTCTATCATATTATATTAGTTAATCTTCAAAAGTCTTACACAGTACACCTCCATCTTTTTCATCAAATTAGAAAGTAGGGTGGACCATTTCTTTAGTAGGTTAAAGTAAAGTCTATGAAAATAATTAATGATTTGGGACATTAAAAGCTATGAAGAGATTTTTCATTGTGTCCTAAAATTTGATATAGAGATAGGTGAATCTCATTGGTCTCATTGGACTAGAGAAAAAAATATAAAATAGAGTTTTCTTCGATAGTATTAACAGATAAATCTCATAGAGGAAAGAAAACCCAACATCCCGCATGAAAAAGGTATTGGAATAGGCAACCCAAAAGTTATCTCAAGGGAACCAAAAGATGTTTCAAATGTGGAAAAGAGAGGCATCAAACTAATCAGTACTGAAGTGAAATTAATAAACCTACTAATGTGGTATAAGAAAACATAGTTCAGATCAACACTTAGTATGCAGTGTGGTGTTTCAACTATAATGAACATGGGCTTTATACAGTATAATTCCCTAATCCAGGGTTTTCCATAGATAATAAATAAAAACAACCTCCAAGTCCTAGAGAACAAGAAATATCAAATGTTATCACTACTTATGAGGTGGATCCTAACAATGATGTGGTGATAGGTATTCTAGTTATTCATTAAAGAATAGTGAATATAATATTTGATTCTAATTCTATGAATTATTTCATATCTTTCAAGTTTGGTAGAATTATTCAAACACCGCCTTAAAACTTGGGGTTTGATCTATATATGAGAAAATATAATAGAGAAATTGTTGTATCCCAAGTATATAACTTCTCCATGGTCAATGTTTTTGGACTGAATCTTCCAACAAATATCATTTTACTTCCTTTATTAGAGTTTAATGCTATATTGGTAATGGATTTTTTGTCCATATATAAAGACAATATCAACTATCGAGAGATTGAGATCACACTTCATATCACATGTCATCCTTTGATTATGTACAAGTGTAAGGAGGAGGATGAATCACCCCTATAACCTTTCTTCAAGTGTGGATATTATTGCCTTATGAGAAATAATATCTAGCCTAAATGATTGAGACAATGGAAAGATTCATGATTGAATACATTCCCATTTTGATGTATTATATAGATGTATTCATCAAAGGGTTGTTTGGACTTCCACCTTATTGATAGGTTGACTTCTAAATCGAATATATACCTAGATCTCGACCCTTATCAAAGACTCCTTATAGAATGGACATCGTTGAGTTAGAAGTGTTAAAAAAGTAGTTATAAGAGAATCTGGAAAATGGTTTTATATACCCAAGTGCTTCATCATGGGGTGAGATAGTCATATTCATCAAGAATAAGTATGGATCAATGTTCCTCTATATCAATTATTTTGAACTCAAAAAATCATGATAAAGAACTAGTATCCCCTACCATGGATAGATGACTTGTTCGATCAACTGAATGGGGCTCAGGTCAGAATATCACCAATTAAGGGTTAATAAGGAAGATATTACCAAAACCATCTTTTGAATAAGGCATGGACACTATGAGTTCATAGTTATTCCTTTTATACTCGCTAAAAATCCAGTAATATTTATGGACCTAATGAATAGAGTCTTTATAAATTACCTCGATGAATTTTTGGTAGTCTTTATAGATGATATTATAATATACTCTAAAATAAAGGAGGGGCATGATAAGAATTCGAATACTATGCTAAAAAAAATTATAGAGATAAGATATATGAAAAGTATAGTAAATGTGATTTCTAGATGAAGTATTATTCTTGGGGCATATTATCACCAAAAAAGGGATATTTGTAGACCCTTCTAAGACAAATGAAATTGAGGAGTGGACTAGATAATCATATATAATATAGATCTATAGTTTTCATGGCCTATATGGGTATAAGAAATGATTTATGAAAAACTTCTCATGTTTGTAAAACCCAATAATAAAGCTAAATTAGAAGGGAGTGAAGTTTTTCTAGACCATTGAATGTGAAGAGAACTTTAAGGATTTGAAAAGGAGGCTTATCAATGTACCAGTCCTCACACTTCCCTCGAGTGGGGAACTTTTTGTGGTATATATTGATGCTTAAAAGAAGATTTTGGGATATATACTACTTAAAAATGATATAGTGATATCATATAACTATAGTTAGTTAAAAGATAATTATAATTACTATCCAAAACATGATCTGGAGTTGGCTACAATGATCTTTGCATTGAAAATATAGCAACATTATCTCTATAGGGATAAGTGTGAAATATATACAAATAATAAGAGCATAAAATATATATTCACATAGAAAGATATTAATATTTACCAGTTAATATGGTTAGAGGTGGTCATGGACTATGACTGCTCAATCAATTACCATCTCGAGAAAGAAAACAAATTGGAAGATAATCTATGTATAAATGATTTGGAAACCTTATCACTGATAATAATTGAGAATAATAAAATCTTATTAGACTTTAAAAGTATAGATATGAAAATAATAAAGTAAGGAACATCATTATTCCTTTATCAAATTATTTCTCAACCATCCCTTCTAGAGAAGATAAAGGATGCTCAAAAAGTTGATGTTGAAATTTAGAAGAAGGTGGAAGTTATAAGAAAAGGGAAATCCTTAAAGTGAAAATTTTATGAATAATGAGTTGTAATATTTGGTTCATGACTACATGTACCATAAAATAACAAGATATATAAAGATCTGTTGAATTATGCACATAGCTTGACCTTTTCCATCCACCTAAGGAGCATAAAGATGTATTAAGATTTATAAGATAACTAATGGTGGGACAATATGAATAAGGAAATCATGGAATATACATCAATGTGTTTGTAATATCATCAAGTGAAGGATGAAAGGAAAAGGTACAAGGGGATGATGAAACCATTTCTGATGCCTATATAAAAATGGGAAAACATCACCATGGACTTTTTCACTGGTCTTCCAAATATATTAATAGGAAATAATTTCATATGGGTTATAGTGGATCGTCTTACAAAGACTGATCACTTTATTAAAATTAAAGAGGAATTATCACTCAACTAACATTCTAGGATATATATCAGAGTAGTGATGATGTTTCATGGAATTCCATAATTGATTATATCTAACTAATATATGAGATTTACCTCCATGTTCTAGAAGATAATCCAATATAATCAAAGTACCAAATAGAACTTCGGTATGAATTATCACCCCCAAACTGATAGAAAATTTGAATGGACTATTAAGAAACTAGAATAAAATCTAAGATCATACTCGATAGACTTCAAAGGAGGATGGGATCAACATATTCCTTTAGCCGATTTCTCATACAATAATATATTTCACTCAAGTATCCAAATAGATACTTATGAAGTCCTTTATGGGAAGAGATGTAGAACACCTTCATGTTGGGATGAATTTGGTGAGAATAATATTTTGGGACCTAAAATGGTTGAGGAAATGGTATAAAATGTCAAGACAATTCAGTAACACATCAGTACTACTTAGAGTCGATAGAAAAACTATGTTAATAATCTTCAACAAGACCTGGAGTTTAAAGTTAGGGATAAAGTGTTTCTCGACATATCTCTATGGAAAAGAGTCATGAGATTTGGGAAGAAGTTAAATATAAGACTTAGGTATATCAACACCTTTGATATTATTAATTGCATCAAATCTGTGGATTATTGACTAGCACTCCCACCAACCCTTTCTCAAGTACATGACGTATTCCATGTATCCATATTGAATAAGTAAACACTAGATACCTCACATATATTAAATTCATAGGTGGTATATCTGGAAAATGATCTCTCTTATGAGAAGAATTTAGTGAAGATCTTGGACCATAGAGATAAAATTCTACACAATAAGACAACTCACCTGGTCAAAGTACTATGGTCGAACCATAAATATGAACAGGAAACCTGGGAATCAGAGGAAGCCATGAAGTAGAATTACCCTCACCTGTTTTCACCTTAGTATGTAATATTAAATTTTGAGGGTGAAATTAATTAAGGGGGGATATAACACCCTAATTTTTTAGAAGAAAACTATGTTTGATAACTTATACGACACGAAACCTCGAGCCCAAACAAACCATGATTATTTAAATATAAATGTTATAAATTAGTTGTTAAATTAGAGGGTATGAATGTGATTAAATTATTTATGGAATATATATAAATTTACTAATCAATATAAATGTATTGATAAATTCTTAGTAAATAAGCACTTAATTTTTAATAAAGATGTTTTATTCTTCAAAAAAATATGTTTTCTTCAAAAATGTTTTTATTACTTTTTGAGAAAATAATATAATTAATTTTAAGAAATTTAAAAAATATAATTTTATAAAAAGGATATAATTTTTAAAATCATCATAAAAAATTATCTTAGGATAAATTTTTTTTGAAATGATTTCTTTTTCAGTGAATAGTGAGAATTATCAATTTTTCATATACTATTATTTCTTTTCACTAAATAAAGTAATTTAAAAGTAAATATATTTTTTGTATTTAGTATTAAAGTCAAATATGAACCACTTTATTTTGAATAATTTCATTAATTTCATTTTAATCATCAATTTTCATGTTTTTTTATAAGTTTATTTATATACTTAAAAACATGGTTTTCTGTAAACTTTTTTTTAAGTGCATAAATTTTATTCGTTTTAATTAATTAAAATAACCCCAATTAAGGAAAATTTTCAATGAAATATATATATTATATATTTACTTATTTATATGAATTTATATTCATATAATTATTATTTCTAGTCATATATTTAATATAAGATCATCTGTTGCTTGAAAAATGCATTTTCCTAAAAAAATCGCTTTTTGTCACATTTTGTGGGTTTAATTTTAAATTAAATTATATTGTTTATGTGAATTAAATTTTATAAAATGGATTCCATAATTCTAATGATCATAATTAATATTATTAAATAATTCAAACATAATTTTTTTTCATAATGAATACTAAAAACTATAAATAATAATTTCCATAGTTAAGGTTAAAATGGAGTTTTGCACGTTACATGTGCTTGTGTTAAAATTAATTTTCCATAAACATATTATTTTTATTTGATAAATTTTATTTCATATTTAATTAGTGGGTATAAATTATCTAATAATTCTCATTTTATTCTTAGGCTTAAAGGATAAATTACCTAGGTAAAAACTAGTTACGGTGGTGAAAACTAAAATGGTAAAAGTGAGTAACCATAATGGTAAAGGGAATAAAATGTTTAAAACATATTTATTTTTTAATTTTAGTGGATTGTATAAAAATATTATTCCCTACAATATATTGTTTATCAATTTTTTAGGCACTTGGCTTGCGAGTGACATCCCATTATTGAGTAGTTTTGGGTATTTACAAAAATGTCACTCCTTGCTTATAAAAGGGAACATACTATATTCTATTATACACACTTAAAAATTCTTTTGGTTCAGACAATACCTACCCAAATAACTTAATTACTTCCCTTAACACATCTTAGGTTCCTTTTTTGATTAAAAACCCCTCCTAGGTAGGCTTTTAGTGCAAACATAAAGAGAGCGTCCTAAGAAGAGGCATTGTTCTTAACCGAACATTTTTGTTTTATTTATTATTCCTCCTCCTTAAAATATTATTCAAATATGATTATATAATAAAATAATTATATCCCATAAAATTATATTTTATTATGTTAATTTCACAACCAACATCTATTTCTCATTTTATCAAATGGGAAATGAAACCATCATTTGTGTGCATGACAGACTACCACCTCACAAAACGACGTAATTAATTTTACATCATCACCTATAATAGATATTTATTATTATGTATTTAATTTATATTTTATATTAATTTAATATTTATCATTATTTAAAAGTTATATATCATATATATATTTACCTTTTCATTCTTTAAAAGATGATAATGTCGCTCATTCTCATGTGTGGATTGCCACCTCCACAAAGTAATGTGATTCATTTTTCATTATTACATCACATGTATGGTACATATAAGTTTATTTAAAGAAATAATATTTTATTTATGATATAATTTTAATTAAATAAATATAAAATAATACATAACTTCTTTTCATTATTATCGTTGAAAATGGAAATTTTATTATTGTGTATGTACGGCCTACCATCTACATGATTGTAATTTAGTTCATTTTTCCTAAACTTATTTCATGGTTGGTTTTAAAATTATTATTTATGTATAAAAATATTAATTATTCTATTATTATTATTTTTTATATGATGGATTAATAATATATTTTACCTTAGTCAACTTACCAAAGTGGTTTTGGATATATGATCTGAATATCATCAAAACATCTAATATGAACCTAAATGATTAAGTAATTGAATATAACATGAATAATAAACTTGAAAAAGGTTCATAATTAGGTAAATTATTAACATTATTTTATTATTAAATAATATCAGCAATGTATGTTTCAAATCATACTCAATTTAAGGGATCTATCTAAACCACCCTTTTCTTCAGGTTATGACCATTCTCTCTATAACTTTCTTTGTATATATCTTTAATGTTATGGAATGATTCCAAATTCTATAAATATATATATCACTTATATAATAATATTTTTTCCCTTACTTTTACATGGTAATACATTCCATAAGTTCTTTTCTCGAATATAAATCATTTCTTTCCATGGGTAATTTTTATGTTTATGCCTTAAGATTGATTTCCTTTTGTGGCACACATAAGCATGTACATGTTATAATGGGTGTGCTAAGATATTACTCCAATGCATTGGGTAAAGATTTTTTCTCATGATACATTATATATGGGATTATGGAGTAAACCTAATCCAGTATGGGACTCTTTCCGCCATGTAGACAGTTATCATTGACTCATGTTTATGTTGTGTTATATTTTTCTTCTATATTTCCTATGATGCTATGATATTATGATACAAATTTATTTATGTTATTATTTCATGAGATTTATCATGATCTTTATCTTTTATGATATCATGTTATAACTTTAACTCATGTGTTATGTTTCCTTATAATGTTTATTCCCTTACTTGGTTTTTTAACGTACACCTTTCTTTTATATATTCCCTAGTTTATCCTATGTAGTTTTAAGAGATCAAATAGATTTAGGATATCATTATAAAGAATAAAATAAGGATTATATGTTTTAGTTTCCTTTAAATGTATTATGAACCTAGTCTTCCAAATACATTATCCCTTGTGATATTTGGATTGTACTTATAGGATGTTTATGTTTAAAAAATATGTAATAATATGTGTAAAAGGCTTGGGATGTTATATGATGTGTCTCATGGTCACTTTATGTGTTGGAAAAAGGTAAAGTATGATAATTCATGTTTTTATATGATACATTATTTTAGAAATAAATATTGAGATACATGTGTTTGATGGATATCATACAAGGTCCCTTTATAGCTTAAGTAGCATTAATGCTTTTTTATAGGCCACTCTTTGATTACTCGTATGGATCTAGAGATTTTTATTTGTTTTCAATGATAAGATGGCCTATGGGGTAAAAATATTTGGTTGAATAAATGGGGATTGAGTTTTGACTCATAGGGATACTCTAAAATATTTTTAGAGTAAATTCCAAACTGTTTTGGATGGGTGTTCACAAGGTGTTACATTTTATGTGATACAAGGTAAAGTTAATGAAAGCTTTAAAAAAGTGTTTTGGAAGATATCCAAAAGTAATTTTGGATATGGTTTCACAAGTTAGTGTATAGGATACAATATATGGTGAAATGGCGCAATGACTATTAAGCTTTAGTGAAAGTGGGAGATTGAAAGTGATATTCCCTAAAGCCTTGAATATATATGATATATAGGCAGTATTGTATTTCATGAAAATTATGATTTTTATGCATGGTATATTAGTCCATGAAAATTGAAGAAAAAATTATAAATTTTTATTATTTATTATCCTCCCATATTATCCATAATTTATTATACAGTTTCATGAGATGAAATGTTTAGGAGGAGTCACATTCATGTATATGATACATGAATCAGACATGGTATTTATTCATTTGTTTCATCACATGAATAAATGAGAGTATATTAAATGAGTGTCTTTATTTCCTATTCAACTTATTCCATGTAATGTCATTGGATGTGAAATTTCATTATACTTAGTTGAAACTCCCTGAACTCATTACTATATTTATTCTTCTTCTTTTTCATTCCAAGATGATAACACATCATGGGAGAATGGAGAATCCTACATGTATTACATGTGATTCATTCGACCCATGGATACCTATAGTGGTGGGATGATTTTTTTCACTTAGTGAACTCTATTAAACCCATGTGATGGCATTGGAAGATGATGTAATGGATTCTGTGGAGTATGGTATGCATGTTTTATAGTATTCTTTATTTTGGTATTTTATGCAGGTTTCATATTATCTTGTTTGGAAATCCTTGGATTTGATTTCTAATTGTTTCCATTTCATATATTAAGTGTTATTATATCCATATGAAACCTAACACCTTGAGTGCTAATTCTTTGGTATCAAGGTTCACTTTTTAGGGAAGGACCTACTGAGTTCCAAAACCTATTGACTTTGGATGCAATTATAAGGGTATGGGTAAACACTCATTATTTGGAAATGGAACTATTTGGTGCATGATCATGAAATTGACCTTAGTAAAGGTGAAATTCTTTATTTGGAAGAGAATATTCGAGGGTGCTCTGGGTGGATTCATTTGACATATAGTGGTGCATTATCATTATTTTAGGCATGTGAGCCTAGGTATGGAGAGATGTGAATCATGAGATTGTGATTTGGGTTTTGTGGTGATTGGTATGAGAGATTACACCTTGAGTTTTGGGTGAGATTTTCGTGGTATATACTAGTCATTCATGGTACTCATTGAATTGTGGATCAGTGAGTGACTATGAGTGAGTTGAGGGATAATGGTATTAATGGAACATTGTGAGCATATTTTAACATGGGTTATAGTGAAATGAGAGGTTATATTGGAATTTGATCAGGTTTCATGGGATGGTTAACTAAGGTGTGGGCCCTGATATGTATTGTCAAAGAGGTGTGGTGTTAGAGAGTGAATGCACATGGGTCAGGAGGGCTGACATGCATGTGATGTCAGAACCCATTGAGGTTGTGGTCATAGAGAAATATTAGTAAATTTATATAGTGGGAGTGAACCATTGGTTGTTGTTGGGTGAAACCCTCATTATGGATGGAATTTCAATGAATGTCTAGGATGATATTCACATAAGTAGGGAACGGGAAGTACGTGATATTTCATGTTGGTGCTCAGGTATGAGAAAGACAGGCACATCTAGTTTTTACATACTGTAATGGATGGAGTGTGGACCATTAAGGAATTTCTATAATGACCCAAACTAAACATATCCTAATTTTACATCATTTCCATAATTTAAACATTTGATCTCAAAATAACCTCACATAGCTCAAAGAATGTTTTGTTTTAGTGTATTTTAGGACCAGTTATATAGGTAACTTATCTTACAAAACTTTTGAGAATTTATCCATAATTAAAATTTTCTAAACTCTCATCCATACTTCTCATAATGTATACTTATCTTCATAACCTAGGAAATTAAAACCAAATAAAGGGGTGAGTTCAAACACTCAGTAAGGGAAAAAATTATTATCATGTTATCAAGGGTTAGATTGTAAGTATATGAGAAAAAAATAGCATGAATAAATTTATTATTAAAAAAACATATAAAAATAATGGGTTTCTATAAATCATTAAGTAAGTACATGTAATATCAAAAGAAAAAACATGTACCATGACATAAGAGTGTGACATAACCATGGAAACATAGAATAAGGAAAGAAACCCATAAGATCAGGGAATCCTAGAATATGTAGAAAAAAAATAAGACATCGTATCGTAAACAAAGTCAAGGATCATTATAATGTCCCAACTTTAATAAAGGTATGGATCGTTTAAATTTTTAGTCCAAAATTGTAAAGTGACCCAGGGTGTGCCTGCACACCCTATTGTGGGTCTTGGGTAGTTATTAGAATTAATTAAATAATTGCATGGTATTTATGTAAAAAATTTACATTGTGGACTAGCATTGAGTTCGGGCTAAAAATACTTAAAAGGGATAAAAAAAGAATAGTAATAATTTTTAGGAATTTAAAGGAGTTTAAAACAGGGATAAAATAAATAATAAAATATAAATGGTTAGAGAAATATTAAAAATAATTAAATTGGGGTAAACCCATTTTTATTAATTATTTCCTTTCTTCTGCCATTTTTATTATTATAGTTACTTTTATTTTAATTATTTCCTTTTTATTTATTTTAATTTTCTTTCTTTCTTTTCTTCCTTTCCTTTTATTCCTTTACTTTTCTTTTTTTCTTCTTTTTTTCTTTCTCTCTTCCTCTCCCCCTCTCTTTGGTGCTTTGTGCCCCCCTTCTAGGTGGTGCACACCACCCTCCCCTCTCCTTCGGAATCCCACTACATCCTTGTTTATCCTCCGATTTTGACATTTTCTGGTGTGATGTGAAGCTCTTAGTAAGGTTAACTCCATGCACTAGGAATCATACGATCTCATTCTAAATTTGTCACGTGATCTACTACGGAATAATTTTACTTGAAACTGGGGTTTTTCTAAAATTGTATGGTTTATTCCATTTTAGGTCAAATCATAGATCTTTTTAGAGCATAGGATCCTCTATGAGTACAAGGTAGGGTGTCTAATCTCTTTCCACTCTTTTCATTGTCTTTTAGATCACACATTGTGCCGCTCGTCGGTACCTACCAGCGATGCTTAATTTTACCTTTTCTAAATTTATTAAACTACTTTGATTAACCACTTCTCCCTTTTTTGAGATAATATAGCCTATCTAACTTGTTGAGACATCATTTGATACATCTTTGGGTGTACCAACATTCTTGGTCTCATTTTCCATTAGCCCCAAAATATTAAATTATTTAATTTCATGTGTTGAGTGACCCCCTTTAGGTTAATCTTTAAATTAAATAAATTATTTTGGATTATTGTGAACCATCAACCTTGAGTTTTTTTTATCTATGCCTAATGCTTTTCTTCCTTATTAAATTATTATCCTGTCGTGCCATTATAAAGTAATATGTGTGTTTTTCTTCTTTCACTAATAAATTTCTTTAGTTGTAAATGCTGAATAGAATGATCATTAGTATGTGTCTTTGAGTTGCTTATATTATTTTCTTGTAATTATAAATTTATACCCTGTGATATCTTCTTCCTTGAATCTAATTAAATTCAGGGTGGTGAGACAATGTGGGTTATGTATTAAGGACAACACAAGGACTCTCTCATCCTAATCGGTTACATAATACGTTAGGGAGGCGATGCCTTAGGCTTTTCTTGAAAAGGTTTTCCCTAGGTTTCTAAATACTCATGGGTGATACTAGTTCCCAAAGGGACACTCAAGGATGGGCCCATTAGAAAAGTGGTTACACTATTCCTTGGGTGATACTTGACCCCTTATGTGCAATATCAGGACAGACTCATAATAAAGGTAGGCCTTGAGTGATACTTGGTATTTCGGAAGATTTCCTTAGATGGGCTTAGTTTTATTAGATAAATTGAAGGATGTACTATAGTGATACCTTTAGGATAGGCTTAGACTCCAACTCTAAACTTGAACATAATAATAATGATAATGTTTGGAAGGTTATTATTGATGCTTCTGGAGTTCTGTGTGAATTATGATATCTTCTGGTGCTTTGAATCACAACTTGATGACACATAAATTAGACCCCAAGCTAAAGAAAAAACTTGGGGTATGTTCCTTTTTGTTTGCCTTTTTATTTCTAGCCTTTATATATATATATATATGCATCTTGCATATTATAGGTACTTTCTTCATATTCCCATATTAGGTTGAAGTAGGTGGTAATGGACGGGTGTCTTTGAGGACCCAGACCAAGTTATACTTATTTTATTTTTGTCTATTTAATTACTTGCATTTATTATATATTGGAATACTGATTTTGTTCACAACACCAAATTGAAAGGTTTAGACACCACGGGTTTCAGCCTAGTGGGATTTTATCTCACTCCCTTCTCAGGAACCATTTGGTACCCGATTAGACTTTATGCTCATAGGCAGGGATAATAGGAAGTATGATGCTTCTAATGTTTGAGTGCAGCTTGATGCTTAGGATGGAGCTTGGTGGCACAGAACCAAGATTTTTCTTGAGATTCAGTTGTTTCACATTGTGTCATTTTCATTACAGCTTTGATTTCATGCTTGTATTCTTGTTTTCTATAATCTTACATTACCACAGATAGCATAGTATGAAATCATTGTGTATCTGGTTTCTTTATCATCTTTTATGCTTATTATTTATTTAGTTGGGATTATTTAATTTCTTATGATGTAGTTTGATTATTTATATTCTTCTATTATTTGTTATAAACTAGTTTTCATCCATTATATAATACCTATTACATATGAGGGAATAGTTTTCCCTACGGACACATTAAAAAGTCCCTCACTACTATTTGGTAGCCTCTGGAATTTGGGAAGATGAACTTTTGGTTATGTGTCCAACTTGTCTCAAATCACCCTTCTAGTGGCTCTCGGGATGGGGATGCTACAAAGTGGTATCAGCGGTTGTTTTTCATTTTGCCTTACTATTTGGGTTAGATATGAGACTATGATATAGGGATTTGGAACTTACCATGTGTTTGGACATAGCTAACCCATGTATAGGGGAAACCCAAATTCTTGGGTTGGGATTATAATTATTTATTATGCTAATTATTGTTAATATGGTTTCACTATTGGGTGACACACTTGTTTTATGCCGTTATTAATATTGGTATTATTTAGATAATAATTTTTACCATTCCAGCCTAATGATATGAGGGAAATTAATTTACATGCATCATATTAGGCACTATAAGGATTAAAATTACATGTATATTTTCATGCCCTGTCTACTTTAAGTGTGCATCTTCCTATTTGCATGTGAGTGTTCTTGTGCCTATTTGTAAAAAATTTAAAGTGCCTATTTGTTAAATATAAAGTTGTGATGGTTTGTAAGATGTTAACTTTAATTTACCTAGTAAATATGTGTTATGCCTCATTTTAGTAATCCATCTAAGTTTTCTCTTCCTTATCTAGACTTTACTCCTAGAGCGGGCTACCTATTGTGTATTGCTAAGAGACAGGATATATACCTACCCTCTTTATTAAACCTTTTCATGTCTCCTTCGTCTGCTATGAATTATATCTAAAGATGTGTGTTTGGATATTATAGACCAATGTCGATGTGATGTCTTCATGCCATACCTTAGGAGAGTGGTGATGATCACACTCTAGATATGGTGGGTCCCGAACCACTAGCAGTGCCTCTTGTAGTTCCTCCTATAGTGTTATCTGTAGTACCAACTGTGGTGCCTCCTATGGAGACACTTCCTGCCAACCTTCCGATGGGCCCTAACACTCAGTTTAGGGATAGTATCCTCAGGTTTGTGTAGTCAATTCAGAATATTCCTAGACTTGTCCCATCTATAGAAGATCTCACACGGGACTTCTGGCAGCATCACCCTCCCACCTTCTCAAGAAGTGGTGGTATGCATGCTACAGAGTTATGGATAGAATCCATGAAGACTATCTTCAACCATCTTGAGATGCTTTCAAAGAGGAGGGTAAAAATTGCACTCTATATGCTTCGCGGCTCTGCCAAGCATTGTGGGATGTTATATCTCTATCATAGAACACCAGAGACATGGTTTAGGTAGACTTTCATACATCTTTATACAATCACATCTTTCCAAAAAATCTAAGAGATGATTGTGCCAGGGAATTATTGCATCTTCATTAGGGATCAATGATAATGTTAGAGTATTCTACTCATTTCACAAAGTTTAAGCATTTTTTCCTAACTCTAACTGGTGACACACAAACAACTATGAGACACTTTGAGAATGGACTCAGACATACCATACACTCATAGGTTAATGTCTTTTTTTACCATTATTTTAGTGATCATGAATCAGGACCTCATTTTGGAATGAAATGTCAGGGAATCTAAACATGTGAGCTAGGGAAGTTCAGTTCTGAGACAGGGTGACAGTTCTTCAAGTAATAAGAAGAATCATTTTAAAAGTTTACATGGAGTAAATCCTATCCAAGTAGCAAGTTTTGACAGTTCTGTCACATGTCATTAGTGTGGCAGAGTTGGCCATAAGAAACCTTCATGCATGAGAGACCTGATGGAGTGACGAACTTGCAGCAAGATGGATCACCTTCAATGTTTTTTTTGTTCTATCTCATCATCATCCATTGGTAGAGTATCAGTACTAGCACATCTATCTATAATGGTATCTACAACTCCACAGCATGTTGGAAGTTCTTTTTCTATGGGAAGATCAGAGTGAGGTAATGGTGGAGGTTGTGGTCAAGGAAATCAAGTCCCAGACTATCAGTGTCAGCAGATCAGACCTTCTCAGGCTAGTCAGGCAGCATCTCAGGGAAATGGTTTAGGTCTTATGTACGTAGTGAAACCATCACCAGAGGAGCAGTGTGTAGAACCATATATAGTAAGAGGTACTATTCTATTAGCCTCTACTTTAGTTTCTTCCCTTTTTGATATTGATGCATCACATTCCTTTTTATCTACTTATTGTGTTGAAAGTATTGGTTTTACAATTGAGTATCTTTATAGAATCATGTCTCTCAACACTCTACTAGGGGTTAGGGTAGAGGGAATACACCAGTGCCAAGAGTACCACCTTGAGATAGGTGGGGACCATTTCCTTTTGAATTTTTACATTCTCGATAGGTCTGGAATTGACGTAATTCTGGGTATGGATTGGATCACGCCTTATCGTGACCAAGTGGATTTATATCATTGTCTAGTGTCCTTCATATCCCCTAAATGTGACACATATCTACACAAAGGAGAATGGGATATGTAGGAAAATTGATCTGGACTTAAATGTGCAGGATTAGGAAGACTGATAGCTCAATTAGAAATTCTCTACATAAGCGATCATGGAATGAAACTAGTGGACTTTCCTTTTGTAGTGGATCATTTCAGATATGTTTTCTTGGAAACTTTCTATGGCTTACCTCCCATGAATAATTTGTATTTCACTATCGAGCTAGTTCCAGGTGTGACACTAGTGTATATTCCTATTTATATGATGGAACCTACATAGCTACATGAACTAAAAAAGTAGCTTGAAGACCACGACGTTAAGGGTTTTATCATACCTAGCACATCGTCATGGGGTTCACCAATTCTTTTCACTAAGAAGGTGGATGGTAACCTCAGATTGTTCATTGATCGCTGTTGGCTCAACCAAATTTTAGTAAAGAATCAATATTCATTGCCTCGTATAGACAACCTCTTTGACCAGCTCTGAGGATCAACTATTTTCTCCAAGATTAATTTGAGGTCAGGATATTAGTAGGTTCATGTGTGACTATATGACATACCATGTACAGAATTCTGAAGTAGGTACGGCTTATACGAGTATATGGTTATGTCATTCGGCCTCACGAACACGTCGACAGTCTTCATGGCTCTGATGAACCAGGTTTTTCACCCATACCTTGATTCCTTTGTAGTAGTTTTTGTTGATTACATCTTAGTGTATTCACATTCCATACACGACCATGCAACCCATCTTTAGATATAGATGAGTACATTGAGAGAACCAACTATATGAAAATCTCAAAAAATGACACTTCTGGATTGATAAGGTTCACTTCTTGGGTCATATAATATCTGTGGTAGGTGTGTCATTTAACCTAGAAAAGGTGAGTGTAGTAGTTTCATTGGATTATCCCAAAAAAAATAACATACTTAGTTTCTTGGGGATTATTGGAAATTACAGGCATTTTATTTAAGATTTCTCCCACTTAGAAGCGCCTCTTACAGCCCTGACTAAGAAGGATGTGCAGTTTATCTGGTCATAAGCTTGTGAAAAATATTTTTAGGATTTAAAGGTAAGACTAGACTCAGATCTGATCCTGATTCTTCCTGAGCCAGGATGAATTAATATTGTTTACTAGGATGCTTCAGAAATCAGATAGGGTGTAGTTTTTATGAAGGGAGATCAAGTCATGGCTTATGAATCTCTCTAGTTGAGACCTCATGAGTGGAACTATCCTACACATGATCTTGAGTTGGCAGTTTTGGTTTATTCTTTATGTTGTTGTAGACACTAATTTTTGGGTGAGAGGTTCATTTTTTAAACAGATCACAAAATCTTGAAATATATCTCCACATAGCGAGACTTGAATTTAAGTAAGCAAAGGTGGGTCGAATACCATTAGTCATTCAATTTGGAGAATTCTTATACCCATGGTAAGGTAAATTCTGTGGCTAATGCTTTAATCCTCAAGATGTAGAAACAATCTATCCAGGTAGCCATCAGTGAGTGGAAGATGATGGATTTTCTTTCTGATATGCATCTATAGGTTCAAGAATAGAACGGGAAATTAGTTCTAATAGATCTTACAGTGACATCCTCTCTTCTGGAGTGATTCTTTATGTGACATTTATCTGATCCAGAGGGGATCTTTTTGAGTTAAAGTGTCACATGAGAGAACCCTCTTTATGGTTGGGTTGTTGATGGTAGTTAAAGCCTGATTTACTATAGTTTTATATGGATACCTTCTGATATACGAGAAGAGATGATGAAGAAATATCATACCTCAGTTTGGGTAGTTCATCCTGGACTTACCAGGATATAAAGATACATACGTCATCAGTAATGGTGGTAGGGTATAAATAAATAGATAGTAGGTTTCATCACTCAGTGCTCCACCTATCAGCAGGTCAAGGAAGATCACCAAAGACCTTCTGTACTTCTACAACCTCTATCCATTCCTAAGTGGAAATTTAATGACATCACCATGGATTTAATTATAGGCTTTCCAATATCTCCTCGACACAGAGATGTAGTATGGGTGATTATAGATAGGTTGACCAAATTCATGCACTTCTTACCTATCTGGGATACCTTTTTTATTGATGAGTTGGGAAGGCTGTATATCTCGGAGATAGTGCGACTTCATGGCATACCTCATTCAATTGTCTTGAACATATATTTCTGCTTTACTTTATGGTTCTGGAAAGGGTTGTAGAAATTGATGGTTTCGAAGGTACTCTTGAGTACTGTATATCACCCTCAGACTAATGGACAGTCCCAGTAGGCCATACGAGTGTTAGAGGATATTCTATGGGCTTGTATCCTTGATTTTAGAGGTTCTTGGGAGAAACATATTCCTCTTTTTGAGTTTACCTATAATAACAGGTTTTAGGAAATGATTCAAATGGCTCTGTATGAGGCCCTCTATGGTAAACCATGATGTTAACCTTTATGCTAGCTCGAAGTAGATGAGGAAGCTCTGTTGTGTTCTCATATCATTTAGGAGATATCTGAGCAAGTTCAGCTGATTCATAAGCATATGAATACAGCTCAGTCCAAACATAAATCTTATATTAATCGTCATCGCAGACCTCTTGAGTTTGATATGGGACATTGAGTCTTTCTGTGTGTTTCACCAAGGTTGGGTCACAAGTGGATCAGGAGAAAGGGGAAGTTATCACCGAGATATGATGGGTCATTCGAGATAGTAAATAGAGTTGGTTCAGTAGCCTATCGGTTACTGTTACCTCAGAGGTATCATGTCATGCATGATATCTTCCATGTATCTCAGCTTCGACAGTATCATCCAGAACCATCTTATTCTTTTGATCCTAACAACATCAATCTTGAAGCAAATGCATCCTTTGAGGGGCACCTGATCTGTATCATTGACCATAGCCTGAAGGTTCTTTGAGGAAGGTTAGTTCCTCTTGTCTGGGTGTTATGGAAACACGGATTCATTTAGGATGAGACTTGGGAGTGGGAGACTGATGTACATGCATAGTGGCCAGAACTTTTCTCAAGCAATGTTCTACTACCCGTGTATAGGAAACTCAGGGACAAGTTGTCTAAAGGAGGGGAGGTTATAATGTCCCGGCTTTAATAAAGGTACGTACCATTTAAATTTTTAGTGAAAACCCATAAAGTGACCCAGGGTGCGCACCTGCGCACCCTGTTGCAGGTCCCAGGTAGCTATTAGAATTAATTAAATTATTTATCGGGCTTTATGTAAAAATTTTACATTGTGTCCTAGCACTGCGTTTAGGCTAAAGATAATTAAAAGGTCTAAAAAATAATAAAAATATTTTTTAGGAATTTAAATGATTTTAAAAAGGGGATAAAATATATAATAAAATTGAAATTGTAGTATAAATATTAAAAATAATTAAAATGGGGTAAACTCATTCTTATTAATTATTTCCTTTTTTATTTATTTTCATTTTCTTTTTTATTTCTTTACTTTTCTTTTTTTTTTCTTTTTTTTCTTTCTCTCTTCCTCTCCCCCTCTCTTTGGTGCATCACGCCCCCTACTAGGTGGTTCACAGCACCCACCCCTCTCCTTTGAAATCCTGTTTTAGCCTTGTTTCTCCTCCGATTTTAACAACATCTGGTGCGTTGTGAACCTATTATTAAGGCTAACCCCACACACTAAGAATCGTATTATCTTGTTCTAAATCAATTGCATGATATTCCACAGAAATATTTTACCTAAAATTTGGTTTTTTCTAAAATTGTCTAGTTTATTCCGTTTTAGGTCAAATAAAATATTGTCGTGGAGTGTAAGATCCTCTAAAAGTAAAAGGTAGGCCATCTACTCTCTTTCCCCTCGTTTCATTGTGTCTTTTAGATCACACAGTGTGCCACTCATCGGTGCCTACTGGTGATGCTTAATTTTACCTTTTCTAAATTAATTAAACTGCTTTGCTTAACCACTGCACACTTTTCTAACATAATCTAGCCAATCTTAATTGTTTCAAAATCATCGGATACCCCTTTGGGTGTTCCAAAGTTCTTGGTCTCGTTTTATATTAGACCTAAATAATTAAATTATTTAATTTCATGTGTTGTCTGGCCCCCTTTAGGTTGATATTTAAATTAAATAAATTATTTGGGATTATTGTGAACCATGAACCTTGAGTTTTGATGGTTATCTATGCCTAATTATTTTCTCCCTTGTTAAATTATTATCCTATTATGCCAATATAAAGTGATATCTGTGTTTTTATTCTTTCACTAATAAATTTATTTGGTTGTAACTACTTGACTAGAATGATCATTAGTATGTGTCTTTGAGTTTCTTATATTATTTTGTTGCAATTATAAATTCATAACATGTGATATATGCTTCCTTGAATCTAATTAAATTCATGACGGTGAGACAATGTGGGTTTCATATTAATTACTACACAAGGACTCTATATTCCTGACCGGTTATAGAATATGCCAGGGAGGAAATGTCTTAGGCTTTTCTAGAAGAGGGTTTCCCTAGGTTTCTAAATACCCATGAGTGATACTGGTTCCCAAAGGGACATTCAATGATGGACCTATTGGAAATGTGGTTATGTCATGCCTCGGGTGACACTTGACCCCTTATAGGTGATAACGAGACGAACTTATGATAAATCCATGCCTCGAGTGATACTTGGTCTTTAGGAAGATTTCCTTGGATAGGCTTGGTGGTATTGGATAAATTGAAGGATATACCATAGCGATACTGTAACATACCAAATCTAGGTGTCGCCAAAAGGTGCCCTAAACCTGGTTAGTTACATAACCTCAAGCTCATTTCCCCAAATGCCAGAGGCTAATGACTAGTACCAAGGGCCAAGGTGTGATATTTGGGAAACTATGCCCTCTTTGGCAGAGTATTCACAGTGGAAAACAAATAGTAAACAATAGCATAAGTAGTAATACCAACAAAAGTAAACAGTAGAGGACTGAAAGAAAATCCAACAGAGGCCACAATATATATATATACATATGATTAATGGAATATGTATCTAAGAAAGCATACAAACAATTCAAAATACTATAAATAAATATAGAAACCCAAGTATAAAAGCCTCATCTTGGTCCCATGCTCTCCAACTCCAACATTAATCAAGTGCCTAATGAAGAAGGGTGATTACCTCTATCTATACTTGAAATCCTATAATCTGTTTAGGTCCAAAAGTATGACCCAAACAATATTTGAGATGAATCCCAGTAGGCAACCACAAAAAGATCTATGCCTAACTGTCAGTGAATATATATATAGAAGGTAATAGGAAAAATGATGCAATAAAATATGAAGTACTCAAAAGTAAACAATCCTATATTTTACAATTACATTCATTTACATTTATCAATTATTCAATCCTTTGAATCATGTAACCCCTAGAACTAGTCTGACCTCTGTATCCCCTATGTAAAGTAAAAAAACAGATGTCTCAGAAGACCATATAAACAATCAAGTAAGACTGATTCCAATCTTATGATTTGGATTGGCAGGCTCGTCACAATTATACAATTATTCATACACAACCCCTTGGGAATATATCGTGGTCTATCCCCTTTGGTTTAACATAACACTAATAATTTAAAAACAACTACCTAGGTAACTCTCACGGACAATACCCTTGGGTCAACATGGAATCAATAAATTATAAGAAGCCTCATGGGTAGCTCTCACAGTCAATACCCCTGGGTCAACATAGCATAAGGTAACTATAAACAGCCTCTTGGTTACCTCTCACGGTCAATACCCCTAGGTCAATCATCTACACCAAGGCTCTCATGGACCATTAAAAAAATAGTGTGCATATAATATCAAAGCAACTTATGTAATCAGAAACTTCTACATGAATAATCATTCACAAGAATATCACATGAATTTCATACAATCAAACAAACTCCATCCTAATCAACCAAGTCATGGAAAACAAGGCAAGCCTAATAGGCATCCTAGAACAAACGTCCATAAACAAACAAACAAGGGAAACTCACCCATAGGGTGTCCCATAAACAAGGTATATAACCTTACGCATAAGCAACAACCCTTTATCAATTAAATAAACCATATCATGTGATAAACAGGGTTAAATTCCAAATCAAGAAATATCCCAAACGTGGGTATGAAGAACTTTAAGCATATATAATCCAAGAAAACACAATGAAAGGCACAAACCACCTACCTCAATGTTGTATGATCGATATACTTGAACGTCGGCCCTTGAATCAGCCTAGATCGGTGTAGATCAAAAAAACGGTGAAAAATTACAAACCTTGAATAACTCACAAGAGAGGAGGAATCATGAAGAAATACTCTAGAGGATTTTAGAACTTGCCGGTGGGATTACAATTCACCTAATGGTGTCTCAATCAGAGCTCGGACAGAGAATTAGGAGGGATTTAGAGTTTTTCGGTTGTTCTGTAGCTCTCCTATACGAACCATGGGGAGAAGAAGGTGTATCTGGACATAAGACACAACCTCGCTCTGATATATCAAATAAAAATAAAATTACATGGTGTTTTCATTAAACCTACACATCATGTTGTAGCCTTAACTAGCCCCCAACTTAAGCGGTCTTTCAGGTCATCACACGACCATGTACTCAGATGCTACACGGTCAATACATATTTGTACGCGGCATGCTAGGTACATGGCGTGTACTCAATAGTATATGGTGTGTACTTAGAAAAACCTATTTTCTTTTCCTCAAAAACAACCTAAAATCAAGATCTATACCTGAAATGAAGATCTGGGTTCTTACAGACTTTCATCCTTAAATAAATTTTTCCCCAAATTTCCCTTTCTAAGGGTGGTGAAGAAGAAATAGTGAACAACTCTAGCCACTGGGATCGTACGTCAGTCTCCCTCTCCTAAGTCTCATCCTACACTCGGTCGTGCTACCATAGCACCCATACCAAAGGAATAGATTGGCCATGAAGAACCTTTATTCTATGATCCACAATCCGAATAGGGTGATCCACGAAGGATACATCCACCTCCAACTCAACCTCCTCGGGTTGAAAAATGTGAGACAAGTCTAAAAAGTAACACCATAAATGAGAAACATGAAATACATCATACATAGCCTGATACATCTGAGATAACTGAAATTGATAAGCAACCGGACCGACTCTCTTCCAAACCTCAAACAGCCTGATGTAACTTGGTGAAAGCTTCCCCAATCTCTTAATCCTTTTATTTCCCAACCTTGGTATGACACACAAGAAAACCTAATCTCCGACCTCGAACTCTAGAGGTTGTCTCTGTCGATCAGCATAAGATTTATGGTGAGACTGTGTAGTATCCATCCACTTTCGAATCAACTCCACCTGCTCAGTGGTCTCCTGGACAAGACGAGGTTCCAGCATAGTTGTCTCTCCTAACTCTAGCCAACATAGGGGTGATCGACATGTCCTACTATACAAAGTCTCATAAGGTGACATCTAATTATTTCTTGAAAACTATTATAGTAGGAAAACTACACCAAGGGTATGTGTCTCTCCCAATAGCCCTTTAAATCTAGGACGCATGCTCGAATTCTATCCTCTAAAACCTAAATCATGCGCTCAGACTGGTCATCTGTCTGGGGATGGTAAGTTTTCCTCAGAAGTACATGTATACCGAAATCCCTCTGTAGTCCCTGACAGACACGAGAAGTAAACTAGGCATCCCTGTTTTAAATAATATAGTGTGGAACCCCATGCAAGTGTGTTATCTCTTGGATGTACAACCTTCCAAGATTGTCAACACTGAAGGTCTCCTTGATTGGTAAGAAATATGAAACCTTTGTGAGATTGTCGATAACAACCCACGCCACATCATTACCTCACAGCAATATCTGTAATCCTATTATAAAATCCATCATGACATCATTCCACTTCCACTCGGAAATAGGTAACTGTTGTAAAATCCCCACCAGTCACTGATGCTTCACTTTCACCTACTAACAGGTGGAACATATCATAACAAAACCAACTATATCCCTCTTAATGCTTGGCCACCAATACTTAGATCTCGATACATCTTGGTTAAAAAAGGATGAAATTCCCATATAGAAGCATGAAAATCTCACAACATCTCCTCATGCATGTATAATGACACCCATACACATCCATGAAAACACAAAACCTCATCCTTGCCTATGGTCCACCTAAGAGTAGGTTCCTCACCTGACACACTCTCCCATAGGACTAGGCATGTGGGATCTGATAGCTGCCCCATTATCACTCGATCCAGTAGAGTAGAGGAAACAGAAATATAAGAAAGAAACGTCTGCCCTTGTTTGTCTTTCACCTCTAAGTGCATCTCATAGAATATATCCATAAACTTCCACTCACTACTCACCTCCTGAACTGCCTATATCTGAGTCCTATTTCTCAACGCATCATCCACTACGTTGCCCTACCCATGCATGTAGGCAAACTCAATGTCAAAAGATTGAAGGTACTCAACCAACCTTCACTCTATCAAATTCAGATCACACTAAGTAAAGATATACTTGAGGCTTTTGTGGTTAGTGTATTCCATAAAATTCACTCCCAAAAGATAATGTCTCCAAGAGTTCAAGGCATTCATAACAAAAGCTAACTCGAGATCATGCATCGATTAATTCCTCTCATGTGGCCTCAACTACCAAGACTCATACGCAATGACTCCTTCCCCCTTAAAAAGCACTACTCCCAGCCCGATACCCGATGCATCACAGTAAATGGTGTAACTCTTACTCAGATCTGTAAAAATTAGTATTGGTGTTGAATTCAACCTCCCTTTCAGCTTTTGAAAGGATGAATCATAGGAATCTGTCCACAAGTACTTCACACCCTTCTTAGTCATACCTATGAATGGCACTACTAAGCATGAGAAGTTCTGAATAAAGCATTTGTAGTAACTAGATAGCCCTAGAAAACTTTTTACCTCAAAGGTGTTCTTCAGCTGCTCCCAAGAAACTATAGATCTCACCTTTTCTAGGTCTACTGATACTTCTATCTATGAGATGACATAACCCAAGAAGTGAATATGATCCATCCAAAAGTGGCATTTTGGGATATTATCATATAATGGATGCTCGCTCAGTGTACTCAATATGATCTCAATATGGATGGCATGGATGTGTCGAGTGTGAGAGTACACCAAGATATCATCCACAAAGACTACCACAAAAGAATCCAAGTAAGGATGGAACACTCGGTTCATCAGTTCCATGAAAAATTTCAACGTGTTTTTGAGACCAAACGGCATAACCAAATACTCATATAGACCATACCTACTCTAAATGGTTGTAAGAGGTATATCTGATGGTCTAACGCGCAACTGATGATAAATAAATCTCAATTAAAACTTTAAGAACACCTGGTATACTCAAAGATGATAAAAAATATCGTCAATACTCAGTAAGGTATATCAGTTATTGAACATCAAATGGTTCATATTCTGATAATACACACAAATTCTGAGGCTACCATCTCCCTTATTCGCAAAAAGGATAGGTGAACCCCAAGGAGAAGTATTGGGTCTGATGAAACCTTTTTCCTAAAACTCCTCTAACATCTTCCTAAGCTCTATTAACTTAGGTGTATACATCCTATATGAAGTAATGGAAATTGGTGTCACTCTTGGAACAAGCTCAACAAAGAAATACACCTCTAGCTTCGGAGGTAAACCTAAAAAGTCATCTGGAAAGACATCTATGAAATGATTCACCGCTGAAGGAAATTCCATCCGTGAAGTCCCCTAATCATCCAGATATAAACTAGAAATATAGGTTGTAATTTCTCCCAACTCATGATGCTCAGGTCTAGCTCTACTCGCCTAGACATCTCATTCGCCCTTATGTAGAAAAGATTCGCCCTCTGGTGATTTGAAACTCACCTTATGGTGATAACAGTCAACAAAGGCCTAAAAATAGACCAACTAGTCCATTCCAAGAATGGCATCGAAGCCTTTCATCTCTAAGACATAGAGATTAGACAAAAATTGACACCCATAAACCTCAAGAGGTCACTCCTTGCACTAACGTACACTAGCTTTCCTAATCCCCAAAAGAGTGTCTAGCATCATAACATTATAATAAGTAAAGATACAGAGACTGAGGCTCTCCAAAATGGAAAAAGATATAAAAATATAGGAATCCCCCATATCAAAAAGAGAAGAAGATAAAACTGAGGAAAATAGAATCATTTCTCTAACTGTAGAGGGTTTGGGATTTTTCTCCTACTGGGTCTGATCCATCGCAAAATTCTAACCCGTATTATAGCCCTGTGACCCTGCCTGGTTACCCTGAGTTGATCCACCCTGTTTTCACTGAGAACCTGTCATCTAGCTACCACATCCATGACCACCTCCTTAGCCTGAACGGCCTAACGAACCCCAGTTCCTTAACTAATGAGAAACTGGTGGCTCTTCTCCTGAACGTGGAATCATAATAGATCCAATCTCACCTGGGATAGTGATAAAATCCTGTAAAAATGCTAATGATGGCCCATCTTGTCACAAGATCGGCACTCTACTAGGTCCCTTGGGCAATGTGGTCTTGTATGCCCACTATTTCCACACTAGTATCACCTCTCCTAACTACCTAAAGATACATCCCTGCTATTGGAAGAATCACTGCGTGAAAGCTCTATACAGCACTTCCTGTTATCGGTCGAAGGAGTACCATCCTTGTATGCTGAATTTCTCGGGCTCACAGCTCCAAACTCCCTTAGATTGTGCTCAGTAATTAGCACCTGGTTAACTATAGAAATCACCAAAGTCAGCATGAAAACATTCACCTGTGATCGGATGTCGTACCTGATACCATCCTTAAATCTCTTAACTAGTGATAACTCATCACCTCCCAAAACAGGTGTGAAGCACTAAAGCTCTGTAAAGCGAGAAGAATAATCCATCACTTAAAGAGTGCTCTGCTCTAAATTCATGAAATTCAGGGCTCATTCAAACCTAAATTTCTTGGGGTATAAGTAATCATATAAGGTCCTATAAAACTCTTCCCAAGTCATATCTTGATGACATGCCACCTATGAAACAAAATCCCACCATCTCTTGGTGGAATCACGTAGCATGTAAGTTGCGAGCTTCACCCTCCTCTTAGGAGGAATCTCCAGATGCTCAAAGATAGAAATAAGGGACTCTAACCATGACTTTGTAGCATGTGGTCCTTCATCAACTGAAAAAGTTGGAGAATGTTACTGCTAGAACACCCACATCAACTCTTCAATAGTCGGGTAAGGATGCAGTGCTCCCTGAAAAGTCTGCATCAACCTCATAAAGCCTTCATGGAACTGTGCATCAACACCTGTGTCTAGTATAACAGTTGGTTCCAAAATGGTCACAAAGGGAGGATTTTCTGGTAGTCCTTGATCTACCACTTCCAATGTCTTATCACAACCCTATACTTGGCATAAAACTGGTGAACATCTCAATGGAATGACTCTATAAGGTCAATCACACACCTCAGTTCAATATTATCAAGGACTGCAACTTAGAGGAGTAAGAACGGAACAGGAGAAGTAAAACATTCAAGTTTTATAAAAAAGGGTTACACAGTGTGTAGAACCACTACACGGCATGTTCCCTTAATCCTTTACATGGTCATGTACCTCTTCCAACCTTGTCATGTAACACCCATACACATGGTATGCTCCTCTTGAGACACGGCATGCACTTGAATATTTCTTCCTTCCCAAGTACTTCTACACATCTAGAACTACATGATTCCACTAGTGAAACACTACAAGGTGTGCATAGTCTAGACACGTCATGTACTCAAAAGTTATATCCACCTTTGTTGTTAGTCACACAGCCGGATACACGGTCAATTCCAGCACAGCGTGTACTCCCAATACACGGCGTGTACAACTAAAAGTTTACCAACCTTGTGTATCTTCTCACACAGTCATTCACATGGTCAATAACTACAAGGTGTGTACACATAGTACATGTCATGTACTTAAGAAAAATCATTTCTTCTAGAATATAAGAACACATTCCATGTGTTCATAACATCACACGTCGTGTTTTCTGGGTTTTCCGAATAGTAAGCCTCTAAAAATTTTTCATAACCCCCAAAATCTCTAAATTTTGGCCATGGAATTCTAAGTTCCAATATGTGAGAGCCCATACTTTCATGAATCAAAGTTTTTCATCCTTATTCATATCACAACTTAACAGAATTTAATTAAAGTTCAAACATAATCTACCAAATTCTGATCCAAGAGGGACTATAACACCTCAGGGACCATAGCTTTGTGTCCATCCAAATGAAACTTTACATATACCAATAACCTATCAAAATAGCAGGTATTCTATCATAGAATCTATCACAACAGCATGCATATCTAGCATAATATCTATCACAATAGCATGCATTTATTAATGAACCCTACATGGCATAATGAGAATGCATGACAGGTGATCTATAGAAAGTTTCTATATGATGCATGAGATGGAATACCCTCATCTCATCGGGTTGAAACAAAATATAACCACAATGATATAAATACTAATAGAAAAAAAAACAAGTCTATCACCCAATAGTGAAATCAAATCAACTGTAAAAATTGAAAAAATTGAAAAAATTGAAATATTCGGGGTAACTTGGCTTTTCTTTATACACGGGTTAGCTACTCCTAAGCATAGCTTATTTCTAACTACCTATTCCTTCCTATCCTGGTATATTGGCTCCAAATAGTAAATCAAGGTAGAAAATAAAGTCCCTTTGATACCACTTTGTAACGTCTCAGATCCAGGTGTCGCCTAAAGGTGCCATGAACCTGGTTGGTCACATAACCTCAAGCGTATTTCCCCAAATACCAAAGGCCATCGACTAGAAGCAAGGGCCAAGGTGTGATATTTTGGAAACTATTCCCATATTGGCAGAGTATACACAGTGTAAAACAAACAGTAAACAATAGCAGAAGCAGTAATACCAAAAAAATTAAACAGTCAAGGACAGAAAGAAAATGTAACAGAGGTCACAATATATATATATATATGATGCATGGAATATGCATCTAAGAAATCATCAAAACAATTCACAATGATGGAAAGCAATAAAGAAACCCAAGTACAAAAGAAAAAAGTAAACTCTAGCAGTATCGCATGCCTCAACTTGGTCTCATGATCTCCAGCTCCAATAGAAATCAATTACCTGATAAAGAAGGGTGATTGCCCCTATCTATACCTACAATCATATAATCTATTTGGGTCCAAAATCATAACCCAAACAGGGTGTGAGATGAATCCTAGTAGGCAATCACCAAAAGATTTGTTCCTAACTATTAGTGAATATATATATATATAGCAGTTAATAGGAAAAATAAAGCAATAAACTAGGAAGTACTCAAAAGTAAACAATACTAAAATTTACAATTACATTCATTTACATTTAGAAATTATTCTATCCATTTAATCATGTAACCCCAAGATCTAGTCTCAGCTCTGTATCCCCTATGTAAAGTAACAAAACAGATGTCTCAGAAGACCATCTAAACAATCAAGTAAAACCATGTCCAAGCTTGTGATTTGGCTTGACAGACTCATCAAAATTATACAATTATTCATACACAACCCCTTGGTAAGATCTCATGGTCTATCCACTTTGTTCTAACAAAGAACTAATCATTTATAAATGACCACCTAGGCAGCTATCATAGTCAATACCCCTAGTTCAACATGGAATCAATAAATTATAAACGAACTTCGGGTAGCTCTCACAGTCAACACTCCTAGGTCAACATAGCATAAGGAAATTATAAAATACCTCCTGGGTAGCTCTCATGGTCAATATCCTAGGGTCAATCATCTATACCAAGGCTCTCACGGTCCATTGGAAAAATAGTGCGCATATAATATCAAACAATCTCATGTAATCCGAAAATTCTACATGGATAATCATTCACAAGAATATAACATGAATTTCATATAATCAATCAAACTCCATCCTAATCCACCAAGGAATAAAAAACAAGTCAATCCTAATAGTAATCCTAGACCAAATGGACATAAACAAAAAAAACAAGGGAAACACACCCACAAGGTGTCCCATAAACAAGGTATATAACTTTATGCATAAGAAACTACCCTTTATTAATTAAATAAACCATAGTATGTGATAAACATGGTTAAATTCCAATTCAAACAACACCCTAAACGTGGTTATGCGTCACTTTAAGCATATATATTCCAATACAATACAAAAAAATGAACAAACCACCTACCTCGATGTTGTATGATCGATATACTTGAATGTCAGCCTTTGAATCAGCCTAGATCAGCGTAGATCTACCAAACAGTGAAAAACGCCCAACCTTGAATAACTTACAAGAGAGGATGAATCTGGAAGAAAGGATCTAGAGAATTTGAGAACTCACTGGTGGGATTCCAATGCACCTGATGGTGTCTCAATCGGAGCTCGAATGGAGAATCGGGAGGGGTTCATAGTTCATTGGACATTTTGTCATTCTCCTATATGAACCATGGGGAGAAGAAGATGTATCCAGACATATGATCTGGCCCTACTACAAAATATCAAATAAAAAGAAAAGTATATGGTGTGTTCATTAAACCTACACACTATGTATTAGCCTTAACTGGCCCCCAACTTAAGTGGTATGTCAGGTTATCACACAGCCATGTACTCGGCCATTACAGAGTCAGTACGAAGATGTACGCAGCATGCTAGGTACACAACATGTACTCAGGATTACATGTCATGTACTTATAAAAACCTATTCTCTTCCTTTTTCTTCAAAAACAACCCTAAATCAAGATCCATACCTGAAATGATGATCCAGGTTCTTATAGATACCTTCAGGATGGGATCAAAATCCAACTCTTAACTTGAACATAATAATGATGATAATTCATTGAAGGTTATTATTGATACTTCTTGAGTTTTTTTTGAATTGTGATATCTTCTAGTGATTTGAATCACACCTTGTTGACACATAAATTAGACCCCAAGATAAAGCACAATCTTGGGGGTGTGTTCTTTTCTGTCTGCCTTTTTATTTCAATCCTTTATATATATATATATATATATATATATATTCATCTTGTGTATTATAGGTACTTCTTTTAGATTCTCAGTTTATTCCGAAGTAGGTGGTAATGGATGGGTGTCGTTGAGAACCCAGACCAAGTTATACTTATTTTATTTTTCTCTATTTAATTGCTTTCATTTTTCATATATTGGCACACTAATTTTGTTTACAGAATGAAATATAAAGGTTTAGACATCGTGGGTGTCGGCCTATTGAGATTTTATCTCACTCCCTACTCGGGCATTGTTTGGTACCCGAGTAGACTTTATGCTCATAGGTAGGGATAATGGGAAGTATGCTGCTTCTGGTGCTTGAGTGTGGCTTGCTTCTTAGGATAGATCTTGGTGGAATAGAACTGATCTTTTTCTGAAGATGCAGTTGTTGTACTTTGTGTTTTTTTCATTACGGCTTTGATTTAATGCTTTTATTCATGTATTCCATAATCTTACTTTAGCACAGACGTCATAACATGACATCAATGTGTTTCTGGTTTATTTATCAGCTTCCGCACTTATTATTTATTTAGTTGGGATTATTTAATTTATTATTCTATAGTTTGATTATTTATATTCTTCCTCAATTTTTTATAAACTAGTTTTCTTCCACTGTATAATACCTATTACCTATGAGGGCATAGTCTTCCCCACAGACATGTTAAAAAGTCTCTCGCTACTAGTCAGTAGCCTCTGGCGTTGGGGAAATGTGCTTGAGGTTATGTGACCAACCTGTCTTAGAGCACCCTTCTAGTGGATCTCGATATGGGGATGCTACAGTCACTCCCAATACCATCATTATAAAGTGTACAAACTCCCTTAGTGGATTGGGTTCACTCCCCATTCCCATAAACATAGTGTAGAAATTACCATGGTGGATTGTGTTCACTTCCAATTACCATAAAAATAGCATAAAAATTCCCATAGTGTATGGGATTCACTCTCCATTCCTAAAAATATAGTGTTCAAGGTCTCTTGGTGGATTGGGTTCACTCCCCATTCCCATAAACATAGTATAAAAGGTCCCATGGTGGATAAGGTTTACTCCCTAATCCCTTATATACAATCTCATGAGATATAAAGATTTAAAAAGGAATTGGTGGGATATATAATTCTAGGACCACCCATCACATATTGAAAATCACACTTATTCATTCCAAAGGAGGAAAAGAAACCATGAATAAACTATAAGCATGATCAACCCCCTAATAAGGAAGTGGGTTTCATAATTTTGATTCAAGGTATAACTGAAGGCTAAATCATAAGGATTACCAATATAAGAAGTAATTTAATCATTTGTATGTCCAAATTTGAAACTTAAACATGGTTCTGGATCATTTAGTTCCAATATATATATATATATATCATTAGAAGGATCTAGGAGAGGGGAGAATAAAAACATACCACTTGGGTGAAGCATTATGAAGTAAGTAAATGATATTTTTAAAGAATAAAATAAGTTTTTTATATAAACATAGAAATAAACCAATAGGGTTATAAATAAAATAATTAGGGTATTTATAAGCTATTAATGGTTTAAAAATATTTTATAGTGTTTATTCTTTACATTAGACAATAAATAGGAAAGTTCCCTTAAATCAGCTTTACATAAAAGTGGGGATTTTGATGGGAACTAAAAATCTGTATAATCCCAAAAATGAAAAATATATTTTTAAATAGGTATATGTGTAAGGGAAATATATACACAAATATAATAATTTCATGAGAATAATATATTATATAGTGGAGAAAAATAAAGATAACTTGTAAATGAAAAGTAATGAGGGTGGTACAGAAGATCCCTGGAGGCTTTAGTAACTTTTGAATCAAATGTCATTGGAAGATTAAAAATAATATGGTTATATAAATCCTATACATAAAATAATGTTTTATTAAAAAATTAATTCTTGGATAGTATATACACCTTTTAAATAATAAATTGGTTCATAACATTAAAACATGTCTTAATGAAGAGAAATTGAGTTGAAAACTCATGCGACTTAAGAAACATTCTAATAAAAACCCCTTGAAAGAAAGATATATTGAATTAAAAGTTAAAATAACATTAAAAATTATAACAAATTATATTAAAAATACAATTGTAATTATATACTCTTTTTAAAAAAATAGGTGCAAAAAAGAACATGTGTCTCAAAGAAGGAATTTTTGAGACGAAACTTTTACCTGTGTTTGAAAACATTCTGCAATTTCACTTAAATTCATGAATAATTAAATTAATTTTATTAGATATATATAAAATAATATTATTCATCTATATTTCATATTTCAAGGTCCTTTAACTATTATATTTTATTTATTTATAATATAGTTTTCTTTCCTACGCCAGTTACTTGAGGTTGTTCGGATAATTTGTTTGTAAGTCCTTATATATGTTAACCATAGTATAAAAGCATTGTAAAATAGTTTCATAATATCCATAATATTAATATTTGTATGTACATAATTTTTTTATATTACAAATATGTTTAAATACAATCATTATAAGTGGTGATGAAAAATTAAACTCATTGCTCCTGAAGTCGATAGTTCACATGTATGCACGATTAATGTTTACATTTCTCAATGAATTGTAGAGAAAGAAGGTAAATTATAATTTGAAATTTAAAGATAATATTTTTTATTATAGATATAATATTTATTCACCCATTACATCCTTTTTATCATAAATTATTGGTAGTGATGAAAAAAATAGAAGATGTCTCTTTATGAAGGTGGGAGTTCACGCAACGCACTAACGATGCTTTTGTTTTTCTTAGCGGTTGAAAAGAAATAAATAATGGTTATTAAATTAATATAATAACATATAAGTATAATAATTATACTTATGTAATTTTATTTTTATGGATATAATATATTTTAAAGATGAATATTAAGGAGAAAAACATAATAAGGAAATAATACTTATGTTGGAGACTTGATCATTTGTTGGAAAACTCCTTGGAATTGAAGGGTTTGGGATAACTTACTATAACCAGGGGATTAATAATCCATTATGCAATTATTTTAGAGGATATATGGCCATATTTTTAAGGTGATTTCGAGTGTTAGGTTTATGTTTTAAAGGGTTTAAGTGAAACCCTTTTATAAGAGAGGAAAATGGAACTTTTGGATCAGTCATAATATTTTAATAATAACATGAAACTATTCCAATGTAAATGGACCCAAAGTTTGTACCCCTGTTTTACTTTTTATAAAAATTTTATAAATGAATATTTTTTTCATTTTCCAAACAAGGTCCTTTACGACCTTTTCGAAAAAATTAAGGAAAGAATGTTTTTTAACTTATACGGGGAGTGCGGTTATTTTCCGCCGTTATAACACCTTTGAAGCTTCCCTTAAAATCTTATAATAATATTTTAAAAATAAATGTTTTATTTTATAGTTATGTGACTTTTAAATGATTTCAAAATAGAAAGATATATCTCTCTCAAATATTTTTGATTTCATCTATGTCAACATCATTTGATAAATTTTACACTTGTTTGGTGTTGATTTATTATGATACAATCTCCCATATTGTATTGAAGGTTTTTTTATATGTTTGAATGTGGATGTGTTATTTTTATACCATCCATGGTTTCTGGTTAATGTATTAACATTTCATATGCTAGTTTTAATATGAATTTTTATGTTATGTTTCAACCTTTTCATATGAGGAATGAATTGGACTTAGTAAGTGATGGGTGGAGCCCACTATAGATCCTCGATGCATCAGTAGGTCTCATGAGACAAACTAGTGTCTTGGAATAAGGCCTTGAAAAAATCTTATCTTTAGTCTTGGAATGAGGACTTAACTTTGTGGTTATGATGTCCCACATTATTCATTCCATTAATATGAAATTTTCTATTGATATTACATGTGATTATTCGACTAGTAGAATATCCATGTGAATAAGTAAATGGAATTATTTGATTTATTTTTCTCATATTATGCTGAAGTTTAAGTTTAAAAGGCTTGTGGTTTATTCTTATACATTGCCTTAAATGTTTATGCTTATTTATGATAGTTTCCTCTATATTTTTATCCTTACTGAGCACCTGATCTCACCCCTTTATATGTTTTATTTTTTCCAGGATGTGAAGAAGTATATTACGATTAACCTGTAGGAATGGGCTAAGGGATATGAGTGTGTTCAAATGGGACACAATGTTGTTTTTTATTTTAATTTCATGATGTAATGTAAAACTTATGTATGTATCTAGCACTTCCAAGGATACTAAACTAATTGGTCTTTAGAGACTTGATCTCTTGTGATCATGTCAATGTTATGTAATAATGAAATGACTCTGGGTAACTAGGGTCAGGGTGTTACAGTTGGTATCATAGGAAGTTTAGTACAAACCTTAGAAACTGGATTTAGAAAAACTCTGATTATATAACATTACCCTAAGATAGAATTTGAGGATTATTATATAATAACTTCCTATAATTTTGGTAATGTAGAGATTATGTGAGTTTTCCAAGAAATACATCCCTATCTGGATACGAGAAGGTAGAGGTAGCTCTGGAACAGATGTACCTAGGAGTGAAAACTCCGACAAGGAATTTTAGGCTTGACATGGGGTATCCTGGTACACAACAATGGGCATTGCTGCACTCTTGGTTATAAAACTACCAGGGGATATGCTTAGGATAATTAACATTTTCTTCACAAAACATTATGAAGGATTTATGAGTAAATACCTCCCCAAAGAAAACTTTTTTTTAGGATTATGGATTATATCCATAAATTGTTAAATTTATGTTAAGTGTTTTACAAGTTTGGAATTATTTATTGTGATTCATAAACTAATCTAGTGCATGCCATTGTTTATAAATGGAACCTAGTAGAAGGAATGGAAACCATATCAATGCACGTAATCCATGTAGAGATTTCCCTCCTACTCAAGATAATTACAGTGGAGCTGGTGATACAAATGGTGTTGAATAGCTTAAACCATACTGGGACAACTCACTCAGGTTATGAATAATAACCTTACTCATATAGAGCACCCTAATCCACAATGTGGAGGATCAATGTTAGACCGCTTCATGAGGCAACAACTACCAACATTCAATGGTACTACAAATCCATTTGTAGCTGAGAAATGGATAAGTTCTTTAGAGAAAATATTTCATGCTTTGGGGTAGCGAAAGGGAAAAACTTATCATGGTAGTTTATCACCTCACGGGAGATGCATATCAATGGTGGTCATTAATTCAAAACACAAATAAGGATGAAGATATAATGCCCCTACCCCAGTTACCCAGAGTCGGTGCATTATTACATAAAATTGGCATGATCACAATAGATCAAGTCTCGAAAGACCGATTAGTTTAGTAGCCTTGCAATCACTAGATACATTCATAAGTTTTACATTACATCATAAAGTGAAAAACTAAAATAATATAGTCTCAAAATTCCACACTCATATCCCCTTAAGAATATCCCTATAGGTCAGTAATAAAATATTTCTTCACATCCTGGGAAAAATAAAACATAGAAAGGGGTGAGCTTAGATGCTCAGTAAGGATAATAATATAGTAGAATCTTTCATAAATAATCATAAACATTTGGGGAAATGTATAACTAAAACAAAAGCCTTTAAAACTTGAACTTCAGAATAATATGGAAAAGATAAAATGAAATAATGCCATTTACTTATTTACATGGATATTCTACTAGTCGAATAATCACATGAAATATCAATAACCACTTTCATAATGATGGAATGCATAATGTCAGACTATCATAACCACGTAGTCAAGGCCTCGTGCCAAGACTACAAAAAATATTTTGTTAAGGCCTCATGCCAAGACACTAGTTTTTCTCATGACACCTACCGTTTCATCAAGGAGCTATAGCGGGCTCCACCCGTCACTTACTAAGTCCAATGCATTCCTCATATGAATAGTTTTAAACATAACATAAACATTCATATTAAAACTAGCATACGAAATGTCAATATTTTCTCCATAAACAATGAATGGTATAAAAATAACACATCCACAGCCAAACATATCACAAAACCTTCAATACAATATGGAAGTTTTGTATCATAATAAATAAACTTCAAATAAGCTTAAAATCCATCAAAGGATGTTGACATAGATGAAATCAAAACTATTTGAGATAAATATCTCTTTTTTTTGAAATCATTGAAAAGTCACACATTTATAAAGGAAGTAATTTAAAAGATATTTTTGAATCAAAGTGTCCCATACCACTTTGAAACTTTTGAAAAGAAATATAATTTCAAAACATTCATGTCCATATAAATAAATCCTTAAAATAATTTTGAAAACATGGACATTAATTAAAAATATTTAGAAAGATAAATATTTAAAACATTTAATATTCTGATCTTGATAAAGTGTACCTTTCACTAATTCTTAAAATATTCATTTTGAAATCATTTAAAGGTCACATAATTATAAAATAAAACATTTACTTTCAAAATATTCTTATAATCTTTTAAGGGAAGCTTCAAAGATTTTAAAATGGTGGAAAATATCTGCACCCACCGTATAAGTTAAAAAAAACATTATTACCTTAATTCTATCGAAAAGGTTAAAAATGAACTTGTTTAGAAAACGACGGAAATATTCCTTTAAAACCATTTAATAAAATTCAAACAAGGGTATAAATGAATTTAACCCATAGTCTGTAAAATAGTAAGAATTATTTGAAATGCATTTTTAAGAAACATAGATGTGGATGATAAAGAGGTCCCAGAGATAATTACGTATAAATAACCTCGGATAATGAAAAGATTGTGAAATAAACCCTTACCTTGTACTTTTACTTGGTTGAGGGTAGGTTAACCTCATGTATAATGGTGAAATAATTGTTATTAAATTATACAAGAATCATATACATTAATATTATATCATATATGATCTTTTAACATTGATTTGTTAATAATATCTTAGTATTATCATCGTTTCAGGTGTTAACTTACTTGTTTTCTTTTATATATTTTGTTACATAAGTAATTTTTATTATTGATAGATTGTATCTTATTCATATCCATAATTATATCAAGTCCTTAAACATTATTTTTAATCATCAAATGAGAAACATAATTTCATGGATACGATGGGGAATGAATCGCATCGCGTTCGTGGAGACGGTACTCCGTACGTACGCACGAGCGAAAATATCATTCTTTTGATATTAAAATAATATATAATTGGATGTTATATCATATATACAAAATAATTATCATGGTATATTTATTATTTACATCAATTATATATCATTATCATACCCATCCAAATAATAATGTTTTTGAATAATAATTACACCACAACGTGGAGTTTGTAAGCCGTATGTACGTACGTATGGTGACATGTCATTAAAAGGATGGATAGAATAATTAATATGGTTGCAACATATTTATAATAACATCACAGTATATAGAAGATACTGGAGTTATTATTTTATAAAGTAAATAACAAATAAAGAAGAAGTTGAAGAAGAAAGGAACTTGAAAAAGGGTGGTGAAAACATTACCTCTTCTTTGGGTTCTTCCTTTTGATTTGATCAAAAGGTCTCTATAGGTTGGATTTTTTATCAAAATAAGGCCTCTGGGTTGAATTGAGGGAATTTTAGAGGATATTTGGTCAGGGTTTGGCCGAACCAAAAGGCTTTGAAGGTGTGAATAATTGGTTAGAAGTGGTGTCTTTTTATAAGAGGAGTGAGGGGAACCTTAGGAAAAGCTAGAAATATTATTTTATAATAAATTTATATTCAGTTTCTAATGGCTCCAAAGTTTATTATTCAATGTATAAGTTGGGGATGGGTATAAATACTTTCAAGCAAAAGATTTTAGACTGGTTTGTGTCATTATATTAACCATATATTTTAGTTTTAACTCTTAGTTAATTAGTTTGACATTTACCATGTCACTTTGTATTTTTATATTATATAGTTAATAAACTTACTATATACATCCAAGAGACCCCAAAGTAGTCCATTAATGATACTCATATCATGATATAAGTCCTTTGGCCTAAACTTAGATTTTTAGGAATATAATATCAATTAATAATATAATATTTTTTTTTAAAACTCATTTATGTCAATTTTGACACTATTCAATAATTGATTTTTGTTAAAGTCTTAACAACTGTATTAATTCGAACTAAATTCATTTAAGCAATAATATCATGTCATATTAACCAATAAAATTCATTTATATCATCAAAACATTCAAATTATATTTATTTTAACATTTATAATACCAATTATTTGATTCTTTCATTAATAAGGAAAATATTGCATCATTATTGTGTCATAAATAAATTTAATTATTAAAGGTCTAAAAATTATAAATAAAATATCATTATGTAGGAAATACTTTTATATTTCTAATGAATATTTATAGTCGAAAATACAACATACATAACCCTATGTAAAAAAATGTTTCTAAAAGATATATGCTTATGTCATTTTTGTATTTATTTTAACTTAATTAATATAAAGTGTCCTTATCACCTACAAGTGGCTCCATTGGGTCCCAAAATTGACCCAAAGATTCTCATGGTCAGACATGTATCAACCAGTAAGGTTAGGACACGTTTTAGGGTAATTTATTATTATTATAATATTATTTTTTTACCCTTATTTACCGGATTTACTCTTTAATCATGGTAAATAAAATATTTACCGAAGTAATTATTCAAAATGTCTAAAAATAAAAGTTACCTATTTAAAAAATTTGGACATCCTGATTCCAAATATGGAATCCATTTTTCCAAATTCAAAACACAAAAGTGGCAGTAATTAATTTAAAAATAATTCCCATTGTTAAAACAAAAAAGTGTGTTTTTAAGAGATAATAACTATCAAAAGATTGACACTTGTTTATGTCTGGTTTAATTATGAAATTATGTCCAATGAACAACATTGTATTAAATGGTAAAAATATATTCTAAATATACTTTAAAACCACTCAAATTAATAATTTATCACTGTTAATTATTTGTATTAAAAAAAGTTGTTTTTAATTAAAATTTAGTAATTTTCACTATTCATCAAAATATAAAAGTTATCTGAAAAGTACCAAAATTTCACCCTAGGATAATTTTGATATTATGAATCCAAAAATTAAGTCCATTTTGAGATATAAAATTTATAAAATTTAAAAAAGTGGGTATTACTATTCATAACGGCTACTTTGATCGGTCGCGGTGTGTTAGAATCTCGAAGTTGCGTACAACACACCCTATTGTATTATTCAAAGAGAAGCGTACCATGAAAGATTGGGGTGTTACATTCTACCCTCCTTTAATAAATTGTTTCCTTTCAATTTGAAATTTTTCTTTGAAAATAAAAGGTTGAAAGTAGAAAATACCTTTGTGGAAAACCCACCTTGGAAATAAGGTGCATAAAATTTAGCCTTAATAAGAGGGAAAGGGAAATGAAAAAGTCACTACCAAATTATGATCTCGATTAGGAGAACATTGGTGGAAATTAGAGACACATAATTGGAGGAAAAACGTAAATATTTGTAGGGATTTATTGAGGTCATCAATCGCAAACAAGTGTAAAAATGAGGGACTCAAAGCCTTCAATCTATGGTGATTTAAAATATAATCAGTTCAACAAAACATAAGTTATTAGGATAACACATTTTTTTTATATAGATTTCCTAAAGTTTAAGAATTAATTTATTCATAGAATAAGAGAGAAGTATATATATATTTATATACGTGACAAGTAGAGTTTCAACCTTCAACTAATTTCTACCACAAACTCATATTTCACTCAAAAAGATAATAGTACTCAAAAATATTATATTTATCTTAATCGTACAAGGTTCCAAATATTAACACATACCATTTATATTAGGAAAACTATTTTTTAATAACCAGGGAATTCTTATAGGCTAGTGGTAGGTAATAATGGCTTGCCGCACTATGGCTGTGGGTTCGATTCCTGCAGCTTTGTCTGACGCGACGGGTTATCCTCTAACCTACAGGTTGTCATTTTCCTAAAACTATAGTATTATAACATTCCAAAAATAATCTTCATAAATGTTTTAACCTTAAACAATCCTATCCAAAGTTCAACTTAATCCATTCGAACCTTCATAGTTATCCAAAATACCTCTGTTCAGACTCTCTAAAAGGTCTCTAAATTCCAAAATCAATTGTAACATCAGATTCCCCAAACAAAGTAATGTTTCTATTATTGTCACATAATAAAAATCTGATTACCTTAATCATATTAAAACCTTAATGAAAACAAAAAGTACTGTAGTACAATCCTTATATATATCACATTATTCTTATAACCATAATATAGTTCTTGAGTCCAAAAACACAAATACAATAATTATTCAACTTCGTCTGTAGTAACATCATAAGCTTGGTCTTGATCCCTTGGCCTTTTCTGAGGTAAGTTTCCTTGGTGATTAGGGAATTCATTTTCATAATGCCCCATTTCCCTATAATTGTAGCATTCAATATTGACAACCTCTTTCTTTCCCTTGCAATCACGAGTCTGGTGACCTTTTTCTCCACATTTGTAACAAACTCCCATTCCTTTTAGGCAAGTACCAAGGTGTTTATTACCACAGTTATCACATAATGGAAAATCCTTCTTTCCTTTTTTCCCTTTATCTGTCTTTTTCTCCACCGTTCTCTTCTTCTCTTACTTTACTTTTTTGTCATAGGACTTAGAGAATTCCTTTTCTATCTTGATAGCACACGAGACAATATCTTCGTACGATGAGAAGGATTGTGATACTAAAGTTCGGTGGAGAAATGGTTTTAACCCATCAAAGAAACGATCAATCTTACTTCTTGGGTTACGTATATAATCTGCATCATGCCTCGCTAACCTTGTAAAGTTAGACTCATACTTTGTAACATTCTCGTCCTCCTTTTGCCTCAGACACAGAAATTGTCTTTCCATATCCACTTGATGGTAATGAGGAAATTATTTTTCTAAGAAAATCTCTTTAAACTCTCTCCATTACATACTTGATACTTATTCATCTTCCTTTTTATTTTGAATCAATGACCACCATTGATCAGCATCTCCAGTGAGGCGGTAAACTACCATGACAACTTTTTCCCTTTCACTACTCCCCAAAGCCCGAAATATTTTCTCTAGGGAACTTATCCATTGCTCAGCTACTAATGGATTTGTACTCCCATTGAATGTTGGTGGTTGTTGCCTCATGAAGCGATCTAACATTGATCCTCCACGCTGTGGATCAGGGTGCTCCATATGGGTAAGGTTAATAATCATAACCAGAGTGAGTTGTCCCAGTATGGTGATTAGTTGATCAGCACCAGTTGCATCACCAGCTCCACTATAATTATCTTGAGTAGGAGGTCAATCCCTACATGGATTGCGTGCATTGATATGGTTTCCATTTCTTCCACTAGGTGCCATTTCTAAACAATGGCATAAACTAGATCTATTTATGAAGAAAAATATATAATTCCATACTTGTAAAACACTTAACATAAATTGAACTATTTTTGGATATAATCCATAATCATAAAAATGTTTTCTTTGAGAAAGTATATACTCATAAACCCTTCATAATGGTTTATAAAGAAAATGAAAATTATCCTAAGAATATCCCCCGGGAGTGTCGTAACCAAGAGTACAGCAAGGCCCATTGTCGTGCACCAGTTCTCGTTCGAGTCTAGCTCAAAGCGGTGTTTTCGGGTTTTACCCCTAGGTACATCTGTGCCAGATCCGCCTCTACCTACTCGTATCCATACAGGGATGTATTACTCGGAAAACTCACAAAATTTCTACAATACCAAAATTCTAGGAAGTTCTTCTATACTAATCCTCAAAGTCCATCTTAGGTCTATGTGCTCTAATCAGAGTTTATCTAAATCTAGCTTCCAAGGTTTATACTAAACTTCCTCTGATACCAACTATAATGCCCCAACCCCAGTTACCTAGAGTCGGTGCATTATTACATAAAATTGGCATGATCACAATAGATCAAGTCTCAAAAGACCGATTAGTTTAGTAGCCTTGGAATCACTAGATACATTAATAAGTTTTACATTACATCATAAAGTAAAAAACTAAAATAATATAGTCTCCATAGTCCACACTCATATCCCCTTCAGACTATCCATGCAGGTCATTCATAAAATATTTCTTCACATACTGGGAAAAATAAAACATATAAAGGGGTGAGCTCAGATGTTCAGTAAGGATAACAATATAGCTGAAGCTTTCATAAATAAGCATAAACATTTCAGGCAATGTATAAATAAAAAAAAGCCTTTAAAACTTGAACATCAGAATAATATGGAAAAAATAAAATGAAATAATGTAATTTACTTATTCACATGGATATTCTACTAGTCGAATAATCACATGCAATATCAATAACTACTTTCATAATTATGGAATGCATAATTCCAGACTATCAAAACCACGTAGCCAAGGGATCGTGCCAATACTATAAATAAGATTTTGTCAAGGCCTCATGCCAAGACACTAGTTTCTCTCATGAGACCTACCGATGAATCGAGGAGCTATAGCAGGCTCCACCGGTCACTTACTAAGTCCAATGCATTCCTCATATGAATAGGTTTAAACATAACATAAACATTCATATTAAAACTAGCATACGAAATGTCAATATTTTCTCCATAAACCATGAATGGTATAAAAATAACACATCCATAGTCAAACATATCACAAAACCTTCAATACAATATGGAAGTTTTGTATCACAATAAATAAACTTCAAATAAGCTTAAAATCCATCAAAGGATGTTGACATAGATGAAATCAAAACTATTTGAGATAAATATCTCTTTTTTTTAAATCATTGAAAAGTCACACATTTATAAAGGAAGTAATTTAAAAGAGATTTTTGAATCAAAGTGTCACATACCAATTTGAAACTTTTGAAAAGAAATATAATTTCAAAAAATTCATGTCCATATAAATAAATCCTTAAAATGATTTTGAAAACATGGACATTAATTAAAAAGATTTAGAAAGATAAATCTTTAAAACATTTAACATTCTGATCTTGATAAAGAGTATCTTTCACTAATTATTAAAATATTCATTTTGAAATCATTTAAAGGTCACATAATTAGAAAATAAAACATTTACTTTCAAAATATTCTTATAATCTTGTAAGGTAAGCTTCGAAGATTTTACAATGGTGGAAAATAGCCGCACCCACCGTATAAGTTAAAAAAAGACATTATTACCTTAATTCTGTCGAAAAGGTTAAAAATGACCTTGTTTAGAAAATGATGGAAAGATTCTTTTCAAACCATTTAATAAAATTAAAACAAGGGTATAAATTACTTTAACCCATAGTCTATAAAATATTAATAATGATTTGAAATACATTTTTAAGAAACAAGGATGTGGATGATAAAGAGGTCCCAGAGATAATTACGTATAAACAACCTCAGATAATGAAAAGATTGTGAAATAAACCCTTACCTTCTTCTTTTCCTTGGTTGAGGGTAGGTTAACCTCTTGTATAATGTTTAAATAATTTTTATTAAATTATACAAGAATCATACACATTAATATTATATCATATATTATCTTTTAACATTTATTTGTTAATAATATCTTAGTATTATCATCGTTTCGTGTGTTAACTTACTCGTTTTCTTTTATATATTTTGTTACATAAGCAATGTTTGTTATGGATATGTTGTATCTTATTCATATCCAGAATGATATCAAGTCCTTAAACATTATTTTTAATCATCAAATGAGAATCATAATTGCATGGATACGATGGGGAATGAATCACATCGCGTTCGTGGAGACGGTACTTCGTACGTACACATGAGCGAAAATATCATTCTTTTGATATTAAAATAATATATAATTGGATGTTATATCATATATACAGAATAATTATCATGTTATATTTATTATTTACATCAATTAAATATCATTATCATACCCATCCAAATAATAATGTTTTTGAATAACAATTACACCATGACGTGGAGACGGTAAGCCGTACGTACGCACGTATGGTGACATGTCATTCAAAGGATGGATAGAATACTGAATATGGCTGTACCATATTTATAATAACATCACAGTATATAGAATATACTGGTTTTATTATTTTAGAATGTAAATAACAAATAAATAAGAAGTTGAAGAAGAAAGGAACTTGAAAAAGGGTGGTGAAAACATTACCTCTTCTTCGGGTTCTTCCTTTTGATTTGGTCGAAAGGGATCCATAGGTTGGATTTATGATCAAACTAAGGCCTCTAGGTTGAAGTGATGTAAGTTGAGATATTTGGGAAGGTGTTGGATGAACCAAAAGGCTTTGAAGGTGTGAATAATTGGTTAGAAATTGTGTCCTTTTATAAGATGAGTGAGGGGCACCTTAGGAAAAGATAGAAATATTATTTTATAATAAATTCATATTCAGTTTCTAATGGTTGAAAAGTTGATTATTCAAAGTATAAGGTGGGTATGGGTCTAAATACTTTCAAACAATAGATTTTAGAGAGGTTTGAGTCATTATATTAACCATATCTTTTAGTTTTAACTCTTAGTTAATTAGTTTGACATTTACCATGTCACTTTGTATTTTTATATTATATAGTTAATAAACTTACTATATAAATCCAAGCGACCCCAAAGTGGTCCATTAATGATACACCTATCATGATATAAGTTCTTTGGCCGAACATTATATTTTTAGGAATATAATATCAATTAATAATATAATATTTGTTTTAAAAACTCATTTATGTCAATTTTTACACTATTCAATAATTGATTTTTGTTAAAGTATTAAAAACCTTATTAATTGGAACCAAATTCATTTAAGCAATACTATCATGTCATATTAACCAATAAAATTCATGTATGTCATCAAAAATTTCAAATTATTTTTATTTTAACATTTATAATACCAATTATTTGATTCTTTCATTAATAAAGAAAATACTGCATCATTATTGTGTCATAAATAAATTTAATTATTAAATGTCTAAAATTTATAAATAAAATACCATTATGTATTAAATACTTTTATATTTATAATTAATATTTATAGTCTAAAATCCAACAAATATAACCCTATGTAAAAATTGTTTTGCTAAAAGATATATGCTTATGTCATTTTTGTATTTATTTTAACTTAATTAATATAAAGTGTCGTTATCACCTAAAACTGGCTCCATGGGGTCACAAAATCGACCCAAAGATTCCCATGGTTGTACATGTATCAACCAATAATGTTAGGACATGTTTTAGGGTAATTTATTATTATTATTATATTATTTTTTTACCCTTATTTACCAGATTTACCCTTTAACCATGGTAAATAAAATATTTACCGAAGTAATTATTCAAAATGTCTAAAAATAAAAGTTACCTATTTACACAATTTGGACATCCTGATTCCAAATATGGAATCCATTTTTCCAAATTCAAAACACAAAAGTGGCATAAATTAATTTAAAATTAATTCCCGTTATTAAAACAAAAAAGCGTGTTTTTAATAGATAATAACTATCGAAAGATTGACACTTGTTTATGTCCGATTTAATTATGAAGTTATGTCCAATGACCAAAATTGTATTAAATGGTAAATATATATTCTAAATATACTTTAAAATCACTCAAATTAATAATTTATCACTGTTAATTATTTTGATTAAAAAAAGTTGTTTTTAATTAAAATTTAGTAATTTTCACTATTCATAAAAATATAAAAGTTACCTGAAAAGTACCAAAATTTCACCCTAGGATAATTTCGATATTCCGAATCAAAAAATGAAGTCCATTTAGAGAGTTAAAATTTATAAAATTTCAAAAAGGGATTATTACTATTCATAACGCCTACTTTGATTGGTCGTGGTGTGTTAGAATCTCAAAGTTGCGTACAACACACCCTACTGTATTATTCAAAGAGAAGAGTATCATGGAAGCTTGGGGTTTTATAGAAGAAGTATCAAATATGGAATGGAGGGAGTTTAAATAAATTTTTTTAGAAAAATACTTTCCTCGTGACCATCGAGTAGATATGGAAAGACAATTTCTGAGTCTTAGGAAAAACGAGGATGAGAATGTCGCAAAGTATGAGGCTAACTTTACAAAGATAGAAAGGCATACAGAAAATTATATACATAACCCAAGGAGTAAGATTGATTGATTCTTTTATGAGTTAAAACCATTTCTTTTTCGATCATTAGACTCACAATCCTTCTCATCGTATGAAGATATTATCTCATGTGCTATCAAGATAGAAAATGAATTCTCTAAGTCTTATGACTTTAAAGCAAAGCAAGAGAAGAAGAGATCTACTGAACACTCTAGAAATGGAAATAAGGGGAATAAGGGAAAAGTTTAATTTTCATCCTATAGTAAATTTGGGAAGAAACACCCTGGTACTTGACTGAAGGGAATGGGAGTCTGTTACAAGTGTGGTGAAAAAGGCCACCAAGCTCGTGATTACAAGGGAAAGAAAGAGGATGTCAATGTTGAATGCTAAAATTTTAGATAAATGGGTAATTATGAAAATGAATGTCCAAATCTCCAAGGAAAATTACCTCAGAAAAGGTCAATGGAGCAAGGTCAAGCTTATGTAATCACTACTATTGAGGTTGAAGCTCTGAATGACGTGGTGGTAGGTAATTTAATGGTTTCCTCAAATTTAGCCAATGCTTTATTTGATTCTAGATCATCACATTGTTTCGTATATTTCCAGTCTGCTAAGAAAATTAGTTATTTCCAATTTGATTTAACAAGGGATTTTTCACTCAAAACTCTTAAGGGAAGTATCATTTCAATAAAGTTTTGTGAATCAGTTCCCATTAGGGAATATAAACATGATTTATCTACTAATCTCATCGTCATACACATGATTGAATTTGATATAATCATCAGTATGGATTGGATTTAGGACTATTATGCAAAAAATTATTGTAAGAATAAGGAGGGTACAATTTCTGATGATGATAAGAAGTACCTTATCTTTAGAGAAAAAAATTCACCATTTGATTCTTATCTAGATCCACCCCTAGTAGCTCTACTAAATTCAATTATTGGGGACGAAGATAATGAAATAACTATGGGTGGGGAAAGGAATGTTCAAATATATTATGTACTTGTTGTGCAAGAATATATTGATGTGTTTCTAGAGGATTTACCTGGACATCCTCCAGAATGAGAAATTGAGTTTTCCATTGATTTAATTCCTGGTTCAAGGCGCATATCGAAGAACCCTTATAGAATGGCCACTTTGGAATTAGTGTAACTAAGGAAACAACTAGATGAATTGAGTAATAAAGGATTTATTCTCCCTGGTGTTTCTCTATTGGGATCCCATGTTCTTTTTGTTAAGAAGAAATATGGATCTATGAGGTTATGCATTGACTATAGGGAGATCAATGCTATAACAATAAAGAACAAGTATCCCTTACCTCACATTGATGATTTATTTGATCAACTTCATGGAGCTCAATATTTTCCAAAGATTGGCCTTTCATCTGGATATCATCAGTTGTCTGTGAAGAAGTAAGACATTCTAAAGACAATATTTCATACCAAGTATGGGCATTATGAGTTTACAGTAATGCCTTTTGGACTGAAAAATAAACCCTCTGTCTTCATGGATCTAATGAATAGAGTTTTAAAAGAATATATTGATGAATTTTTATTGGTATTTATTGATGATATCTTGGTATACTCCAAAATCTACGAAGATCATGAAAATCACTTGTTCACTATTCTAAAGACTCTTAGAAGAAGTGAATTATATGGGAAGTTTAGCAAGTGTGAATTTTGGCTTCAGGAGATTTATTTTCTTGGCCCTATTGACTCTAAGGATGGAATATCTGTTGATCCTTCTGAGATAAGAGCAATACAAGAATGGCCAACACTGATGAGTATAACCGAGGTACGTAGCTTTATTGGTTTAGCAGGTTAATATTGGCGTTTCATCCAGAATTTTGCCCGATTGGCTAACCAATTAACCAAGATCACATGTAAAGGTGTTAAATTTTTTTGGACAAAAGAGTGTGAAGAATGTTTTGAATAATTGAAGAAAATATTAGTCAATGCTCCTATATTGACTCTACCATCAGGGAATGATGGGTTTATTATTTATAGTGATGCTTCAAAGAAAGGACTAGGTTGTGTCCTTATACAGAATGATAGGGTTATTGCCTATGTATCATGGTAGCTAAAAATTCATGAACAAAACTATCCCATTCATGATCTTGAGTTAGCAGTTGTAATCTTTTCTTTGAAGATATGGAAATCATATCTCTATAGTGAAAAATATGAGATATATATCGATCACAAGAGTTTGAATTATATTTTCTCACATAAAGAACACAACATGAGGAAAAGATGATGGCTTGAACTACTCAAGGATGATGATGGTACTATACACTACCACCTGGGGAAGGAAAATAAGGCGGTAGATGCTTTGAGAAAAAAGGATCATGGAGTTTTGAACAAGATGAGAGTTGAAAGGGATCTTATGTTCATGGATCTAGTAAAGATGAATATGGGAATAATCATGGAAGGTGAAACATCAATACTTTTTCAAATGGTTGTCAAACCATCTTTATTAGAAAGGATAAAAATTTCTCAGACTGATGATGAGTAGTTTCAAAAGAAAATTAAAGCTGTGAATGATGGGAGATTGATTGACTTTGTATATGAAGATGGGATTTTGAAATTTGGGAAGAGACTTTATGTTCCATACATACCTGATCTAAAAAGGGAATTGTTGGATGATTCTCATAGCTTCAATTTGTCTATACACCCTAGTATCACTAATATGTATATATATTTGAAGGAACATTTTTGGTGGGACAACATGAAGAGGGAGATTGCTGATTATGTGTCAAGATGTATGGTTTTTAAACAGGTTAAGGCTGAAAGACAACATCCTGGAGGAGTCATGCAACCTCTTCCCATACCTGAGTGGAAATGGGATGATATTATAATGGAATTTTTCATGGGGATACCAAATACTCCTAGAAGGAATGATGCAATATGGGTCATTATTGATTGTCTTACCAAGTTAGCACATTTTCTTGCAATAAGAGAAGATTTACCACTTGAACGTTTAGCAAGACTATATATTAAAGAAGTTTTAAGACTTCATGGAGTACCCCTATTGATTATTTCTGATCGTGATCCCCATTTTACATCAAGATTATAGAAAAGTTTTCAAAAGGCCCTAGATACTGAACTTTGTTTGAGAACTGCCTACCACCCTCAAAATGATGTACAATCATAACGGACTATTCAAGCCTTAGAAGACATGTTGAGATCTTTCTCACTTGACTTTCAAGGTATGTGGGATCAATATTTACCTCTTATATAATTTTCCTATCACAATATATTCTATTCAAGTATTCAGATGGCACCATATGAAGTGTTATATGGAAAAAGATGTCACACACCAACTTTTTGGGATGATGTTGGTGAAAGAAAAATCATAGGATCAGAACTTTTTGTGGAAACAACAGAAAAGGTGGAGATTATCCGAACCCACATCAAAGCATCTCAAAGTAGGTAAAAGAGCTATGCTGATAACCGAAGGAAGAATTTGGAATTTCAAGTAGGAGATCATGTTTTCTTGAAGGTATCTTCAGGTAAGGGTATTGTACAATTCAGTAAGAAGGGTAAATTAAGTCCCAGGTACATCAGACCTTTCTAAATTCTAGAACAAATTGGAGTTGTCATTTACCATTTGGAAATGCCTCCAAGTCTCTCCAAAGTTCATGATGTGTTCCATGTATCACTGTTGAGAAAAATACATGCTTGACCCAACGCATATACTCACCTATGAAGAAATAGAACTAGAACCTGATCTATCTTATAGTAAAGATCCTATCAAGATTCTTGATACCAGAGAATAAGTGTTGAGAAACCGGACGACTCGTTTGGTAAAATTTCTATGGAGAAACCATAATATGGAAGAGGCAATGTGGGAACCCGAGGAACTTATGATGAATAACTACTAAAATATTTTTATGAAGTAGTATTCTAGAAATTTTGAGGATTAAATTATTTGAGGGAGGGAATAATGCAACACCCCAAGCTTCTACGTTACGTTTCTCTTTGAATAATGCAATAGCTTGCGTTGTACGCAACTTCGCGTTCCAGTACACCACGACCAATCAAACTAGCCATTATGAATAGTAATACCCACTTTTTGAAATTTTATAAATTTTATTTTTCAAAATGGACTTCATTTTTGGATTTTGAATATCAAAATTAGCTTAGGGTGAATTTTTGGTATTTTTCTAAAAACTTTCAATTTTTGATGAATAGTGAAAAACACTACATTATTGTTTAAAACTGAATTTTATTTAAATAATTATTATTTTTATTTAAATGTATTTTAAAGTCAAAATAGATACATAATACCTATATTATTTCAATGTAATTCATTGAAGTCATTTTATAATAAGATTAGATGTATAAAATTTTATTGAATTTTTTAACGTCTTTTACCCACCTTTTAGCCACAATTGAAAATTTGCATAAAACGTAATTTTACCACTTCTTTGAATTGAATTTAAAAAATCCAAGAGACATTATTGACATTATTAAGTAAAATTTGGTTCAATAGGATGAAAATAATTTTTGGTGAATAGTAACTTTTGAATTTTATTTACCATGGTTAAAAGTAAATAGGGTAATTAAAGGTAAAAATGATATTATAATTACCATAAAACATGTCCTAATTCTATTGGATAAATTTATTTCAACCAAAACCAACCTTAGGAATAAAATATGATCATTTTGGTCCACTTGGATTAGATTAGAACATTTAATATTATTTTATTTAAAGAAGAGTTAAAAGTGTTAAATTCAAAGTTTAATAACTAAACCATTTTTAATATAGGGTTATACATAAGATAAATTAGACTATAAATATTAATTAGAAAGATAAAAAATATTTCCTAAATAATTATATTTTATTTATAATTTTTAGAAATTAAATAATTAAATTTATTTATGACACAATGATGATGCAGTAATTACCTTATTATGGAAAGATTAAAATAATTGATATTATAAATATTAATATAATTGTAAATTGAGAATTTTGATGTATTTCATGAATTTTATCAGTTAATATGACATGTTAGGGTTGATTAAATAAATTTTTTTCTAAGTGACAAAGTTTTTATGACTTTCACAAAAACCAAATACTAAATAGTGTCAAAATTGACATAAATGAGTTTTTAAAAAAATAATATATTATTAATTGATATAATATTACAAAAAATATAAGGCTCGGCCAAACGACTTAGATAAGGTTATATATTTCATTAATTAACCACTTGGGATTCTCTTGGCTTTTTATAGTAAGTTTATTAACCAGTTATTATAATAATACAAGAATACATGGTAAAAGTTAAACTATTTAACTAAGAGTTAAATCTAAAATATAAGGTTAATATGGTGACCTCAACCTGTCTAAAACCTATTGGTTGGGAGTTTTTTGACCCACCCCCACCTTATACTATAAATAAATCATTTTTTAGCCATTATAAACCGAATATGATTGTATAATAAAATAATATTATAAGATTTTCCTAAAGTGTCTATCACCTCTCTTATAAAAAAGTACTTACCGTTCTCTCAAAATCACACCTCCAAAGCCATTTGGCTCGGCCAACCCCTGCTAAAATATCCTCTAAACTACCCTCAATTCAACCTATAGGTCTTACTTTGAACATAAATTCAACCTAAGGATCCCTTTTGATCAATTCAAAAGGAATCACCCGAAGAAGAGGTAATAATTTCATCACCTCTTTCAAAGTCCTTTTTTCTTCCACTTATTCTTTATTTGTTGTTTCCATACCAAAATAATAACTTTAGTACCTTATACTTAATTTTATGTTATTATAAATATGTTACAACCATATTCATTATTCTATCCATCCTATAAATGACAAAGTCATTGTATGTGCATACGTACGGCTTACCGTCTCCACGTCATGGTGTAATTTGTTATTCAACACTTCATTATTTGGATGGGTATAATAATGAGTATAATTGATATAAATAATAAATATAACATATTAATTATTCTGTATATATTATATTCCATCCAATTATATATGATTTTTCAATCAATAGAATGATATTGTTGCTCGTGCGTACGTACGGATTACCGTCTCCATGAACTCGATGATATTCATTCCCCATCATAATCATTCAAGAATAATTTTCATTTTATGATTAAAAATAATTTTTAAGAACTTAATATCATTTTGGATATAAATAAAATAAATCCTATCCATAAAAAACATGACTTATATAACAAAACATATAAAGGAAAATGAATCAGTTAACACCCGAAACGATGATACCACTGAAATATTATTAACAAATCAATATTAGAAGATCATATATGATATCATATTTATGTATTTGGTTCTTGTATAATTTAATAACAATGATTTAACTATTATACAGGAGGTTAATGGACCCTCGATCAAGTAAAATCCAAGGTAAGGGTTAATTTTACAATCTCTTTATTTTCCAAGGTTGTTTATATGTAAGTACCTACTGGGACCTCTTTATCACCCACATCTATGTTTCTTAAAAATTTATTTCAAAAAAATTACTATTTCCTAGACTATGGGTTAAATTAATTTATACCCTTTTTTTAATTTTTATAAAAAAATTATAAAGTAATTTTTCCATCATTTTCCAAACAAGGTCTTTTACGACCTTTTCGACAAAATTAAGGAAAGAATATTTTTTTAACTTATATGGTGAGTGCAGATATTTTCTATCATTATAAAACCTTTGAAGCTTCCCTTAAAATCTTGTAAGAATATTTTCAAAATAAATTTTTTCTTTTATAATTATGTGACTTTTAAATGATTTCAAAATAAAAAGAGATATTTCTCTCAAATAGTTTTAATTTCATCTATGTCAATATCCTTTGATGGATTTTACACTTGTTTGAAGTTGAATTATTATGATAAAATATTATATATATTTTTTAAGGTTTTTTGATATGTTTGAATGTGGATGTGTTATTTTTATACCATTCATGGTTTATGGTTTAAGTATTAACATTTTGTATGCTAGTTTTAATACGAATGTTTATGTTATTTTTAACCTTTTCATATGAAGAATGAATTGGACTAAGTAAGTGACGGGTGGAGCCCTATATAGCTCCTCGATGCACCGATAGGTCTCATGAGACAAAATAGTGTCTTTGAACAAGTCCTTGACAAAATCTTATTTGTAGTCTTGGCACGAGGCCTTGACTATGTGGTTATGATGTCTGGCATTATGTCTTCCATCATTATGAAATTGGCTATTGATATTACATTGATTATTCGACTAGTAGAATATCCATGTGAATAAGTAAATGGAATTATTTTATTTATCTTTCCCATATTATTCTGAAGTTTAAGTTTAAAAGGCTTGTGTTTTATTCTTATACATTTCCTTAAATGTTTATGCATATTTATGATAATTTCCACTATATTATTATCCTTACTGAGCATCTGAGCTCACCCCTTTCTATGTTTTATTTTTTCTAGGATACGGAGAAGTATATTATGATTAAATTACAGGAATAGACTAAGGGATATGAATGTGTTCAAAGGGGACACAATTTTTTGGTTGTTTTTCCATTTCATGATGTAATGTAAAACTTATGTATGTATCTAGAACTTCCAAGGCTACTAAACTAATCAGTATTTTGAGACTTGATCTCTTGTGATCATTCTAATGTTATGTAATAATGCACCGACTCTAGGTAACTAGGTTCGGGCCATTACATATAATTTGGTTTTTTCAATTAATTTTTTACATTTTAAACTTTTACTTTTAAACTAGGTAAATAGTTTTTAACTAAGTAATTTTATGTTTTCTTAAAAATATAACATAACTCATATAACCAAATATGGGTGTTATAGAACTCAATTTAACCTATAATTAATCCAATTTTATTTCTAAATACATTAAAATTTACTTTTAAATTAAAATAGGTAATGTGTATAAAAATTGTTTTAGTGGAACAATGACCTTTTGACCATTATGGATTATTAATATTATTTTATATTGATTACCAATTAAATTAGTGTTAATATATCAATTTATGAGTTTAAACATTATATTAAAGTATTAATTTAATTTATCTCAATTTTATTAATTAAATAAAAATTATAATATTTTAATAAAACAATTCCTTTAAAAAAATTATTTTACCATTATCGTGGTAATTAACACTAATTTTACTACTAATATTATCTTTATGCATAAAAAATAAATTGAACTTGTTAAATAATATTGACATGTGGAACTCAAATATGAGATAAATTTTCTTATATTTAATTTCTAAAAGTGATAATGTCTAATTTTTAATATAAGCGCATAAAAACAGTTTTTAGTGTGAAATGTTACTTGAGTTTCAAAAATGTTAAATATGTATTTTATAAATTTCACATAGTATTTTAAAATGATTTATATTACTTATTAAATATATTTTTTTCTATTAAAAGGTTTTCTTAAACATTTAAATTATTCATTCATTATAAAAGTGACTTTTTTTAGCAAAATCCATATTTTTACTGTTCTCCTAAAAATCCATTATTTTAGAAAAAACAAAAAAAAAATATTGTAAGTTAATTTTTATATTCAAAATTAAAAAATGAATTTTATTTTTTAAAATTAAATTTATAAAATTTTCTATTTTAACTTTTAAATAAAATCATAAAATACAATTAGAAATTATTTTTATCAAGAAACAAATTTTTTAAAATACTATTTGTTTTTACTCATAATTTAAATAAAACATTTATAAATCCATCATTAAAAAATATATGTTATATTTTATTTAAATAATTATTTAAAAATAATATAATTATTTTTCTTTAATAAAAATTACAACACATAAAAATATTGATTCTTAAAAAAAATAAAATTTATAAAATTTATATAAAATAACATTTATAAATATATAAATTAATATATTTCATAATATGGTTACTCTTATTCATACCTAATAATTACATGGATAGGTTTTAATGATATAAACAAATCATAGTTTCTTTTTTGGTTTTATGTTTTGTGTGGAGAAAGCTATTGAACATATTTGAATTAATTAGAGGAATAAATATATTAAAATATTAGGTTGTTACATCCACCCCCCTAAATATAGTGTGTCCTAGAAATTTTAAAACTCGTACGATGGGACTAATTTCCATAGGGAGATCCTAATTAACTTTGTACCGGTAGTTGATCGTGGGTCAATTTAGGATATGAAGTGATATTTCCCTATAAGCATTTGATATGATCCCTTCGTAAAAAGTGATAGTTCATTCCTAATACAATCCAAATAAGTGAATAGGAGATGAACCTATAAGGAATAACTTTCCTCAAACGTTGAATAAGTTTCATATAACATGGATATAATAATTAGTCTACAAAAACTTTCTTATTTATATATCAATACATAATAAGTGGAATATTACAAGGCATAATACATTGATGAGTCTAAAGTGACAAATTACTATCTACATTGGAAGAAGTAATTGCATAGGATTTACCTTGTTCCTATGATCTAGGAGGTAGTTGGTGTCGATCATCCTCTTTAACCCTTGGATTAGTGAATTAGTTTTCATAGTGACAAAATTCCTCACATCTAAAACATCTAATCATTAGTGGATCCTTAGGAAGAACATTAACTTTCTTCATTATATCCTTCTTTTTTCCTAGACAAATTTATGCTCAATGACCTCATTTACCACAAGTAAATAATCTTATAGTCCCCTTGAGGTAATTACCTAATTATTATTCCCAAATTCTTAACATATAGGTGGTTGGATATCCTATCTTTCATCATCTTAATTTCCTTAATTTTTATGAGTCTTTATCCTTCTATTCTTTGGTTCAATAAAGGTTTATACTATGGTTATATTTTTAATAATGTTTTTCAATAATTGGTTTGGTATAATCACCATATTTATCAGTCCATCTCCCATTAAAATGGGTTTATCATTAATATAATCATCACATTATCCTTCACATTCAAGGTTAACTTGGTTCCTTCTAGTTCCAACCACCACTAAAACCAAAAGGGTTTAATGTGAGTGGTGTAAAATTATCATTATAAGATATGTATCCAAGATAACCAAAGGTAAATTTAACCTAAATATTTCTCACTTTATATTTCCATCATGTTATCCTATAATTAATTTAATTCTAGTTATATCACTCTTTATTTAACTTATATCTTCATTATTTAACCTATATCATTCCTAGATCAACTTATATCATCCTTGGTTCAACCTATATCATTCAAGATTCATCCTGGTTTACCTTAAGTTGGGTTATATTATACTTATCAACCTAGTCCCTCAAGGTGGCTAAGAAATTAATCATTCATGGTGGTTCATAAAGAGCATATGATTAACCAAATCATATAATCTGGGAGTGTCAAACTAGTTGTGCAGTTGGGCCTCTTTGTCATGCACCAGGTGAAAATTGAGTCAATACCCAAAATACCATTTTTGTGGTTCTTACCCCCTAAGTACATCTATGACAATGCATGAATCCACTTTTAATATAAAAATAGGTATTTATTTCTAGGGAAACCACACACTCTATACTTTACAAAAAAATTAGTGTTTTATCCTATACTTAGAATCCTCCCTTAGACTTGTCCCTATGGTTTTTCATAATTTTCTCTAATCCTGTTAACCAAAATAACTACATTAATCCTAAAAAATAAATAAACCCTAATTTTATTCCAAATATTATGACCCAAACTAAATATAACCTTATTTTACATCATTTCCATAATTTAAACATTACATCTCACAATAACATCACATAGCTTGGAGAACCTTTTGGTTTAGTGTCTTTGAGGAACAGTTACATGGGAAATTTATTTTAAAAAACTTATGAACATTTATCTATAATGAAACTCTTTTATATACCCTTATAAACTTCTCATAAGTTATACTTATCTTTTTAACCTAGGGAATGGAAAAATAAGAAAGGTGTGAGCTCAAATGCTTAGTAAGGGAAAAACTTATCAGCATGTTGTCAAGGGTTAGATCATAAGCATATGATAAAATAATATCTCAAAGAAATTTATTATTAAATTAATATATAAAAATAATAGTTTTCTATAAATCTTGAAGGAAGGACATGTTCTCTCAAAAGAACAAACACGTACCATGACATAAGACTGTGAGATAATCATGTAAGCATATCATAAGGAAACAAAATAATAAGATCATATAATCATAAAATATGTTGTAAAAATATAATAAATTACATCAAAAATATAAGTTAAAGGTAAATATTGAGACCATCATCATAAATTAGACAAATTCCCTTGGTTGATTGGGTTTACTCCCTATTCCCATAAACATAGTGTACAAATTCCCATAGTGGATTTGGTTCACTATCCATTCCAATAAAACATTCTGGAAAAATTCCCATGGTGGATTGTTTTCACTCCCTATTCCCATAAAAACAGTGGATAAAGTCCCATGGTTAATTTGGTTCACTCCACTTTCCCATAAACATAGTGGATAAGGTCCCATGGTGGATTATGTTCACTCTCTAATCCCTTACATTGCATCTTGTGAGATATAAATTTTTAATCAATGCATTAGAGGGATATAAAATTTTTATTCCACCCATCACATATTGAAAATAATACTTATGTGTACCACATGAGTAAAATAAACTATGCATAAACCATGATCATGATCAAACCCCTGAGAAGGAAGTGGGTTTCATAATTCGGATTCAAGAAATAACCGAAGGATAAATCATAAGGATTTACAAGAAGATAGGGAATTAAATTATTTGGATGATCATATTTAAAAATTAAACATAGATCTTTATAAATGAGTTTAAATATATAGATTTCATGATAATTATCTATGATAAGTAAGAATAAAAACATACCACTTGGTTGAATCATTATGAAATAAGTAAAGGATATTTTTAAAGAAGGAAGCCCTTAATTTTTTCTATAAAATCATAAATTAACCAAGAGGTTTCTACGTTAAATAATGAGGTTTTTTAGAATATATTAATGGTTTTAAGACATAATATATGGGTGATTCTTGACATTATACAAGAAATAGGAAAGTTCCATTAAATTGGGTTTACTTAAAAGTGGAAATTTTGATGGGAATTAAAAACATATTTAACCCAAAAAATGAAAAATATATTTAAATGGGTATATATGTAATGTAAATATATACAAAAATACAATAATTACATGAGAATAATATTGCATAAAATTGATAAAAATAAAGATAAATTGTAACTGATAAGTAAAGAGGGTGGTATAGAAGATCCTTGGTGGATTTACTAAATTTTGAATCAAAATTCATTGAAATCTTTAAAATCATATGGTTCTATAATTCTCATAAATTAAATCATGTATTATTCCAAAATACATTATTATATAGTATATACACCATATAAATAAGAAATTTGTGAATAACATTAAAATATCTCTCAATGAGGAAAAATTGAGATGAAAACCCCTATGACTTAAAAATCATTCTAATAAAAACACTTTTAAATAAATAGAGCTTTAATTTTAAGTTAAAATATGATTAATAATAATAATAAATTATAATAAAAATAATAATTGGAAGTATATACACAATTTAAAATAAAATAGATGCATAAAATAACATGTGTCACAAAGAAGGAAGTTTGGATATGGAACCCTTACCTATGTCCAAAAGCATTATGAACTTGAACTTAAATTATTGAATAATTAAATTAATTTCATTAAATATATACCCAAAAACTTATTAATATATATTTCATATTCCAAGTTCCTTTAACTATCATATTTTATTTTATTTTATAATATAGTTTTCTTTCCCACATTGGTTACTTGAGGTTGTTTGGTCAATTTCTTCGTAACTCCTTATGTATGTTGACAATGGTAGAAAGAGTTTTAAAATAGTTTCATAATATATATAATATTAATAGTTCTATGTAAATAATTTTAAGTATTAAATTTATTTTTAAATTCAACCATGATGGGTGGTGATGAAAAATGAAACTCATTACTCATGGAGATGATAGTTCATACATACACACGATTAATGATTCCATTTCTCAATGAATGAGACAAAAATAAGGTAAATTATAATTTGAAATTTCAGTATTATATTTAAATTATATATATCATATTTATTCATCCATTACATCCTTTTTTATCCATGAATTGTGGTGATGAAAAAAATGGAAGATGTCGCTTTTTGGAGATGGTAGTCTGCGCAACGCACTAATGACACTTTTGTTTTTCTTAGCAGATGGAGAGAAATAAATAATGGTTATTATATTAATTTAATAACATATTAATATAATAATTATACTGATTTAACTATATTTTTATAGATATAATATATTTTCAAGATGAATATTAAGTAGAAAACTTAAGAAGGTTATAAACTTAACAAGGATATAATACTTACGTCGTAGGCTTGATCCTTCCTTATAAAACTCCTTGGAATTGAAGGTATTAGATTAATTTAGTGTGACTAGGTGTAACACCCCTAATTTTATCTAAGGTGTAAAAAAATTTAATTCAAGTATAATTATTTGGTTTTTTCTTAATATGAATTCCTAGTGGGTTGAAGAACGTTTCGGGGGTATCTGAGGCTTGTTCAGATCCCAGAGCCCCAAGTTTTGGAGGAAAAAAGTAGGCCTCATGGTTAGTTTAAACCATACAACCCAGTCCACATGGTTTTTTAAAACATGTGTGGTTCTCCATTGCACTACATATAGTTTCACGGTTTTTTCTAACCATTCCTCCCAGGCTACACGACTGTACAAATGTTGAAGACCTTATTGTAGAGGTGTTTCGCAGGGGTTGTACATGGTTATTCAAATTGTTTGCCTAGATCATGAGAGAGGGTACCTATGGATAGTGATTATCACACAGTTTGTGAATGGTTTTTCCAACCACATAGTCAAACCATGTGACCCCTTTTAAAAAGGTGGGTTTACCTTTTTTTCTTTCCCTTCTTATTAATTCCCACCCTCTTTTTTATTTTCCTCCACGCACTGCACCTCACTATCCTTGAAGATATATCAATATCTTCACCTAGGATTTGATCCCTCTTCTTCAATAAAATTCCAAATTAAGTGTCTTCTATCACATTGGATCATCACTGGTGTGATATTTTATATATTACCTTACTTTAATAGTTTCTCTCACCATCCATTGTGCGGTCTTCATGTAGGCTATTTTCCCTATTTTCATAACTTTTGTTTATTTCTTAGTTTTCTCTCATTTTTCTCTGAATTGGAAGTCGATACTGGAAAATTTCTCCTCTACCACCATAAGGTAGGTGGTATATACCTTTTCCCCAAGGTCTTTTCTACTATTAATTTATCACTGTTGTTCCACACGCTGGAACTTCCATACATTAGTCTTAAAATTAATCAATGGATTAAATTAATTATTTGAACCTTAAATGTGATCACCACATAGTACTTTGACTTTGTCTAAGGTTGTTAACCTCTACCCAAACCACCTCCAAGGTGGGTTCATTCAACATCCCTAATATAAAACCACCCTTTAGGGTGTGTGATCTTTCCACCCACTATAGAAGTGTTAAGTAAATTAAATGAGTTAATGAGTGGATTAAATAAGGATAGTGTAACATAGTCTTTAACACTAACATACTATTTTATTTTTATATTACATTTTTTATTTTGGACATTACAGTATGACACCGAAGTTGATTAATGGTATGGAACTGATCATTATTATCATATGGAATCGATATTGATTATAGTATAGTGTTAATGAGGGGATCTAGTTATGGTACCTATGACCCCGATATACATTTTTAGCTTTAGATATTGGGATGAACTATTCCAATTTCACCTTGGACAAGTTCCTTGGGATTGGGGAGGTCGCCTTGGTTTTTAGCCTTGGGACCTAGAATATGTAGGTCTGACACTTTATATGTATATGTAATATATTGAATCTTATAGTTACTTTCTTAATTTAACTTTATGTACTAATACTCATCATTTATAGTCTTCTCATAATTAAAAACTCTTCTCGTAGACTTTTTTATATCTATCATTCATTATTCAGCTTTAATTTTTATACCCGCACACAGTTATAGTTTTTATACATAGGTAAGATTTTTTATAGACACCATTGGTGGTGGACTACTGAGTATATATCATGCCTTGTTTGGGTCATCGATTGGTACCCTGACAGACTTCATAGATGTAGGTAGGGATAAGGTAAATCACCCAATCATGGATTCTTTATTGAATTATAGCATGGGAGATTGGGAGCATGGGACTGAGCCTTGGATTTTGATTCTATTGAATATATCCTTTTTGGACTTTTTGGTTCTTTTAATTTATGTGTGTGTTTGTGTTTCGGCTACTATGTATTCCTTCCTTTTTGTATATCTTAATAACATACTCATCATTTTGAATATGATACCACTTTTTTCTTGATTATTACTACTATATGAATGATTTACTTTCACTGATCTATTACAATTATTATGGTTACACTATTTTTTATCCATTTATCATCATTATGATACTATGATCATGAGGGTATAGTCTCCCCACTATACCGTCATAGACCCTTGCTGCTAGTTGGTAGCCTATGGAATTCGAGGAGGCATTCTTGAGGCTATGTGACTAACCTGGTTCAATTACTTATAAGTGAACCGAGTCCAGGATGTCACAAATTTGTATCAGTGTTGTTTTCTTTTTCTTTGTCTTATTATTTTGGGTTGGTATATAGGAGACTAAGATATGTTGTAATTTTCTAATGATCATGTGCTTGAAAGCAGCTAACTCATGTATGGGGAAAATTCAAAATTTCTTGTTATGGTACATGTTTTTTTGAAATATTTCTGTTACGGTTTCACTGATTTCACTATTAAGTGATGCACATGAGGTTTGGTGTTTATTTTTTTCATATTATTATTCATAATTTATCTTTGGCCTAGTATGGAAAGGAATAATTATTTATCCATAATTATAATAACCTTAGAGATTCTCATTCCATGCATATTTCATTCAATGAAGGTTTCATTATTTGATTGCATGATACTTTTTGAGCATGCCTTGAGTGATATATTTGTTATGAAACTAACATTTCTATAGGAAAAAGGGGATTAAATAATTGGTTATTAATTTTTCTATATCAACATAAATATTGTTTTTCCATATATTTTAATTATTCCACCTTAATTAACAAATTATCACATGTTTAAGCTATGTAATTGTGGTTACATTGACTAAAATGTTAGTTTATTTGAATATATTAATTTTAATTTTAATTTAAAGAGTGTGTGTCTATAAATTGGGAATGTAGATTCATCTAGTAAAATCATCTTATATTACTTGTTACATTATGTTATTAGATGTAAAGGTATGGATTAGTTGCATGAACTACCAATTTTAATTTATAAAGAATGTACTTTTATAAATTGGGAATAGTACTTCATTTAATAATTATATGATATAAATACAAGAATTGATAAATCTTAATTAAAATATGGTTTTCATTAAATAGGGATTCCAATTGAAACTTAAAGGGTGTTTTCCTCTATAAATTTCAATTGACACTATATATACCAGGTCCCATGACTAAAACAGAGAGCTTGACCTAGACCCAACCTTGGTATTGGGAAGTAGGTTGTGTCTCTTCTGATTATTTATAGTTTAATATGTTTCTCAGACATAGATTTAAGAGAATACAAAGGTGTTTGACTTACTTATAGTAAGGGTTTTACCTATCCTATTATTATGTATTTAATATTTACCGTAATGAAATCCTATATGAGTAGTGATCTTGGAATTTGTAGAGATATTACACAATAATTTCATCTAATTGTGCACTAAGATGGTGGTGATGACCGTGATTCAAAGATGGTAGGCCCTGAGCCACCAATGTTACCTATGGTAGTTCTACCTATGAAACATCCTGATATTCTTGACATAGGAAATGAAGCTCAATTTTTAGAGGGGTTTTTAGTAACTTATACACACTATACAGGGATCTCTATGACCTACCTCTTCTATGGAAGAGTTGATGTAAGAGTTTTAGTAGTAGAATCCATCTACTTTTTCAAGGAATGGTGTCCCCCATGGTGTAGAGTTATAGCTAGAGACCATCTTATCAATCTTTGACCATTTGGAAAATTATCCAGAAAGGAGGTTTATGCTTGGGATGTATATGCTTCATGGATATTCCAAACATTGGTGGGATATCTAGAACTAGGTAGATCAGAACTGCGAAATGATATGGAGGGATTTAAAATCTAGATTCTATGATTACTTTTCTCCTAATACTTTAAGGGATGACTGTTCTAGGGAGTTTATACACCTAAAGTAGGTCGCTATGTTTTTTTATGGATGAATCGGCTTATTTCACAAAGCTTTAGCAATTTGTGATTATCTATACCACTGATGATCTTTCCAGAGTGAGATGCATTGAGTATGGGATCAATCATCCTATTAGACCTCATGTGAATGTATTTCAGTTGACTATGATGTATGAAATAGTAAAATAGGCTCTTAATATTGAATGTAACTTGAGGGATGTTGGAGGTAGGGATCAAAGTGGACCAGTTTCTCAACCCAATGGTGTAGTACCTGGTGGTAGGAAGCATCGCTTTAAGACCTATCATGAGGGAAGTACCAGTTAGAGTACCCATGTTATAATTTTTTTAGTTTTTCACCAGTGTGGAAAGAAAGGGCCTGTAAAAATTTAGTGTGATAGGGCCCCGGTTGAGTGTTGATTCAACGATGGGATAGGGAATTTATAATAGTTTTGCAGAACCTTCCCTCCAATGTCTAGTGAGTGAGGATCTATATCGACTCTAGGTATTGTAATAGGATTAGAAACTCTACATTAGGCAAGGAGATGGAGTTATACTGTCTGATCAGGATATGGGTTAGTCATGGATAAGGGAGATAAACACCAATGGTACAGCACCAACAGAGCAGGCCTGCTCAGGGAAGTCAGGTTGTATCTCAGGGCCATAGATTAGGAAAGATTTATATAGTGAATATCATGCCATGGGAGTAGAGTCCCAATCCTTTTATGTTTTGAGGTATAATTTTAGTAGCATCTACCTTGGCATCATATTTATTTTATATATCCATATCCCACTCCTTCATATCTATATAAATTGTGGAAATCCTTAGGCTTGAAATTTAATACTTATGTGGAATTATGAAACTTAATATTCCATTAGGAATATGATCGGACAGTGTACACCAGTGTAAGGAATTCCCCCTTGAGTTAGGTAGCTATCATTTCTTATGGAACTTCTTCATTCTCAAGATGATAGGATTTTACATCATTCTTAGAATGGATTAGTTAGTTTCTTACCATGCTTGTGTCAATTACTATCATAATAGGGTTTCCTTCACATCACCAGAGGGTGATATTTATATTCACAAGGGTGAATGGGATGTTTAGGAAAGTTGAGATTGACTAGATCTTCATGGGTTAGATAGAGTGATAGCTGATATTTCTAGCCTTTATATGGATGATCAAGGAATGTGTCGGGATGATTTTTCCCCTGTGTTAGATCATTTTAGGGATGTATTCCCATAAAAATTTTCTATATTACCTCATGATATATAGTTGTATTTGTCTATTGATCTAGTTCTATGAGACACACTAGTGTCCATTCCTCCTTATAGGATGGTTACCACTAAGTTTTAGGAGCTTAAGAGATAGATAGAGGACTTGAGAGCTAATATTTTCATATGACCCAACACTTCACCTTGGGGTTCACCCATTCTTTTCTCCAAGAAGGTGGATGGAGACCTCGGGCTTTGTGTGGATTACTTGAAATTGAACTATCTTACTATGAAGAACCAGTATCCTATACATATTATCGATGACCTCTTAGACTGGATTCTGAAAGAGAGGGTTTTATCTAAGATCGATTTGAGGTCAAGTTATCATCAGGTATATGTCTGACCTGTATACATACCACATATAGTTTTTTGAATAATATATGGCCTATATGGGTATTTTTTATTCTATTATGTATCATAAAAACACCCTCCATTTTCATGGATTTGATGAATTGGGTTTTCAACCTGTATCTGGATTAATTTGTCATAGTCTTTGTGGAAGATATCTTGGTGTATTCACTCACTGACATAAACATTTCAAACATCTTGATATCATAATGAATTAACTAAGAGAGAACTAGTTATATTCTAAGCTCATCAAATTCCACTTTTAGATTGACAAGGTTCACTTCCTAGTTCATATTATTTTAGAGGAGGGAGTGTTTTTTGACCTAGAGAGGGTGAATTTCATAGTTTCCTAGGAGTATCTCAAGAATATTTTTCACATCTAAAGTTTCTTAGGGACATATGACTATTATAGGTGATTCATTATAGATTTCTTTCATCTTGAATCACTACTCACATGATTAACCAAAAAAGGGGGTGAATTTTATATATTCTGAATCCTGTGATAAATCTTTTTAGGAGCTGAAAGGGCGACTGAATTTAGCACCAATACTGATTCTTCTAGAGCTAAGAAGAAGATATAACCTTTATTTTGATTCATTAGGTATCAATCTAGTATCTGTTCTAATGTAGGGAGATAGAGTCATGATATACGGGTCTCATCAGTTGAGGCCAAATAAGAATAATTGCCCAATGTATGATCTTTAACTAGTAGTTGTGGTTCATGTCTTGTGTTTTTGGAGGCATTATTTACTAGGAGAGAATTTTTTGGTGTATACAGACTAGAAAATCCTTGGGTATATCTTTAAAAATCGTGACTTGAACCTCAAATAGAGAAGGTGGGTTGAATACCTAAAGTCCTTCAATTTTGATCTTGCCTATGAAACGGTGAAGGGAAATGCTATAGAAAATTATTTGAGTTAGAGGACTCAAAAATAGGTGTTTCAGGAAGCCAGTAGTAAGTGGTAGCTGATGTACCTATTTTTTGAGATACACTTATATGTACAAGAGCATCACAGACAGTTCACCCTTAAAGCTTTAGCAGTGACCTCTTCACTTCTGGAAATAGTGAACATCAGGTAGCTTTCAGACCCCGAGGGCTTAGTCCTAAGATAAAGTGTTTCAAGAAAGGACCCACCATCATGATGGATCATTGATAAGGATGAGGTATTGTTCATACATTTATGCATCTAGATTTTTAAAAAAAAATCTAGGATGAATTGATTTGAGAGTCTCATGCCTCTACTTGGGTGGTATACTCTGGGCTTATAAATATGTATTGTGATCTATGTCACCAATACTGGTGGCCTGGAATGAAAAGGGAGATAGCTAGATTTTTTATTCAGTGTTCCACCAATCAGTAGGTGAATGCAGAACACTAGTGACCAGTAGGTATTCTACAGTCAATTCCCATTCTTGAGTAGAGATGGGATAATGTCACCATGGATTTTGGGACTAGCTTACCAAGATCTAGTAAAGTCAATGATGTGGTACGGGTGATCATTTTTAAGATCACAAATGTTTCTCTCTTTTACTAATCGAGGATACACTTTCATTGGATGAGCTCAGAAGTCTACATGGTTAATAGATTATCTGACTTTAAAGAGTTCCAAGAACTATTGTATCAGATAGAGATGCTCGTTTTACTTCTTATTTCTGGAAAATGTTGTAGAGGGAATTAGGTACAATGGTACTTATGAGTACATCTTACCACCCTCATACTAAAGGGTAGTCTAAGAACATGATTTAGGTATTATAGGACATTATTAGAGCATGAATCCTTGATTTTGAAGGTTCATGGGAGAAACATATACCTCTATATGAGTTCGCTTAAAATAATATATTTTAGATGACGATACATATGTTTCATTATGAGGTCTTATATGGTAGACTTTTTCATTCACCTCTATATTGGTTAGAGGTAGGGGAAGCATCATTACTTGGACCTTATCTCATTCAGGAGACTTCAAAGAAGGTTTAGCTGATCAGGAAGTGAATGGATACAACTCAGTCTAGGTAGAAGTCATATATCAATCTTCATTGATGACCTCTAGAGTTAAAGGTTGGGGATCAGGTATTATTATGCATTTCAAATAGACTAATCCATTAAAGGTTTAAGTGTCAAGGTAAGTTATCACTTAATTTTTTTAAACCTTTTGAGATTTTATAGAGGTTCAGATCCGTGGATTATCAGATATTTCTACCTTAGAGATATAAATCTACACATGATGTCTTTCACATATCTCAGATACATCTCTATCACTCAGAACCATCTTATGTTTTCTAACCTGATGAGGTGGAACTGGATTTTGATGCTTCTTTTAAGGAGCACCTTATTAATATCATGGATCGGATCATGACGGCTCTTTGAGGTGGGTTAGTTTCTTTATTTTGGGTGATATAAAAGCACAACTATTAATAAGATGATACATGGGAAAGAGAGGCTCCAACGTACATTCTCAGTGGCCAGATCTTTTCTCAAATAATGCTTTATTACCCATGGAAGGGAAACTCTAGAACGATTTGTATTAAGTGAGGGATGGTGTAACACCCTGGATTTTATCTAAAGTAAAGAACTTATAATTAATTTTTAATTCTTTGGACTTGTCCTAATATGAATGAATAGTGGGTTGAGGAATGTTTTGGGGGGGTATTGGGGGCCTGTTAGGAGCCTAGATCCCCATGTTTTGGAAGAAACAGGTGGGATTCATAGTTAGTTTAAACCTTGAATACAAATATGTATGGTTTATTAAAAAAATTGAGGTGCTCCAATTCACTACATAGAGACACATGATTTTTTATAACCATTCAACCCAGGCCAAACAGCCATGAAAATTCTACAGATCTTATTGTAGAGATTTTTTGTATGGGATGTGCATAGTTAGTATAACTGTACACCTAATCCATACAAGAGGGTTCCCATGGATAGTGGTTGGTGCATGGTTTGGCTAACCATGTGGAAAAACCATGTGACCCATTTTAAAAGGGTGTATTTACCTTTTTCCCCTCTGTTTTTATTAATTATTATCATCCTTTTTATTTTCCTCCATACAAAGCACCTCACCACTATTGGAGAACTCTAAACCTCCTCACTTAGTCTTTGATCCCTATTCTTTTATCATATTCTAAATTAAGTGTCTTATGTCATGTTATATGACCATCATTAATAGGTTTGATATATTACCTTCCTTTCTTGGTTTCTCTCACTATTTGTTTTGTGATCTTCATGAAAGGTCTTTTTCTCTATTTTTTAGTATTTTTTCTATTTCTCTATTTTATCTTATTTTAATCTAAATTAGAATTTGATACAAGATGATTGATACTCTACCACCCTAAGGTAGGTGGTTTATACCTTCTACGTAAGGTCATGTTTCTTATTAAATTATCACCATCCTTCCGTACACCGAACCTTTCGGTCATTGATCCTAAAATTAAATAATGTATTAAATTAATTTTTTTAACCTTAAATGTGATGTCCACATTGTACTTTGAGTTAATGAATGTATTAAATAAGTATATTGTAATGAAATGGATGTTTTATTGGTTTGTGACATGATATGGATGATTGTACTGGGTATGGACACTAACATAGACCTTGAATATTATATTAATTGTTTGATTGTGGACATTATGGTATGGAATTGATGTTGATTAAAGGTATGGAATCGATCTTTATTATTGTATGGAACCAATATTAATTACGGTACGACATGGATGAGGGGATTGAGGTATGGAACCTACAAGCCTAATATACATTTATATCATCAGATATTAGGACACCTCAACCATGGGGCATGGGTTTTTGGCCCATGTAGTTCTATACTATTCTGATCTCACCTTGTACAATTTTCTTTTACTCAAGTAGGTTTCTTTGGTTTTTAGCCTTGGGACCTGGCCCATGTAGGTATGAAAATTTATATGTATATGGCATACGAAGAAGCTCATAGTTACTTTCCTTATTTATCTTTATGTAAAAATATTCATCATTTATAGCATTCTCATAATTAAATCCTCTATTCATGGATTAATTTATATTTTTCATTCATTATACTGCTTTACATGTTATACCTACACATGGTTATAGTTTTTATATACATTATGGTTTTTTTATAGAAATCATTAGTATTTTCCTAATGAGTATATCTCACACTCTATTTAGTCCATTTATTGGTACCCTAATAGACTTCATGGATGTAAGTAGGGACAAGGTAAAGCATCCAGTCATGGATGCCTGATTGACTAATAGCATGGGATCTTGGGAGCATGGGACTGAGCCTTGGATCATGATTCTATTAGAGATAACGATTTTTCCTTTTTGATTATTTTTATTTACATGTATGTATGTATGCTTGCTTCCTTTTATTCCTTCCTTTTTATATAGCTCTATGACATACTCATCATTTTGTATATGATGCCACTTTTGGCTTGATTATTACTATTGTTTGGATGATTTAATTTCACTACTATGTTTTCATTATTATGATTTTTCTATCTATTTATCAATTTATAATCATTGTTATATTATAATAATGAGGTTATAGTCTCCCAAATATACCACTATAGACCATCGTTTCTAGTTGGTGTCCTTTGGAATGCAGGGAGGCATACCTGAGGTCATGCGACCAACTGGGTTCGGTTACTTATAAGTGAACCAGATTTGGGATGTTACACCAAGGGATTAAGAAAGTAAGATATACCTCTAGGATAGGTTATTTGGAAAAAGTTTAAATGAAATTTTTAATGGTGTGTATATTTAAAAGGTTTTAAGTGGCCCCTTTTATATGAGAGGAAAAGGAACTTTTGAAAACACCCTTTATATATTAATAATTCCATGATACTATTCAAATGTAAATGGATACAAAGTTTTAAACTAATGGAATATGGGGTTTCTTTTGGTCGATAAATACTCAACCAAGTATTTCCACACATGTTTTAAACATTTTGTTGGGTTTTTACTATTATGTTTTTTACATTTTACTCTTTTACTTTTAAACTAGGTAACTAGTTTTTAACTAAGTGAATTTATGTTTACTTAAAAATATAATATAACCCATATAACCAAATTTGTGTGAATTTGAATAAAATTTAAACTCGATTTAATCTAATTCAATTTCTAAATACTATAAAATTATCCTTTAAATTAAAACATGTAGTGTGTAGAAAAACAATTTTAGTAGAAAAATGACATTTTGACCATTATGGATTCTTAGTCTTATTTAGTATTGATTAAAAATTAAATTATTATTAATATATTTATTTATTGGTTTAAAAATAATATTATAGTAATAATTTAATTTATATAAATTTTATTTATTAAATAAAATTATATGATATTAATAAAACGGTTCCTTTAAAAAACTATTTTACTATTAGCGCAGTAATTAACACTAATCTTACTCCTAATATTATCTTTATGCATAAAAATGAAATTGAAAATTTCAAAAAATATTGAAATGTTAAAATCAAATAGTAAATACATTTTCTTATATATAATTTCTAAAAGTGATAAAGTCTAATTTTTAATATAAGCGAATAAAAATAGTTTTTAGTGTGAAATATTACTTGAGTTTCAAGAATATTAAACATGTGTTTTATAAATTCAACATAGTATTTTAAAATAATTTATATTATTTATTAAATATATATTTTTAAATAAAAATGGTTTCTTAAACTTTTAAGTTATTCTTATATAATAAAAGTGACAGTTTTTCGCAACATCGATATTTTTACTATTCACTTAAAAATACATTATTTTAGAAAAAATCCAAAAACTTACTAAGATAATATTGATATTCATAATTAAAAAATAAATATTATTTTTTCAAATTTAATTTCTATAATTTTATATTTTAACTTTTAAATAAAATCATAATATACAATGAGAAACTAGTTTTATAAAAAAAATAGCTAATTTAAAATATAAGTTGTTTTTATTCATAATTTATATAAAACGTTAACAAATCCATCATTAATCAATAAATATTTTATTTTATTAAAATAATAATTTAACAATATTATATGTAGTTTTATTTAATAAAAATTACAATGCATAAAAAGATAGGTTCTTAAACACAGTAAAAATTAAGTAAATTTGTATACAATAAATTTTATAAATATATAAATTAATATATTTCATAATTTGATTACTCATGTTTATACCTACTAATTCCATGTCTAGGTTTTAATAATATAAACAAATCACAGCTTTTTTCAGTTTTATGTCACATATGAAGTATGATATTGAACATATTCTACTTAATTAGAGGAAAAAATATATTAAAATCTCAGGTCATTATAATGACCCCATATGGGTAGGGTTCTTGGTATAGTGGGACTGATCATAGTAAAGTTGATATGGAATTTGGATATATATAAGATATGAATTAAATTTACTTGGTTCCATATCAAATATCATATTTAGGATTCAGATTCAATTTTTAATGGATTCCATGCATGGCACCGAGATTAGGGTGGTTTTGATATGATCTGAGTGTGAGTTAGATCAATGGTGTGATGATGATCATGTGAGATAATGATGATTGGTTTGATTGGTTAGTGATGAAACCATGTAATTTCATCAAGGTTTGGTTTTAGGATTTGTTTTAAGTGAATTAAATGATCTTGGGAAGCCTATCAGGATTTAGGCATTGTGGTTGAATGATGAGATAGTGCACCGACAAGTACAGTCGTGCATTTTTTAGAATAGTTGGCCCAATAAGGATAGCATGGTGTTTTGCATATAATTAGATGTGATGGGTTGGAAACAACATCATACCCATTTTATTTAGTATAGAGGATGGGTTTGAGGGTTGGTTGTGTCTTTTTAAGGAAATTTCAATGTATTTAGGCCTTGTTCATGGATAGTGGATACTCTGATTCAGTTGGAAATCAGAAGGCCCATGACACACTTCTAACATCGTAGTTGTTGGATCTATTCGGTGAAATATCCTGAACATTTATCATCTCTCTATTCTCATCAACCATGTGATAGGATTATCTGATTCATCTAGGTTATTCATTCACCCTGAGTCATCTTCTCCAGCATGCTTTGTATATGATTTCTACTCGCTGATATCTCTATGGGTGACATCGATAGAAGCTCGATCTGAGACTTATGAGCTATGTTTGAGTGTTTTAAAAATTCATGGATGATCAAAATATGATACAATTTCATTTTCATCATTAATTGAAGATCAAAATATCGATATATAGTGTATTGTGGAAATTATTTTTATGGTGATGGTGATTATTTGTGAAGAAATTTGTTCGGTGATGATCGATGCCTATAAATACCTAAGTCGGTCTTATTTTCTATTTCCATTTTATCTCACATTTGAGAGTTTTTTAGGAGATAAATGGAGTTCCATGACCGTTTAGTTTACAAATGGATCCGTGCACCTTCTATTTGCATGAAGAAGTTTATACTCTTGCAGGAAACCTATATGTGTAGTGCACACTAGTGTTGCTTTGTGAAGAACAAGGTTCTGTGAAGAAACCAAGATAACATGTTTCTCTTACATGTGTATCTACTGGTTTTTTCAAAAATAGTTTGAGATACCATGGGATAGTATATACTTATGTTGTAACTCATGAAGAATAACTTGCATGCATATACTATTAGAAGTAAATAGTGGACATATATTTTTTCATGAAGCTTAGTACATGTATGCATGATTTTTCATACATAAGTATAAGAAGAAGTTTACATATACATACATTAAGTGAGTTTATTGTGTATGATTTGATAAGGTTGTATACACTAAAAAAATAGTGCATAATACATATGCATTTACATGAATTAAGACATTAGGTGGGAAGCTCTATGTATCATCTAAATATGCACATGTGAGATATCATGCATATACCTTTGTGTATAAAGAATAAGTGAATGGTGTGTGTGAACTGTGTAGTGAGCATAGTGGAAAGTGTGTATTTGAGAACTCATATGAAAAACAGTTACATGAATTAAATCATATTTGCATGCATGCATGAGAAATGAAAAGATAAGGCTATGCATTGTTTATATATGCATGATGTTTGAAAAGGTGCACATGGAATATTTGTTTCTTAATCAGGGAGAAAAGTTTTGAGACTAAAGCCAGGACAATTTTATCATCAGTATTTCAAGAGAATTTATGTGTCTGGGTTTTTAGTGGTTAGTAAGGTCGGGTATTCAGTATAAGAAAGAATTCTTTCAAAAGTAGTGTTGTACTGAGTCAGATGATTATATTCAATGATCAAGATTATTTGATTAAGTCCAGTATCAATGAAAAGGAACTTGAATTGTACAAGAACCAGTTTAATCAAGATCATGGAGGAGAATATTAAATTGATCATCCTATCTATGGATTAAATATAATGAATAAGAAGTATCTTGTGACTGGGGGGGTATAACCAATTTATAATGAGGCTCTAGATACTAGGGGTCTAACCGGTCAAATGGTTGGGGGTCTAACCAACTGAGGTTGAATAGTTGGATTGTTGGGGTGTATAACTAGAATCAACTAGAGGATCGATTACTGGGGTGTATAAACAGTTGTTTCCTGAATCATTATAATTGATAAAAAGATAGTGGATAATCCATGTTAGGGGGTCTAACCAATATGGAAAGTATATAGTTCTTAGTATCAAACCTTGTAAAAATATTGTGTGTTATGTCTCATTTACTTTCAACATTGCATGCATGATCCACTCGTCCTAATAGATACCAGATCTTTGATTTAAAAGTTAAAAATAATTCAATAAAATTGGTCACATCTGGTTCACCCCCCCCCAATATGACTGCACAATCATTGGAAACTTTAATTAGTATTAGAGGATAGTCCACCTCTGATTGGATCTACTATACTTTTCCAGTTATTTTTTTCAGAAGTATATGAAGTACATATTTGAGTTTGAAGAAAATTTAGAAGATATTTAGATGGAAATGCCTATCAATACTCATGATGTTAAAAAAATTTATGTTTTAGTAAAATTAGAGAAAAAATGGAAAAACATAGTGGCAAAGAATCTGAAGAAGAATTCAAAGATGAATGAAAATCAACTGGTATCTAAAGGCACTCAGAGTGTAAATTGTTCAGTGAAATTAGTTAATGAATCAAGTTCAAGTTTTGATGATGATATTCTCTATTCTAAAATCATAAATAATCTGAATAAACATCCCAAATAAATTGTCACATGTATGACCAGAGTTTTCAAGGAACTTCGGAATGAAAACTTATTGCTAGAAGAAGAGGTAGATGTTATGGAAGAATCATTGACCGAAAAGGTTGGCATAGCTAGCACTCTCAAAAAACTTATGAAAGCTAAGTAATAAATAATATATATTTACAAAGAAAGATATATTGGAGCTATTGAATAATTGTAAAGTAATATTTTTGAGAAATAAATTTTCTAATTTTTTTTATAGAAGCTATCCATGCACTGGAAAAGCTACACATTACATCTATAAATGTCAAAGATTCTCATCTGAATGATAAAGTAGAAACTATCAAGGAACTTGATAATTTGTTACTGAAGGAAAATCAGATGCATGAAGATGAGATTTATAAGATTAATATTTATTGGGAATAAAGCATGAAATATGTTGAATATGAGAAGATTTCTCTCAACCTAAAGTTTCTTGAACAATAAGTGAAACTAAGAAATATGGAAGAGATAAAATCTGAGACTTCTTATATTGTTGAGAAAATAAATCTTTACAAGGATTAATTTAATAAGAATTATATTTCTAAAAATACTCAATCTAGTGAAAATAAGAGCTTGATATTGTATAAGGATAAATCTACCACAGAATCTTTGAAGAAGGTAACCCTTTCTCATGATAAATATATGTGTACTAATGTTGTCTTGATGACTTGTGAAAATTAAACATTTAAATCTGGAAAAACATGGGTGAAGAATAATATTCATAAATCCACAACATATTCAAATATGGATGTGAAGAAATGTAGAAATTCTTATTCCCAAAAGAAATCACAGAAGAAGAAATGTGCTACCCAAAAATTGAAAAATGTAAAAGATAGTTAGAATGTGTTATAGAAGAAGAAATAAATATTTTTTGGATACTATTGGTGTTGTTGTAAGTTTGGTCATTAGGAAATTAATTTTTGGTAAAATATATTATTGTATGAAAATTATATAATGCCTTCATTTAGGGGGATCAAAGCTGAAGAAAAGTGGAAACATACACAATAGAAGCATAATTCACAAAAAAAAGAATCAGTTAATCAAGAACAGATATGATTACTTTAAAAATTTATGTGATTATTGCAATATAAGTGGTCACCATTATGTTGAGTGCTCATATTTAACAAACATTCACAAATCATCTGTTGATGTAAATAGAATATCACAATAAAAATTAAATCAAGTAAGAAATGAAGATGATAGGTCAACCTTGGGATGTGAACATATGAAGAAGATTTTTAAACAAGAAACTCCTAAGAAGATTATAAAGAATGATGTGAATAGTGTCTCTAAATAAAATATGTCTACATTATGGTAATAAAGTTCACATCATGGACCATTGTCAATTGTCTATTCATACTAAAGGAAGAAAGCTGGAATCAAAGAAATAATTGATCCAGAAAATAAATAAAAAGATTGATTTGGTGAAAGACATCTCTAATAAATAATATAAAAAGATACCTAAAAGTGGTAATTTGTTGAATTATAATGTTGTGTGTGACAAATGCAACATGTCTGGACATTCTGGTAAAAGTTGTTTGAAATGGAAATCTAGTCAATAAGAATTCTTGAAAAATAAATGGAAATCATTTATGACTTCTAATGTTAGAAAAAAAATTATACACACATAGTTAAGACTAAGCATATTCCTAAAGAGTGTTTTATCATATTGATATAATAGTTGGAAGAGGCAAGAAAGATGGAGCAATAATATAGAAATAAAATTACTTAGTTATCAAATGTGAAGAATCCATTTTCATCTAAGAATATTTCTAGGTTGAGGAGCAACTCTCAGCCTTAATTATCTAACAGAATAGCATTGAATAACCACCTTATTACCACATTTATTGTGTTTTTTTCATGTAGGGAATTAAAGGTGAAGAATATATTCAGGGGGATACTAGAATTTATAAAAGTTGTAAATATTTTACAACTTGAAATATGTCCATCATAGAATACTATTTTCATCATGTTTTCAATTTTCAACATCTCAAATAATCTTATAATACATTTGGAATTTATTCTTAATGAAATTAAATCATTATGAAGAAGTTCTTTTTGAATATCTTTAGGGGGCACAAAAAATTAGTTATTAGATATTTCTATCTCGGTTTGCATCATATGAATGTCATAAATTCTGGATAAGTATGAATCTGATCATTATAAAAAAATCAGGAATTTGAAGCTTATTATCATTGATGTATGATTGATTACATCTCCTATTTTCATGATAAAAATTATCAATTATACAAGGAAGAGATTTATTATTTAATGAAAAAATGGGAAATACATACTTGCACTTGAATGTTTCTAATCTATTTTTTTATATATGTGTAGGATATTAGTTAAAAATCTTTTATAAAATTCCTAAAAAGTTTTAGTGATTGGTTTCACATGCTGTAAATTCTTTAAATAAATCGATGTTAAACTTGATCACTCTTGTTTTCTACACATAGCATTGCTCATATAGACTTAGAGATGATTAATTTTAGCTCTTTGCTAAGATAGTAGCAATTCCATCCTTCTAAAAATTAAATCAAACAATATTTTTCATAATAGAAGATGATATTATTATAATTTGAATTTTGTAAATGAGAATTCCTTCCCATGATTATAACTTTTCCTTTATTTCCAATAAGGGGGGGAATATATCATTGACTTTTAAAAATTGGGTATTGACAACAAATCCAAAGGTGGGGATTGAAGAGCCAAATGATTTGGTGAATTTGAAATTTTTTTCAACTTAAGAAGATGAAAAGTCAATAAATTTTTTAATTGTGACGATTGTAGAGCTGCTTTGTAGTTCAGAAGACATGTGTCTTTGTTTATTTGAGTTTGGCACAAATGTCTACAAAATTGATAGGAATTAAATTTTAGTGATTTGTGGTTGAGTTTCAAAAGGAATAAAAAGTGAAATATGAGAATAATTGTGGATTTGAGTATGCAAGTTTTTCATTATATTTGAAGAAGGATCATTATGTTTCTTAGAATTTTTCTAAGTATATTTTATGGTCCTTAATTAAAAAAAATTCCAGCAAACTAGCCTCCTAAAGAGAGAATAACACTACTGTGGGCAGCCAAGCTCAACCTTATCCAGCCAGCATGAGGTCTTAGCCGAGTCAGTACAAGGGTGTGCCTATGTGTGGCAGAGCGCAGTGGCAAAGGTTGGTGTAGGAGTGCGCCCTCAAGAACCAATACAGGGTGATACTGAGGAGGTAGAGGAGATTTATTAGTTGAGGTTGTCATAGTTTTTATTATAAGGAGGTGGTGAACCTTGGGATGTTTCAATGTGGGATTCAAATTTTTAGTACAAAATGCATCATAACTATTGTATCTATTCAGTGAAATATCCTAGACATTGATAATATCATTTTTCTACTCAACCATGTGATAGGATGAGTTGATTTATCTAGACCATTCATTTCCTCTCTGAGTTATCTTCTCCAGCAAGCTTTGTACATGAGTTCTACTTATTGAGATCTCCATGGGTGACACCAACATAAGCTTGATCTGAGCCTTACGATCTACGTTTGAGTGTCATAAAACTTCACGGATGATCAAAATATGATGCAATTTCATTTTCATCATTAATCAAATATCAAATTGTCAATATAAAGTGAGTTGTGGAAATTATTTTTATGGTGATTGTGATTATTTTTAAAGTGAGATATTTGTTCAATGGGTAGTCATAATTCTAGAAGGTTCTGAGGTGATGATCAATACCTATAAATACCGAATCCCATCTCATTTTATATTGATGTTTTATCTCACATATGAGAGTTGTTTTTGAGAGACAAAGGGAGTTATATGAATGTCTGGTTCACAAAGGGATCTATGCACCTTATGTTTATGAGAAAAAATTGAGACTCCTGTGGGAATCCTATATGTGTATTGAACACTAGTGTTTCTTCACAAAGAACAAGGTTCTATAAAGTAACCTAGATAACATGTTCCTCTTACATGTGTATCTGCTGGTTTTTTACCATGGTATAGTATATACTTATGTTGTAACTCATGAAAAAGAACTTGTGCACATATACTGTTAGGAGTAAACAGTGGAAATATATTTTTTCACAAAGTCCAGTAAATGTATGCATTATTTTTCATACATAAGTATAAAAAGAAGTGTATATATACATACATGAAGGGAGTTTGTTTTATATGATTTGAGAAGGTTTCATACACTGAGAAAACAATGTGGAATACATATGCATTTATATGCATTAAGACATCAGGTGGGCACTTCTATGTATCATCTAAACATGCACATGTGAGATCTCATGCATATACCTATATGTATGAAGAATTAAGTGAATGGTGTGTGTGAAATGTAAAGTGATCATAGTGGACATTGTGTGTTTGAGAACTCATATGAAAAACACTTACATGCATTAAATCATATTCGCATGTACGCATGGGAAATAAAAAAGAGAAGGTTGTGAATTATTTATATATGCATGATGCTGGGTAAAGTTCACGTGGAATATTGGTTGCTTAATCAGGGTGCAGTGTTTTGAAACTGAAGTTAGGATAGTTTTATTGTCATTATTTTAGAAGAATTTCAATTCTTTAGTTTTCAATGGTTATTGAGGCCGATTCTTCAGCAAAAGAAATAATTCATGCCCGAGAAGTGTTGTACTTAGGCAGATGATTATATTCAGTGATTAGAATTATTTGAGAAAGTTCAGGGTCAGTGTGAAATAACTTGAATTGTATATGATCTGGTTTTATCCAGAAATATTATGGAGAAGGATATTCAATTGATCATCCAACCTATGGATTAGATATTATAAATAAAAGGAGCTTGTGACTGGGGGGTTAACCAGTTGCTGAAGAGGCTTTAGAGACTAGGGGGTCTAACCATTTGAATGGTTGGGGGTCTAACCAACTGAGGCAAAAGAGTTGTATTGATGAATTGTTTAACCAGAATCAACTAGAGGATTGATTACTGGGGTGTATAAACAGTTCCTAGAAAAACCATTGTAATTGATAAAAATATTATAGTGGATAATCCATGTTGGTGGCCTAACCAATGTGGAAAATATGTTGGTATTAGTATTGAACCTTGTAAAAATATTGTGTGTTGTGTCTCATTTACTTTCAGAATTTCATGCATGATCCACTCATCCTAAAAAGTGATAGAGGTTTGAATTAAAAGGTAAAATAATTTAGTAAAATTGTTCACATCTAATTCACCCCCCCCCCCCCCCCTCTTAGTTTTACTACATGATCCTTGGACACTTCAATTGGAATTAGAGGATATGACACCTTTGATTAGATCTATTGTATTTGTCCAGTTGTTTTTATCAGAAGTATATGAAGTGTAGATTTGAGTTTGAATAAAATTCAGAAGATCTCTATATGGAAATGACTGTCTCTACTCCTGATGTTATAAATGTTGATATTTGAGTAAAATTAGAGAAAAACTAGAAAAAAGGAGTGGAAAAGAAGCTGAAGAAGAATTCAAAGATGAATTAAAATCAACTGGAATCTAAAGGATCTCAGAGTGTAAATTATTCAATGAAATCAATTGATGAATCAAGTTCAAGTTTTGATGATGGTATGTTCAATTTTAAAATCATAAATCATTTAAATAAACCTCCCAAATAAGTGGTCACATGTATGACTAGATTTTTCAAGGAACTTCGGGATGAAAAATTACTATTAGTAGAAGAGTCGGATACTATGGAAGAAGCATAGACCAAAAATTTTGGCATAGCCAACACTCTCAAAAAACTTTTTAAATCTAAGGAAGAAACAATATCTCTTTTCAAAGAAATATATATTGGATCTATTGAATAATTTTAAATTAATATTTGTGAGAAAGAAATTTTTGAAACTAATTTTATAGAATTTATCCATGGACTGGAAAAGATAAATATTACATCTATAAATGTAAAAGATGCTCAACTGAATGATAAATAAGAAACCATCAAGGATCTTGATAATTTGTTACTAAAGGAAAATCAGATGCATGAAGATGAGATTCAGAAGATGAAGATTTGGTGGGAAGAAAGCATGAAATATGTTGAATATGAGAAGATTTCTATCAACTGAAAGTGTTTTGAAGTATAAGTGAAACTAATAAATAGGGAAGAGATACAAGATGAGACTTCCCATGTTACTAAATAAATAAATATTTCCAAGGATTCATCTGATAATATTTATATTTATGAAACTTCTTAATCTATTGGAAATAAGAGATTGAGATAATCTAAGGATAAATCTACTGCAAACTCTTGGAAGAAGGTAACCCTTTGTCTCAATAAATATTTTTATACTAATGTATTCTTGACGACTAGTGAAAATTAAAAATTTAAATCTAGACAAACACAGGTGAAGAAAAATATTAAGAAATCCATAACATCTTCAAACATGGATGTGAAGAAATGGGGAAATTATTGTTCCCCAAAGAAAGCACAGAAAAATAAATGTGCTACCCTAAAAAAGAAAAATTTCAAAGACCGTTATAATGTGTTAGAGAAGAAGAAATAAATATTTGTTGGATACTATTGGTGTTGTTGGAAGTTTGGGCATTAGGAAATTAATTTTTGGAATAATATGTTATTGTGTGAAAATTATAGAATGCCTGTATTTAGGGAGAGAAAAGTTAGAGAAAAGCGGAAACCTATACAATAGAAGAAAAATTCAAAGAAAAAGAATCAGTTAATCAAGAAAAAATATGATTAAATTGAAAATTTCTCTCATTATTGCAATACAATTGGTCACTATTATGATGATTTCTGGTATGTACTAATCTTACACAAACCATCTATTGATGCAAATAGAAGATCACAACAAAAAGTGAAGCAGGTAATAAATGAAGATGACAAGTCAACCTTGGGATGTAAACAAAAGAAGAAGATTGTTAAAAAAGAAACTCCCAATAAGATTATGAATAATATTTTGAATAGAATCTCACCAAATAAAATATGTTTCTATTGTGGTAAAAAAAGGTCACATAATTTAACATTGTCAATTTTCCATGAACATTCATACTAAAGGAAGCAAGATAGAATCAAAGAAAGAATTAGTCTAGAAAAGAAATAACAAGATTGATTTGGTAAAATACATCTCTGATAAAGAATCTAAAAAGATTCCTAAAAGTGGTAATTTTTTTAATTCTAATGTTGTGTGTGATAGGTGCAACATGTCTAGACATTTTGGTAAAAGTTTTTTGACATGGAAATTTATTCAATAATAATTCTTTAAAAATAAAGGGAAATCATCTGTGACTTCTAATATTGGGAAGAAAAAGTATACACATAGATTAAAGGCTAAGCTTGTTCCTAAATATTGTTTGATCATATGTCTAGAATAGTTGGAATATGCAAGAAAGATAGAGAAATAAGAGAGAAATTAAATTTCTTTATTATCAAATGTGAAGAAGAATTTTTCATCTAAGAAGATTGTTGGGTGGAGGAGAAACTCTCAACCCTATTTCTCTAACTGAGAAGCATTGAAGAACCACCTTATTCCCATATATATTATGTTATTTTTTCATATAGTGAATTTAAGGTTAAGCATATATTTAGGGGGTGACCTGAATTTATAAAAGTTTTTAATATTTTTCAGTTTGAAAGATGTCCATCATGGAAGACTATTGGCATCATGTTGTCAATTTATAACTTCTCAAATAATCTCAGAAGACATTTGAAATTTATTCTTAAATAAAGTTAATCAAGATGAAGAAGTATTGTGTGCATCTCTTAAGATGAAGCACAAAAAATCAGTTATCAGATATTTCTATCTCAGTTGGCATCATATGAATATCATAAATTCTAGAGAGGTATGAATATAATAATTCTAAGAAATGTTAGTAAATTGAATCTTATCATCATTGAGGTATGATTGATTACATATCTTATTTTAATGATAAAAATTTATCAATTATAAATGGAATAGATTTATCATTTGATGACAAAATGGGAAATACATCCTTTCGCTTGAATGTTTCTAATATGTTTGTTGAGATGTATGTAGGAGATTAGTTGAAAATATTTTGTGTAATTCTTAAAAAAAATTAGTGATTAGTTTCACATGCTGAAAATTATTTGATATAATTGATGTTAAAATTGATCAATCTTGTTTTCTATATATATCATTTCTCACATAGACTTAGATATGATTAATTTTATCTCTTTTCTAAGCTAGTAGTGATTCCATCCTTCTCATAAGTAAATCAAACAATATTTTTTAGAAGAGGAGGATATTATTAGAATTTTAATTTTGGAAATGAGAATTCCTTCCCATGATTATAACTTTGGATTTATTTCTAATAAGGGGAGAAGATATCATTGAATTTTAAAAAATGGGTATTGAAAAAAAATATAAGGGGGATATTAAAGAGGCAAACTGATTTGGTGAAGTTGAAATTGTTGTCAATTTCTTAAGAATATGAAAATTCAATGAATGTTTTAATTGTGACGATTGCTGAGCTAGTTTGTAGTTTAGAAGATATGTGTCTTTGGGTATTTTAGTTTGACACAAATTTCTACAACATTGATAGGAATTAAAGTTTAGTGATTTGTGGTTGAGTTTCAAAATGAATAAAAAGTGAAATATGAGAAGAATTTTGGGTTTGAGTATACTAGTTTTGCATTATATTTGAAGAAGGATCATTGTGTTTATTATAATTTTTCTAAGTATATTTTGTGTTCCTTAATTAAAAAATTGTCCAGCAATCCAGCCAGCTAAAGGGAGCAGCACGCCACTATGGGCAACCGAGCTCAAATTTATCCAGCAAGCATTAGGTTGTAGCCGAGTAAGTACAAGGGTTTTCCTACATGAGGCAGAGCGCAGCGGTAGAGGTGGGTGTAGGAGCACACCCACAAGAACTAATACAGGGTGATACTAAAGAGAGAGAGGATATTTCTAAGATGAGGTTTTCATATATTTTGTTATAAGTAGGCAGCAAACTATAGGGATTTTTTATGTAGGATTCACTTTTGTAGTGAAGAATGCATCGTAACCGTTGGATTTGTTCAATGAAATATTGTGTCCAGTGATCTTCTCATTGTTCTCCTTGACCATGCGATAGGCTGATCTGATTCATCTAGATCATTCATTCACACTCCAAGTCATCTTCTCTATCAAGCTTCGTACATGAGTTCTGCTCGCTGAGATATCCATGGGTGATATCAACAGAATCTCGATTCGATCCTTACGAGCTACGTTTAACTATTCTAGAAATTCATGGATGATTGAAATATGATCCAATTTCATTTTCATCATTAATATAAGATCAAACTGTTTATATATAGTGATATACATAAATTATTTTTATGGTGACAGTGATTATTTGAGAATCGAGTTGTTTGTCTGATGGGAAGTCGTAATTCTAGAAGGTTTCAAGGAGATGATCGATGCCAATAAATACCAAAGCCAGGCTCATTTTCTATTGACATTTTATCTCACATCTGAGAGAAGTTTTTTAGAGAGAAACGGAGTTCTGTTAATGTCTAGATCATGAAGGTGTTTGTGCACCTTCTATTTGTGTCAAGAAGTTGAGACTCCTGTAGGAAACCAATATGTGTAGTGCACACTAGTGTTTCTTCGTGAAGAACAAGGTTCCACAAAGAAACCAAGATAACACGTTCCTCTTACATGTTTATTTTATGGTTTTTTCATGAAGAGTTTGAGATACCATGGGATAGTATATACTTATTATCTAACTCGGGAAGAAGAAATTGCACGCATATACTGTTAGGAGTAAACAGTGGACATCCAGTTTTGCACAAAGGTCGGTACATGTATGAATTATTTTTCATACATAAGTATAAGAAGAAGTGTACATATACATACATGAATGGAGTTTTTTGTGTATGATTTGAGAAGGTTGTATACACTGAGAAAGCAGTGCGGAATACATATGCCTTTATATGCATTAAGACATCAGGTGGTCAGTGTTATGTATCATCTAAGCATGCACATGTGAGATATCATGCATATAAATTTGTGTATAAATAATGAATTGAATGGTGTGTGTGAATTATGAAGTGAGCATAGTGGACATTGTGTGTTTGAGAGCTCATATGAAAAACACTTACATGTATTAAATCATATTTGCATTCATGTGTGAGAAATAAATAGAGAAGGTTATGCATTGTTTATATATGCATGATGTTTGAAAAAGTGCTCATGAAATATTTGTTTCTTAATCAAGGTGTAGAGTTTTGAGACTAAATCTGAGATATTTTTATCATCTGTATTTTAGAAGAATTTATGTTTCTGAGTTTTTAGTGCTTAGTGAGGTCGGGTCTTCAATAAAAAGAAAGAATTTTTTTCTGAGCAGTGTTGTACTGAGGAAGCTGATTATATTTAGTGATCATAATTATTTGAGTAAGTCCAGCATCAGTGTAAAGGAACTTGAATTCTATATGAGCCTGTTTTATCCAGCAAGATCGCGGAGGAGGATCTTCAATTTAAGATCTTATTTGTAGACCAGATATTCTAAAGAGGAAGGATCTTGTGACTGGGGGATCAAACCAGTTGATGAAGAGGCTCTAGATATAGGTGGGTCTAACCAGTCAAAAATTTTGGTGGTCTAACCAATCGAGGTGGAAGATTTGAATTGTTGGGATGTATAACCAGAATCAACTGGAGGGTCAATTACTGGGGTGTATGGCCAATTTCTGGCTGATCCATTGTAATTGATAAAAATGATTATAGTGGATAATCCATCTTGGTGAGTCTAACCATCATGGAAAGGGTATAGGTCTTAGTATTGAACCTTGTAAAAATACTATGTGTTGTTTCTCATTTACTTTCATCATTTCATGCATAATCCACTCATCCTAATAAGTGATAGAGGTTTGAATTAAAAGGTAAAAAGATTTCAGTAAAATTAGTCACATATGATTCACCCCCCCCCCTCCCAAGTGTTTCTATAATATCCGTGGAAACATCAATTGGAATCATAGGATAGGGAACCTTTGATTGGATCTACTATATTTGTCCAGTTGTTTTTATCAGAATCATATGAAGTGTAGATTTGAATTTTAAGAAAATTCAGAAGATCACTAGATAGAAATGTCTATCTCTACTCCTAATTTTATAAATATTGATGTTTCAGTCAAATTAGATAAAAACAAGAAAAAATATTATAAAATAAGCTGAAGAATAATTCAAAGAATAATGAAAATCATTTGGTATCTAAAGGCATTCAGAGTGTAAATTGTTTAGTGAAATCAGTTGATGAATCAATTTCAAGCTATAATGTTGATATGTTCAATTCTAAAATTAGAATCATCTGAAAAAAACTACCCAAAGAATTGTTCACATGTATGAATATCATTTTCAAGGAACTTTGGGATGAAAAATTATTGTTAAAAGAAGAGTCGGATGCTATGGAAGAAGCATTGACCAAAAAGGTTAGCAAAGCCAACACTCTCACAAAACTTATGAAAGCTAAAGAAGAAATAATATCTATTTGAAAATAAGGATATTTTGAAGCTATTGAATAATTTTAAATTAATATTTGTGAGAAATAAATTTTTGAAATTTTTTTTATAGAAGTTATCCATGCACCGGAAAAGCTACATAATACATTTATAAATGTAAAATATTCTTAGCTAAATGATAAAGTATAAACTATCAAGGATCTTGATAATTTTCTACCAAAGGAAAATCAAATACATGAAGATGATATTCAGAAGATGAATATTCAGTGGGAAGAAAGCATGAAATATGTTGAATATGAGAATATTTCTCTCAACTTAATGTTTCTTGAACTAGAAGTGAAACTGAGTAATATGGAAGAGATACAAGCTGAGACTTCCCATGTTACTGAGAAAATAAATATTTCCAAGGATTCATCTGATAATAGTTCTATTTCTGAAAAGAATCAATCAATTGAAAATAAAAACTTGAGATTATTTAAGGATAAATCTGATATAGAATCTTTGAATAAGGTAAACCATTTTCTGGATAAATCTTTTTGTACAAATTTTTTCTTGATGACTAGAAAAAATTCAAAATTTAAATCTAGACAAATATGGGTGAAGAAAAATATTCATAAATCCAAAACATATTGAAACATGAATGTGAAGAAATTTGGAAATTATTGTTCCCCGAATAAAGCACAGAAGAAGAAATGTACTACCCAAAAATAGAAAAATGTCGAAGACATTTAGAATGTGTTACAGAAGAAGAAATCAAGATTTGTTGGATATAATTGGTGCTATTGGAAGTTTTGGAATTAGGAAATTAATTATTAGCACAATATTTTATTGTATGAAAATTATAGAATAGCTGCATTTAGGAGGATAAAAGATGAAGAAACGTGTAAACCTTCACAATATAATCATAATTCACAAAAAAAAGAATCACTTAATCAAGAATAGATATGATTACTTTGAAAATTTCTCTAATTATTACAACAGAAGTGGTCACCGTTATTATGATTGTTGTTATGTACTAATCAAGAAAAAGTCATATATTAATTCAAATATAAGACCACAACAAAAAGTAAAGTAGGTAATAAATGAAGATGACAGGTCAACCTTGGGATGTGAACAAAAGAAGAATATTTTTAAATAAAAAACTCCCAAGAAGATTATGAAGAATGATGTGAATAGTGTATCACTAAAGAAAAGATGTTTCTATTGTAGTAAGAAAGGTCTCATAATGGACCATTGTCAATTGTACATGAACATTCATACTAAAGGAAGCAAGCTAGAATCAAAGAAATAATTGGTCCAGAAAAGAAATAACAAGATTGATTTGGTAAAAGACATATCTAATGAAAAATCTGAAAAGATTCCTAAAAGGGGTTATTTTTTTAATTCTAATTTTGTGTGTTATAGTTTAAACATGTCTATACATTCTAGTAAAAGTTTTTTGACATGGAAATCTAGTTAAGAATAATTCTTCAAAAATAAAAGGAAAGAATTTGTGACTTCTAATGTTAGGAAGAAAAATTCTACACATAGATTGAAGACTAAGCATGTTCCTAAAGATTGTTTGATCATATGGCTAGAACAATTGCAAGTGGAAAGAAAGATGGACCAAGCAGAGAGAAATTAAATTTATTTGTTATCAAATGTGAAGAAACCTTTTTCATCTAAGAAGATTATTGGGTTGAGGAGAAACTCTCATCCCTGTTGCTCTAACTGAGGATCATTGAAGAACCACATTATTCCCATATATATTGTGTTTGTTTTTCATATAGGGAATTAAAGGTGAAGCATATATTCATGGGGAGACAAAAAATTATAAAATCTATAAATATTTTACAGCTTGAAAGATCTCCATCATGGAAGACTATTGGCATCATTTTGTCAATTTACAACATGTCAAATAATCTCATAAGACATTTTGAATTTATTCTTGAAGAAATTCAATCGTGATGAATAAGTATTGTGTGAATCTCTTTAGGGGGAGCATAGAAAATCAGTTATCAGATATTTCTATCTCAGTTGGCATCATATGAATATCATAAAATTTATAGTGGTATGAATCTGATCATTCTAAAAAAATTTAGGAAATTAAATCTTCTCATCGTTGAAGTATGATTGATTACATCTCCTATTTTCATGACAAAAAATTATCAATTATACAAGGAATATATTTATTATTTTATGAAAAAAGGATAAATTCATCCTTGAACTTGAATGTTTCTAATATATTTGTTGATATGTATGCCGTAGATTTATTGAAAATGTTTTTTAGAATTCCTATAAAGTTTTAGTGATTGGTTTTACATGCTGGAAATTCTTTGACAGCATTGGTGTTAAACTTGATCACTCTTATTTTCTATATAGATCATTGGTCACATAGACTTAGATATTATTAATTTTATCTCTTTTCTAAGCTAGTAGTGATTCCATCCTTCTCAAAATTAAGTCAAACAATATTTTTCAGAATAGAATAGCATATTCTTAGAATTTGAATTTTAGAAATGAGAATTCCTTCCCATGATTATAAATTTGGATTTATTTTCAATAAGGGTGAGAATATACCATTTAATTTTAAAAATTGGGTATTGAAAAAAAATATAAAGGGGGAGATAAAGAGACTAAATGATTTGGTGAAGTTTAAATTATTTTCAATTTCTTAAGAAGATAAAAATTCAATGAATGTTTTCATTGTGACGATTGTTGAGCTGGTTTGTAGTTTAAAAGATATGTGTCTTTGGTTGTTTGAGTTTGACATAAATGTCTATAACATTGAGATGAATTAAGGTTTAGTGATTTGTGGTTGAGTTTCAAAAGGAATAAAAAGTGAAATATGAGAAGAATTGTGGGTTTGATTATGATGGTTTTGCATTATATTTGAAGAAGTCTAATTATGTTTCTTAGAATTTTTCTAAGTATATTTTATGGTCCTTAATTAAAAAATTTTCCAACAAGCCAGCTAGCTAAAGGGAGCATCACACTACTATAGGAACCCAAGATCAACCCTAGCTAGTAAGCATGAGGTCATAGTCGAGTCAATACAAGGGTGTGCCTACATGAGTCAAAGTGAAGTGGCTGAGGTGGGTGTAGGAGCACACCCGTAAGAACTGGTATGGGGAGATACCGGGGAGGGAGAGGAGATTTTTGAGTTAAGGCTATCACAGATTTTATTATAAGGAGGTGGCGAACCTTAGGGATTTTTGATGTGGGATTCACTTTTTTGGTGTAGAATTCATCATAGCCATTGGATCTATTCAGTGAAATGTCCTAGCCATTGATCATATTTTTGTTATCCTCAACCATGCGATAGGATGAACTGATTCATCTGGGTCATTCATTCCTTCTCTAAGTCATCTTCTCTAGAAATCTTTGTACATGATTTCTGCTCGCTAAGATCTCCATGGGTGACATCAACATAATCATGATTCGAGACTTAAAAACTATGTTTGAATGTTACAAAAATTTATGGATGATTGAGATATGATGAAATTTCATTTGCATCATTAATCAAAGAACAAATTTTTGATATATAGTGAGATGATGAAATTATTTTTATGGTGACGATGATTATTTGTGAAGTGAGTTGTTCATCCGATGGGAAGTCAAAAATCTAGAATGTTCCAAGGTGATGATCGACACCAATAAATACCAAAGTTGAGCTCATTTACTATTGATGTTTTATCTCACATATGAGAGTTGTTTTTAGAGAGAAACATAGTTCTATGAACTTCTAGTTCGTGAAGAGATCTGGGCACATTCTATTTGGGTGAAGAAGTTAAGACTCCCACGGGAAACATATATGTGTAATGCACACTATTTTTTCTTCATGAAGAACAAGGTTCCCAAAAGAAACCAAGATTACATGTTCCTCTTACATGTAGATCTACTAGTTTTTGTGAGAAGAGTTTGAGATACCATGGGATAGTATATACTTATACTATAACTCATGAAGAATAACTTACACGCATATAATGTTAAGAGTAAACAGTGTACATCTAGTTTTTCATGAAGGTCGATACATGTATGCATGTTTTTTCATACACAATTATAAGAATAAGTGTGCATATACATACATGAAAAGATTTTGTTTTGTATGATTTGAGAAGGTTGTATACACTTAGAAAGTAGTGCAGAATACATATGCATTTATATGCATTAAGACATCAGGTGTTCAATGCTATGTATCATCTAAATATGCACATGTGAGATCTCATGCATATACCTTTGTGTATGAAGAATGAAGTGAATAGAGTGTGTGAACTATTAAGTGAGCATAGTGGACAATGTGTGTTTAATAAACCATATGAAAAACACTTACATTCATTAAATCATATTTTCATGCACGTGTGAGAAATAAAAATAGAAGGCTATGCATTGTTTATATATACATGATGTTTGAAAAAAGTGAACATAGAATATTTGTTGCTTGATAAAGTTGCATAGTTTTGAGACTAAATATGAGATAGTTTTATCATCAGTAGTTCAGAATAATATATGTGGCTGAGTTTCCAATGGTTAGTGAGGTCGGGTCTTCAGTAGAAGAAATAATTATTTCCCTAGAAGTGTTGTAATGAGGAAGTTGATTATATTCCGTTATTAGAATTATTTGAGAAAGTCCAGTGTCATTACAAAGGAACTTGAATTGTACATGAGCCAGTTTGATCCAAAAATCTCGTGGATGAGGATCTTCAATTGATCATCATATTTGTGGATCAAATATTCTAAAGAAGAAGGAGCTTGTGACTGGGGGTCAAACGAGTTGCTGAAGTGGATCTAGAGACTAGGGGTCTAACCAGTCGAAAAGTTGGTTGGTCTAACCAATTTAGGGAGAAGCATTAGATTGTTGGGGTGTATAATCAGAATCAATTGGGGGATCAATTACTAGGGTGTATGGATGGTTGTTTCCTGAACCATTGTAATTGATAAAAATATTATAGTGGATAATCCAATTTGGGGGGGTCTAACCAACATCGTAATGATGTAGGTTTAGTACCAAACCTTGTAAAAATCTTATGTGTTGTGTCTCATTTACTTTCAGCATTGTATGCATGATCCACTCATCCTAACATGTGAAATAAGTTCAAATTAAATGGTAAAAATAGTTCTATAAAATTGGTCACATTTGATTCACCCCCCCCCCCCTCAGTGTGACTGCATGATCCTTAGACACTTTAGATTCACCATTTTTTTAAAATGAAATGTTTAATTTAAAATGAGTTTCCAATGGACTGAACAAAGTGTCAAATTACACAATTGACCCTTATTAACTAACATTATTTCCTCAATAATCAATAGCTAAGGGAGTGATTATATATATTATTTTAAGCACTTGGACCCTAAGGGATATAAACTAAATGAAATGGATGAGTGAGATGTAGTTACCCTAGTGATAGGTTCCTTAGTTACCTACAAGTAAATGTGAGTGATTATTTAATAGGAATGGCATTGGGATCAACCAAGTAAGAACCATGAGATGGTGTAAATCCTTTGGGATAGTGAGATGATGAAGTTACTAGATCAATGAGATCACTTAGAGGGGGAGGCGTGAATCAGTGATCCTTTTTTTATAAATTTGACTTTTTAATTCAACCTTTATGGTTGTATAAATCCTAATACTCTCTTTATTGTATCTCTCAAACTTACACAAGTGATGTAGTAAACCAAGTCAAGGACATAAGAATTTATATGGTTTGGTCTCAATATGTTTCTATTCATTTCGAAGTATTATGACATGGATTCTCTACTATAAATCAACTTGAATACAATATACAAGATATCTTCCAAAAAACATTATAATCAATCTACTGAAATTCCTAGTAGATAATATCTTGAAATTTTTGGTATTCGAGTGTTCAAAGTAGCTACCACTCAATGGTTTCTTTATACTAGCCTCCTAATAGTTGAATCTATCTCCTAAAAATATTATATACACATTTCAGTGGGGTCATTATACTACCTCCTGATAGTTCTACAAGGGTCCTCCTGAATCCTTCAAATAGGAATTTGAATCTATCTTCACTTATTATGGACAATCTACCTTATTCTTCTTCAAGTATGCAGATCCTCTCTCTTTGATGATCTCTCAAACTTGTTCACATTTACTGTGATAATGAGTCACAATGAATCCTTAACATTATTTCTCTCCTCAGTTCATCAATGCACGAGATCTCTTGAATGCTATCGGGTTCTCTCCTTTGATATAAAAAATAATAATCACTAGGGTTTTTATATAGAGATCTCATGACTTAGGTTGTGTAGATTTTTCATAATGGTCTAAGCATTGAAGGAATCTCACGTAATCATTTTCATCATAATTGCAAAAATATATACACAATAATATCATTTATATTAATTCACATTAATTATCATTATTGGAAGTAGGTGATTTTGATCATTATTAATTCAGTCAATGAATTTGAATTATTTCCTCATAAATTCTAGGTATTAATTCGTGTTTAATAACCCATAATTTCTCCTCATCAAATGTCACATGAATCATGATACATGCATCATGATATTATATCATTTAAGTATCAAATTAATTGCATCGTCGCATTTAAATACCTGAAATTTTTAGGTTTCATTCTATCATGTGGTTATCAAAATACCCACAGCCACTCATGCATCTAATCTGTATGAATTAAAAACATGTTGTCATCACTTTATTCATTCATGGAATTCTGTATTAGAATTACTCACACAGCCTCTATTTATGCTACAACGTCATTATTTTGTGCATAAGGTTTCATGCATCTAGACATGGTTTTGAACTAATTTTTTCATTAAAATTACATGAATGTAAGTGTGACTGCATGCATATATCATAGATCCTACCGCTCAAGCTTCTAATTCATATTCGCATTACTATTTCATGTGACTTATTCTTTCACTAGTTTCTATGATAAACACTTTAACAATTAATTTTTATCCTTGATTCACATGTCTACCTTAAACATTTATTCAACATGCATTCATTCATATAATTATGAATCATGTTTTTATCAAGATGTGATTATAGTACCTATTCTTTTATGATTCTTTAGACTTTTATTAAAGTGTTCATAAAACTCACATTTATCTTCATATGTATAATTCCCAATATATCAATACATGGAAGGTTTTTTCCTTCATTCCTTATGGAAGGTATATACAAGACCCATTCTCATAGAATCTCCTCATTCCCATAGTCGATCTATGGAGGTATCATCTAATATCCATGAATAATTATCATCACATGAATTATTTGTGATCCTCCTCACTGAAGTAGAAGGTTGACACTCATAAAATCTTCATAATCACAAAAGATCTATGTATATTCGATGCTCACACATAACATCCATACTCATGGAATATTCTTCTTCTCATAATCATGATCGATCCTTATATTCATGGTGGCTTTAGTGTTTGTGTGTTCAATCTAATTAAAATCTCATATGACCAGTCCACATCTAGAATGTATGGTTGATTCATCATATGTATAGTGTGAATAACCCTCAAAGGTCAAAGGTAGGATATAATGACATGGAATATTCTCATTTGGTGCAACATTGTGTCTACTTTTTAATGGGAGAAAATATTCAAATATATAGTTGTCCCACATCTAACTTCAATTCAGTAATGTGTTGATTAATAATATTCAACCCCATAAAATCCAACCATATGTAATTATATGGGTCCACTTTGGGCTTCTTCTGTCTACACCATCATTCCACCCCACATAGTGGTGCTCCGATACTTTTATGTGTGAATTTGTGCATTCTCCCAACTCATTTTTCTCATTTTATCCTCCCTTACACCTTCGGTTAGCCATACAGGCTGACCCCCGTATGGTGTGCTCTGATCCCACATGTTTGGTTGAACTGGCCCCTTTTCTTTCTTGGGGCTTGAATTATTTTTACAAAATTTGGGTAAAAATTGTTAAGAAAAATCTTTAAATAATTTCAATTCTCTTATCATATAAAATTATTCATCATTTATTTTTTAGGAAAAAATGTTTTTTTTCATGGACTTCTCCCCAATAATAAATTAAGATCCTTTGTGATGCTTTTCTAAAAAAGTTTTATATTTTTTAGAAACTGAATATTGCACAAGAATGTTTTTATAAAAAAATTAAGAAAGAAGGTGATGAAAGTTTTTGAATAAATGTTATTAATAATTTTTTTATAAAGTTACTGGAGAAGAAGAAAGTTAGAAAATAAAAAATTTGGAAAGTTTCTTTAACTTTTTTAAAGAAATTTCTAACATATTCATATGATGCTTTACTGATCTCGAAGTTCCTAAAAACATAGAAAACATCATGATATAATATTTTGTTCAAAGGGGAGTTGAAATATCCAAAAAAAATATTTGAATATACTTCTATGAAGATTAAAAAATATGAAAGTAGGTGTTAAAATGTAGAATTTTATAAACTGAAGACTTTGTTTACCAAATGAACATTACTGAACAAACCCAACAGTAGAGGTTTTTGTGAGAAGAAGTTGGGAAGTATATAACCTCACATGTACCAAGTATAGAACATTAGACAAAAATTAATCAGTATAACTACTTGTTGTTGAGTTTTTGGAAGTGAAGAAAAGTGTTGTTGTTTTCTGGAAAAACCTTCTAGATGAAATTCTTGTAAGATTAGTTGTTGAAGGTATAAATTTTCTATGTTTGTACATAGGGAATTTTTGTACAAAGGTCTTCGGATGAACCCCATCAGAAAAACTATAATAAAAAACTTTCAGTAAGTAGTTTCACACAAAAATTACTCGATGAATTTTCCCAAAGGCTTCTAAGGTCCAGTCATTGTTTGAATCTAAAAAAGTTTATGAAATAATATGAAAACAGTGTAACTTGATGGAATTTTTACATTGACCATTGGATAAAAAAAGCATAGATGTTTTCCTGAGATGAATCGTCAGACTAACTTTTTGTAAGAAGTTTATACTTTTTCATTAGACATAAAAAATGATGATCTTTATAAAAAGAATTTTTTGGAAATCTAGAAGTATTTTTTCTGAGTTTGTGCAATTTTATAAAATGAGGGAGTGCTTATGAATGTTGATTCAAATAAAAAGGAGGATAACTCCGAGTTTGTAGCCAATGATTTGATCCAAAGAGGTTTCATGAAACTAAAGTCTCTAGAAGTTGAAATAATATAGTCAACCATATTCATAGTGTTTTTTATTAGTTTTTAAGTGGATCAAGAGAAATAGATAGACAAATTTTATGAATTTTAAAGTGGAGATTTTCGTCGTGGGTTTAATTTCAAAGTTTGTGAAGTTAGGAAGTATACTGCTGAAATAATTCTATCAAATGAAATTTCATTAGTAAGTCCATTAAATGAACCTTCATGATATTATCCATTGAATGAACATTCATGAATAATTCCATCAGAATATCTTTTATAAGAAGATAAAACCTTTTTATGTATAAAGGTAAGATGAGGTAAAATGATCAAATGGAGAAATATTGATTCATTATACAAATAGTCTAGTCATTCAAAGAAAAGTCCAGAAGTGATGTTTTTTCATCAAACAAAGAAAGATCCATCAGACGAAGAGTTCCTAATGAAGTTCTAGAAAAAAAAATTCAAGACATATTTGTTTTTTTAAAGTTCTATAATTTTTGTGTTGGATTTGTTCTTTCAATTGGTTTGTATTTTATTTGATTTTAAGAAAGTTTGAGAAAGGTTGTAATTTCTAGATAATTCATGAATTTTCAAAAAGATTTTATAAGAATAAGAATTATTGAGGAGAGTTAAAAGAATTGGTTTGAGTAGGAAAATGAAATTGTTTTCCCGCATTTTCCATTCTAAGAGAACTTATATAAAGGGGTGAAAAGTACATCATTATTATTACTGTTCAATAGAAAAAAAGTTGAATCAATAAATAATTTTTGTCAAAAGTGAGTTTCTAACCAAAGTTCTATTTTAAGTTAAAGAATTACATAAATATGTTTTGATTAGAGAATTTTATGGACACTCTAGTTTAGATCAATGGATAGAGGGAATCAAATGAAGCTTACATACAGATTTTTGAGGTGCAACATTCTTGTTAAATCATACAGAATATGGATTTGTGTTAGGTGCAATTTTTGTGAGGTGAACAGGACAGAATTTTACATGACAGTGGAAGAGAGCACTAGGTGAACATTTACAGATTAATGAATTGAACCGATTTTTTTAATGAACTTTTCTAGATAAGAATTCAAAAAGTTTCATAAATTTTTTCATGGCTCGGTTTTCATAAGAAAAACTTGTAAAATGATGAGAGTAAATATTATTATGCCTATTGGGAGATAGAATAATTCTAATGAGAGTTAGATCAAAATTTTATTCACGAGAGTTTTGATGGAAAGGATCAAGGTTCTCACACTAAGGTCGAACCATGTAAATCTTGTGTGTCTTATTTCTTTTATATGATTGTATGCTTGTGATATTATTACAAAATTTGATAAGAAATATAAATATTACAAGTTGTTGGGGTTAAATTTTATAAAGTTGAAAATTTATAAAAATACAACCACTGATTCAACCCCCACCCCACCCTTAGTGGTTCAATGATCCTAAGGGACTTCAAGTTTTATAAAAGCGAAGCTTCCCTTATTGAATCCTTAACATAGAAAATATCAATTCAGTAAATGTTAGGGGTATTCCAAGATTTGTTGGAAAAATTTATCATGGTTATAAAAATAGTATGATTCCTTATCTTCTATCAATTGTCTTGGAGATTATTGATGCAACTATTGGGTTTCCACCCATTGAGAAAAATGATCCTATGACTTTTGCTGAAAATAGAAAAATTGAGGTTGATGGGAAATATAAAAATTTTATTCTTATGCCTTTGTCAAAAAATATTTTCATGAAGTTTATGAGTTTAAAAATAGCTAAGGAAACTTGGGAAAAACATGAAAGTATATTTGAGGGAAACACCAAAGTGAAAGAGTAAAAGTTAAAAATATGGAAAAGAAAATTTGAAGATATCAAAAAGAGAGATGAAGAAACTATTGATGAATATTTCACTATGTTTAATGAATTAATGTACACTATAAAAGGTTTTGGAGATATATTGGAATATTATACTATTTCAAGAAAACCTATTTGAAACTTATTTCACGTGTTTGACTCTAAAAGATCAAACTTAGAAGATAATTATGATTTATCACTTGATGAATTATATAACTTTCTTATTGATTATGATATGAGAAAATACCCAGGATTCAAAAATAAGATCAAGTATAGAATTTATTTTGAATCTATAAGGAAGTTAGAAATCCAAGATTCTAGGAATGTTAATCTTAGTAATTTAGAAGAAAGGGAAGATGATAAAATAAAATAGAATATCATTTCTCTTATCTCTAAAAACTATCAGAGAGGTAGAGGAAAGTATAGATGAAAACTTCCACTCCAAATTTTTTAGTGTGTATGTATTGGGAATTTTTCTATAAATTACCCCAAGAAGAAATTTAGTGAATATGAAAATCATTTAGAAGAAAAAAATTAGTGGAATAAGATTTACAAATATTCTAAGGAAGATAAGAAATTTGTTGGGGGTGAGAAAAATATCACTAGAAGGGAAAGAAACATGTTGAGTAAGAAAGTTGAATCTAACTCTTACAAAAAAAATATTTATAAGATGAAATTTCAAAAATATTAAAAAACTTCTTTGAAAATTTTGAAAAAAGGGAATATTAATAAAATAGTTAAGGAGGAGGAGGAGGTGAATAAAGTTATAGATAATATCATTTGAGATCAAAACTTGTTGCATATCTTGTGATAAACACTAAAATTAATAAATAAATCATACTGATGAAGAGAGAAAGTGGAAAGAATAATGAATGAAGTAAAAATGTACTTAAATAGGAATATGAGAATATCCAAGAGATTATAAACCATAAACTGAAGGTTGTTGAACGAGGAAAGATGTTGGAAGATCTTAGCATGAAATATGAATCTAAGGAAGATGAGGTTTGTAAAACCCAATCCAAAATTCCTGAGGATGAAGTACCAAAATAAAGTTTAATGAAAGTTTCAACAGGTCCTTAGAGGTAATATCTGAATCATCTTAGGCTACTTAGAAATCTCACCCTAAGAATTATGTGAAATCCTCACCCACCAAAAGTAAAAGTTTTTTTGATTTTATTAACCTTGTATGTGTTAATAAAAATGTTGGAAAATATTGGGTTGAGAAATTATGTGAAAAATATATCACATTACCAAAAGTTTAAAATATACTTTGAAAGAAAGTTTTCCCACTCTAGGATAAAACAAAATCATAAATATATTTCGAACCTTGGAAGACTCTCTACAAGGAAATATCCTATTTTTAAAAAAAACTGATATTCAGAAGTTTTTGTTGGTGATATAGAATTTATGGGAAAAAACTTATAATTGTTTTAAAAACATGTATCTTCTCAAAAATATGTATAAAAAAGGGGGAATTATATTGGAATAAAAATGAGTAACTTTCCTAAAATGTGAGGAGTTGTAAAAGGAAAATATCAAGATGTTATAAAAGTTCAAACAAAAACTCATTTTGACTGCATGGAGGAAATTTGTGTAAGATGTGACTATGTTGGCCACTTTTCTGAAGAGTTTATGAAAACTATTCCAAGACAAGTTCCTTATACATGGAAATAAAAATAATATGGAAAGAATACAATTAAATAAAGAGCCTTTATTGTTTAGATAGCACTGAAAGTAAGAAAAAGTAATAAACTATTGATACTTGATAATAGATGTTCCTCACATATGATAGGTGATTTAAAAATCTTGAAATATGTTTAAAATTGTTATATGGGAGTAGTTACTTTAGAAAAAGATAGTTCCTTAAAAAATAGAGGAATGTTAATAGTAGAGATTAAAGTTGAGAAACTAAAAATCTAAGGAAGTATTATATGTTGATGGTATCAATCATAATTTACTTAGTGTGATCCAACTTTGTAATGATAGAAAATAATTGATATTCATAAAATTTCCATGTATCATTAGAATTATGGAAGATAATAAAATTGTAACCAGTGGAGAAAGAACCAACAGAAATATCTTTTAAATAGGATAACTTTGTAACTCATGTTATTTGAGTACTAAATATGAAAACAAATTTTGGAATCATAGAATTGGGAACATTAGGTAGAAAATTATAAATAAACTCGCCAAATTAGATGATATAAGAAACTTACCAACATTGAAAAGGAAGTAAGATGATGTTTTCACAACAAGTTGTAAAGGGGGTATGATTGGAAGAATTGATAAGAAAGTTGAAATTCAGTCTATAAGGCATCTTGAGCTTATTCACTCAAATCATTTTGGGATTATAAGATATCAATCAATGAAAGTATATTTTTTACTTTATCACTTTTATTTATAATTTCACTTGGATGACCAACATTATATTTATGAATAAAAAAATCAGAGGTAGCAAAAATGTTCAAATTTTTCAGAAGGGAAGTTGAAAGATAAATTGGTGTTCAGAAACAAGTTGAATAAACATGGGAAAATATCAAGAAACAAAGAATGACTTGTTTTCAAGGGTTATTCAAGGGTTTAAGATGTTAATTTTGAATAAAATTTTTCCCCTTATAGTAAGGTTGGAAACTATCAGAATATTCTTAATAGTGTCTACACATCGGTGTTATAAAGTTTTTCAGATGGATGTGTAGTCAAATTCCTTAAACGGATAAATTAAGGAAAACATATATATTAGGAAACTTTTTGGTTTATTACTAGAATAATATGAAACCAATGTTTGTAAGTTTAAGAAAGCCTTGTATGTGTTGAAATGAACTCTACGAGCTTGGTACTCTAAACTTGATAGATTTTTGAAAAAATATAATTTTTCTAAAGATGAAGTTGAAAACAACTAATATGTAAAGGAGTTGAACTCAAGAACACTAATTTTTACTGTTTATATTGGTGATATAATTTTTTTATCAGATAGAGAAAATTCTGGTAAATATTTTTCTAAATAAATGAATAAAAACTTTGAGATTCCAATGCTTATAAAACTAACATTGATCATATGTTTATAAGTTTAAAAAAAGGAGAAATATATTTTTCTATCTCAAAAAAAGTAAGACAGAAAATTCTTACAAAATTTTAGTATGGAATATTCTAAATAAGTTTTTACACCCATTTTTATTTGTTTAAAGTTGATTAAATATGAAGATGGGAAAAGTGTGACTCGGAAAGTATTTTTAAAGTTGATAGGAAGTTTGTTATATATTAAAGCTTCAAGGACAGACATTGTTTATATAAAAACATTGTGTGCCGAATTTAGAGTGATATGAAGAAATCTCATATATTGGAAACAAAAATAATTTTGAGATATGTTAAAGGAACAAATTAACATTGGTTTTTGTACAAAATAATTTATGATATAAACATTAATGGATATATTAATGTTGATTGGCATGGATATTATAATGATAGATGATCAACTTTAGGAGGAACATTTTTCTTGGGTGAATGTTGTCTGAGATGGCATAATAAGAAATAGAATCCAGTGACTTTGAGCACAGTGGAAGCAGCGTATGTTATCACCACACATTCTTATACGTAGATGATCTTGATGAAGGTTTTTTAGGAATGTTTGAGGGAGAATGTTTCTACACTATTAAAGATACTTGGTGATAATCAAAGTGACATTGATATTTAAAAAAACCATGTACAACACTCAATATCAAATCATATTGATATTAAGTATCATTTCATGAAAGATAAATTTACTGGTGTAGAATTCATGCTTGAGTACATTTATAAAAAATATCAAATTACTGATTTTTTCACAAAAGCGATTCCAAAAGAGAGATTTATGAAATTGAGGCTAAAAAATCAATATTTAGCCTCCACCAAAGACTTCCTAAAATCTGTGAGGAGGTACCCCACCATGATTTGGATTATGTTGACAAAGGGGGAAATATTGTACAACTTTTTTCTCATAGGGGGGATTACTTTGTCCTGAAAAAGAGTTAATTAAAAAATTACTAAAAATAATAGTGTAATTTTTCAATTTATTTGCATCTGAAGCTGTGGAAATCATAAAAATGTGGTAGAGAAAGAAAATAAGAGAGAATTAAAAGTGAGTGAAAAAATTGTGAGAATAAATTTGAGGGAAAATTTTATCTTTTCATGACGAAAAATTTTTTTGTCACCAACGGATGGAATTATTTCAAAAATATTACTTTATTTAGTAATGTGGTTTCAACACATTCTCTTTGAGAAAGTTTTTGATTTTATGAATGGTTGTAAAAATTTGAGTGATGAAAAATTATGATTTGTGAATGTTGTTAACAAATATTTTCAACAAATCCAAAGGGAGAGTTTGAATATCCTTTGTGATTTTTTTATAACAAAGTTTTGTATCTATTGATAGCTAAATTTTGTCAAAGAATGTTTTTTAAAACATATGATAAAAAAGGTGTTGTATTTTTGTTAATAAACTTTATTAAGAAAGTTTTTTTATAGAGTTTTTGGAGAAGAATAAAGTCATAAAATCAAAAAGTTGTAAATTTTCCTTAACTTTGTTAAAGAACTTTCTAACATAGACATACAATGCTTTTTTGATATCAAAGTTTCTAAAATCATAGAAAACCACATGATATAATCTTTTTTTAAAAGGGGGAGTTGAACATTTACAAAAAAATTGTTTATAAGGACTTTTGTGAAGATTGAAAAATATAAAATACGGTGTTCAAATGTAGAAATTACTAAACTGAAGGATTTTTTTCATCGAAAAAAATTTATAGGAAAAATCCACCATTATAATTTTCTATGAGAAGAATATAGTAAGTATAGAACCTCACATGTACCAAGTGCAGAACATCATATATACATTAACTGGTTGAAGTACTTGTTTCTAGGTTTTTAGAAGTGAAGAAAAGTGTTTTTTCTGTACAAAACTTCAAAAAGACTTATTATAAGAATAATTAAATAAGGTAAAAAAATTAGGTTATTACACAAGAAAGTTTTTCACAAAGGTCTCTAGATGAACCCCATTAGAAAAAACAAACTGGATGAACTTTCTATAAGGAATTTCATACATATTACTATATGAACTTTTCCAAAAGGTTTTTGAAGTCTAGAGGTTGTTTAAATCTAATGAAGTTTATGAAAGAATATGTACACAGTGAAACTTTCCAAAGTTTGTACACTAAACATCGGATGAAAAAATCACATAATTTTTTTTTATCTGAGTCATTAGTCAAACTTTTCATAAAAAGTTCATGCATTTTCATCAGATGTACAAAATGATAATCTTAAGAAAAATAATTTATTAGAAATATGGAAGTATTGTTTTTACTGAGTTTTTATAGTTTTATAAAATAAGGAAGTACATAAGAATGGAAATTCAAATACAAATGAGGAGAAGTCAGAGTTTGTATATAGATGTTTGAGTTGAAGAGGTTGCATGAAACTAATTTTTTTGGAAGTTGCAACAATATAGTCAACTATCTTTAGTATGTTTTTCAGTAGTTTTTAGTGGGTTAAGAGTAGTGGACATACAATTTGTGTGAATTTTAAATAGTAGAGTTTATTTACAGGATGAAGTTCAAAGTTTGTGAATTTAGGAAGTTTTATGATAAAGAAATACTATCAAAAAAACATTCATTAGGAAGTATATAGGAAGAACCTTCGTAAGAAAATCTATTGGATTAACTTTCCTAAAGAAGTCCATTGAATAATATTTTCTGAGAAGATAAAATATTGTGATGTATAAAGATGAGTTGAGGTAAAATGATTGGATGAATAAATTTTGATTCATCAGAAAAAAAAACTCACCCAATCTAATAAAAGTCTAAAAGTGATTTTTTTTTATTGTATGAAGAAAGCTCCATCGAATGGAGAGTTCCTAAATAAGTTTCAGACAAAAAATTTCCAGACAGGGTTGTTTTTGTAAAGTTCAAGTGTTGTGTTGAATTTTTTCTTTTAATTGGTTTGTATTTTAATTGATTTTAAGAAATTTTGAGAAAGGTTGTAATTGATTGAAAATTCATGAATTTTCAACAAGATTCAATAAGAATCTATAATTCTTGATAAGAGTTCAACAAATTGGTTTGAGTGGTAAAATGAGAAGTGTTTCCCACCTTTTCCATTCTGGGATCACCTATATAAAGGGGTGAAAAGTACATCATACTTATGAATATTCACTAAAAAAAGATGAAGTGCTGAAGGATTTGTGTCAAAAGTGAGTTTCCAAACAAAGTTATATTTTGGGTTGAAGAATTATGGATAGTGGTCTTGATCATATAATTGAATGGACATTCCAGTTCAGAACACTAGACAGAGGAAATCGAACAAAGTTTTTTTATAGAATTTTGAGGTGCAATGTTTTTGTTAAATAAGATATAATAAAAATTTTGTGTCAGGTGTAGTTTTTATAAGGTTCACCAGACATAATTTTACTATATGGAGGAATATCACACCAAAAGTATATTATCATATGAAGGAATTGGATAAGATTTCTAGATGAACATTTCTAGAGAAAAATTCAAAAAGTTTCATACTTTTTTTTGATCAGTTTTTGTAGGAAATAATTTTAAAATGATGGGATTTAGTGATATCATACCTATATAGATATATAAAGATTATAAAAGGTGTTGGATCAAATTTTTAATCACTTATTTTTAATATTAAATTTCCATGGACCCACAGGAGTGGCCATGGTAAGGATGTAGGTTCTCACACTGAGGCTGAACCTTGTAAATATTATGTGTCTTATTTCTTTTCCATTATTTCATTCTTGTGAGATTATTACAAAATTTTACAAGGAATATAACTCTAACAATTTTCAGGGGTTAAATTTCATAAATTTAGAAATTTATAAAAATACAACCACTAATTAACCCCCCTTCCCCCGAGTGGTTCAATGATCCTTTGTAACATCAATATTCACTTAAAATATCCTCATGAAATAATATTTTTCATGGTCTTATCATGTCATCATCAATATTTATTCATTTTGAAAAAATTTCCTTACTCAAAAATAATAAGCACATGTTATCATTAATTAAATAATAGCTTCAATAATTTTTAGATATAAAAGTTTATTAAATCTGTTTCCACAAGTTCTTCAAGGAATAACTCAAACGTATTTTTTTCTTCTTTGACATGTATTATAGAAGGATCTCATTCAAAATCCAACACATATTTAATTCCTTATTTATAATAAATATAATCAAAACATGGTCACTTCAATAACCCCTTTTTTTTTGTGTTCAATACATACAAATCTATGTGTCAATATGTGTGACTTTTCTTCTCCCCCTTATTGAAAATCAAATTAAAAGGTTATGTGGGAGATAAACCTCATTATCTTATTCCTTATTCTCCTTTTGAGAAAATGGATCTTCCATATTCGCATATTCTTCTCTCATGTTGGGTCATTATTTTAGTCTACTTCACTAATTGAGATAAGGATGTCATCACACGTAACTTTTAGAAGCGATCTATTGGTTAATCACTCTATGTTTATGTGAGCAGACTCAGTATAGAAAAAATATATCATAACCTTGATATTCAAATTTATCCATAATCAACTCACATGTGATTACATTCTTATGTTTTTTAAATTTAGGGGTTTTCAAGTTAGATTTAGCCTGAAATACATTTCATGCACATTTCTCAATAAACTCATCAAAATATTTCAAGTTTAAGGTGAATAACTCCCCCTTTTCACATCAACTAACACTCCCCTTTTAAAAACATATTTGATAATAATAAGGGGTGAAAATTTTGATTGGAATACCCCAACCTATAATTCTTTAAATTTTGCCATAAATTTCTGATTCAATTGCTATTTAGTATCTTAACAGTTTACCTCATATTTGATCCCCCTAAAGAGTTTCACCTCTCTCTTCTTCATCATGGAGATATTTATTCCATGATGGATCTCCTTTTTATGCTCAATAGTGATAGCATCATCTAACTCCCCCTTTCATTTTGAATCATTTAATTCCCTACATGTTTGTACATAAACAAATATAAGGGAATAAGGATGGGGTACCTTTATCTTTTAATGAGATAAGGATGGTTTAAATATGTCTCCCAACCAAGATATTATACTCTTCCTAACATTATGATTGGTGATACTCTTCACTACAGCAACTTATGAAGACTTTTAATATTCAAAATTTTTATTACTAGAGGTATTTCTTCTTTTGATACAGTTGTTTTTATTCTTTTTAGGTCTTATCCCCCTAAATACATGTTAGTTCCTAGGTATCTATATGTTTTACCTGTATCTATAATATTTATGCCTAGAGATTTCATAGCACCAACAGTATCCCCACATTGGTGAGTCTCTCTTTCTTGTTTTCTAAACATCTTCAAGCTTTTACCATGACTTTTTCTTGGGGATAATTTTTTTCTCATTATGCATCTATTGTCCCTTGAATTAATTGTGGATTTTTCTTGACTTTATTAAACCATAAATATTCCCTATTTAGAAGTAATATTTTTATTACAAGTCAATATAGATTTAGTACCACTTGAACATTTATAAATAGTCTGTACATTTTTATTAGTTTTGTAATTATCACCAGCCTTGGATGATTCATCATGAATCCCCATTGCATTCTCATAGTCTTCTCTCATATTTTTCAAGGTTATTTCAGCCTTAAAGTATCTAGATTGTGCCTCATGAAGATATTCTTCTTTAGCATTTAGTTTTTCTTCAAACTCTTCTAGAATTTTCTATTGTTTTACACTTTTCACCTTGGAAATTTTAATCTCTTAGATGATATCACTTCTATACTAATATTAATTTTTTCTACTTATAATGCAGTTTCACCTTCTTCACGAGCTTTGAATTTTTCTGAAGGAAAGCCTCCATTTTTTATCTTAACAAATATTTAGTATAACTTTATTTCTCCTCATAACTACTTAATGTGTATTCATTTATTTTAACTTTAGTAATGAAATTTGTATGATCTTTATCATCTGAATCACTTGATTATTTTGATTAATAACTTTATTATTTTATCATTAAATTCATCCTTAACTTTATAGAAGGATTATTCTTCTTCTTATATGTATATTTTTTAATTTTTCTATAATTTCTTCTAAAATGATGATCTTTATCACTCTCAGTGTCATCGGACTCCTTCTTTGGAAAATTTATTACAAAGTTCCTAACACTTACACAATTAAATAAATTAAGAGGAAACTTACCTTCATATTTTACTCTTCCTCCTCTCTTATCTTTGGATATGAGATATATGATTATCTTATTTTCTTCATTATCTTTATCTTTTGATTTTGAGAGTGGTTCACCTTCCATATCATTTAGTTTAGGAAATTTTATGGATTTGAATGCCATTTTTATTTCATTTTTTCTTAAACATTAGGGATTTTCTCATCTCATAATTGATAATAATGTTATTTAGTTCTTCAAAATATATATTTCCAATCTATTATAGTGATAATATCTTTTTTATTAAATTTATCTGTAAAATTATTCATTGACTTCTTCACAATAGTTGAATCTTCCAAAGTATCACTCAATCCTATAATATTACTTATTATCTCATTTATCTAGGATAATTGTTCATCAATATTCTCATAATATTTCCTATGGATATCTTTAAACTTTTACCTCTAGATCCAAATATTATCTTCGTTAATATTCACATTACATTCATACATATTTTTAATTTTTTCCAATATCTCCTTATTAGTTTTAAGTCCCATCAACTTGGTGTATAATTTTTTGAATAGTATGAAAGAATATCATTCCTTGTTTTCCTATCTATTTTAATATTTATCTAATCTACATGACTGATGGGATCATCTTCTCTTAGTGAATTAAAACACACTATAATATCATTGTTGGGAAAAAATACCTCAAGTTAACATTGATGCATTTTTGTGTTGATCGTATTTGTTGAAATCCCAGGTTTCCATGGTCAGTTGTGAAGTTCCAAAGATATTGTTGAAAAACTATGTTAGCAAGGATCCATGAAAAAGGAATAGACAATATGAAGGTGATAAAAAAAGTCGTATACAAGGTTCCATTGATTCCCATTGTTTTCCAAATTTTTGTGTCCAAAAACTAGAGAATAGAGAAAAGTAATTTTGGAAAAGAAAGTTGTGAACAAGTGCTTAAGAGGTTTGGAAAGTTTTGTTCCAGCCTTTTTTCAAGATCAATACCTCAAAATGTGGAAAATAAATAATTACATGAAAGTTATGGATTTTCCATGTAAGGTGAGTTTGTGTGAAAGAGACTTACGTGAATAGACTTGCGCACTCAGGGATAAGATGCACGAGCTGAGAACAGGATCTAAAAAAATGCCTATAAATAGGTGAATACCCCCCTCATTTGATTCTTCTCAATACTTAGAGTAAATTGTAGATTTGGATCACATAAGTAGTGATTGTTGCACAAGTGGATAGTTATTGTGAAAGTAAGGAGTTGTGCGTAAGAAGGAATTTGAGTGAAAGTAGTTATTTGCGCATAGGAATGGGGATTATTGAAAGTTATAAGTTGCACAAAAATTTCTTTTCAATAAAAAATGAAAAATTTGTTCACAATTCATATATTATCATCTAAGTAATCTTAAGGTTTCATGAAAAAATTGAAGTTTACTAGTACATATGTGGTAAAGTGGGATTCATCAAGTGGATAAAAGTGGAACTCTATGATACACTAATTTAGGTGTAAAACATATTTATTCAAGAAATAAAAGGAGGATCTTTGGAAGAAGCAATGATCACACTTCTATTGAGAGAGAAGTGATCTTTTAAATTGTAATTAGTTGTAAACCAGGAGGTACAATGAGTCCGCTCCAAACATTGTAAACAGTAGTTCTCTTTTAGTGGATTTAGTACATTAGCACATTATCATTGTATGATATTTGTATGTAGCATATTGAGGGTAAACCAAGTAAAAATTGTGTATGATTTAATTTCTATTCATACTTTTTTATGAGAAAGAGAGATAAGATAGTTTTGTTTAACAATTAAACAAGATCAAAATGAGCATTTGTTTTAATCTGTCATACCCTGATTCACCCCCCCCCCCAGGGTGTTTGATCTAGTGGGACTGACATCATCATTTACCTCTAGGAATTTTGAAAGAAGATATGGAAGCATTCAATTCTTCCATCCATGAAAGTTCTTGCCATCAAAGAAATAAACTTGTATAGTATTAACTAAGTTCAAACTCTTCATCATTATTTAGTAAAGGTTGGATATTATCAGAACAAACATGGCTCTAATACCACTTGAATTTCTTGGATCAATGAGATCACTGAGAAGGGGAAGGGGTGAATTAGTAATCCTTTTTTATGAATTTAATTTTCTAATTCAACATTTACAGCTAGTTAAATCCCAATACTATTTTTCTCATATCTCTCACCCTTACACAAGTGATGTAGTAAATAATAGAAAGTATAAAATCATTTACAAGGTTTGATCTCAATGTGAGTCTATACCTTTCCTGGCATGATAATTTGGATTCTTCACTATGAATCATCTTGAATACAATATACAAGCTATCTCCTGAAAATATTGATGAGAAATATCCCAAAATGACCAGTAGAGAATCTCTCTAAATGTATGGTATTAAATTGTTCACAATATTTATCTTCTAATGGGTTCTTTTTACTATCCTACCACTAGTCAAAACTATCTCTAAAAAATATAATGATGCCTTTTGGTGGGTTCTTTTTACTTCCTCATAAAAGTTCTTCAAGGGTCCTTTATAATCCTTCTTCGAATAGGTCTTCAAATCTATCATCTCTTGCTATGGATAGTCGACCTTATTCTTCTTTAATTTTTCATATACTCTCTATTTGAGGATCACCTTTCCTTATTCAAATTAACTATGTTAATGAATCCTCGTGATTGTTTCTCACCTTGGTTCTTCGATGCACGTGATCTCATTAAAGTTATAGGGTTCTCTCCTTTAATACATAACAAAATAATCACTTGGGTTTTTTTATCGGGATCTCACTACTTCATCTATGTATAGTTTTAAGAATGGTATAAGCATTAAAGGAATCTCACATGATATTTTTCATCATACCTACATAGATATATACACAATAATATCATGTATATTAATTCACATTAATTATCATTATTGGTAGTAGGATATTTTTCTCATTATTATTTTGGTCAATGAATCCAGATTATTTCCTCCTAAATTTCAGATATTAATTCATGTTTAATATCCCAGAACTATTCCTCATCAAATGTAACATGAATCATGATACATGAATCATGATATTAAATCATTGAAGGCTCTTCTTAATTACATCATCACATTTAAATACCCAAAAGGCTCAACTTTAATCATCTCATGTGGTTATCAAAATACCTACAACCACTGATGCATTCAATTTTCATGAATTGAAAACATGTGGATTCTCTTTAATTCATGCATGTAATTATGCATGAGTATTACTCACACAACCTATATTTATGTCACAACATCATAATTGTATTCATGAGGTTTCATGCATCTATAAGTGTCTTAGAACACATTTTTACTTTAGGTTTACATGTATGAAAGTGTGACTGAATGCATATATCTCAGGTCTTGCAACTCAAGATTCTCTTCTTCTTCATGTGGTTGTTTCATGTGGTTTCTTATTTAACAAATTTATATGATAAACACTCCAAGAAGTCATTTATACACTCGATTTGAATGCCTTCCTTAAACCTTTACATAATATGAATTCATACATGGTAGTTTACATTAGGTTTTTATCAAGATGTTCTCACAATATTTCTACTTCAATACTTCCTCATACTTTTTTAGTAGTGTTCATTGAACTTGTATTTATCATCATATGCATAATCCCCAATGTCTTGATGCATGGAAGTTCCATGACCTTCATTCCACATGGAAGGTTTGTGTGAGACCTATTCTCATAGAATATCCTCTTTCCCATGGTAGATCTCTAGAGGTATCATGAAAGACAAGTGAATACTTCTCAACACATGGAATATTTGTGCTCTTTCTCATGGAAGCAGCAGCTCAAAACTCACAGAATATTGATCTTCATAAAAGATCTATGCATGGTTGATACTCACATACAATGTATGCACTCATATAATCTTATTATTATTATACTAATGGTTGATCCTTATATCCATGATAGCTTTATTATTCATGAAGTGATATCATTAACAACTCATACAGTTGATCCTTAGCTTGAACAAATGGTTGATTCATCATTTTTGTAGTGTTCAGAACCCTATAAGTTCAAAGTTATAAGATGGATATGTGATGTAGTCTCATTTGGTGTAGCATTATGCCCATATTTTTAATGATAGAGGAATAGTATACATGTATGTGGCTATCCTACATCAAACTTTAGTTTGATAATGCATTACTTAATAATATTAAAACCTACAACATCTGGTTAAATGTGAGTATCTAGGTTTAATTAATGTTTCCTCCATCTTCTATATTGTGTCACCTTGCACGGAGGCACTCCGCTACTCTTATATTCACATTTTTTCATCCTCCCAACTCGTGTATATGAATGTTTTCTTCCCTATTTCCCCAAACTAGCCATGCGAACTAGTTCCCATGTGGTGAAATCTGATCCCACATGTACAATTGAGCTGGAACCTTCTCTTTCATGGGGATAACCTAATTTTTACTAAACTCTTGTAAAAAGAGTTAAGAAAATTCTTCACATAATTCCAACTCCCTTATCATATAAAATTCGTCATCATTTATTCTTTATATTAACATATTTTTTTATATGGACTTCTCACCAAAAATATCCACTTCAAATCTCCTCATGCAATAATCTTTTTCATGGTCTTCTCATGTCATCGTCAATATTTCTTCATGTTGAACAATGTGTTTTACTCAAACTTCATAAGAACATTTTATCATAAATTAAATAACAAGTTCAATAGTCATTATATATTAAGGTTTCCTGAATCTATTTCCATAAGTTCTTCAAGCAACAATTCCAACTTATTATTTTCTTCTTTTCCATATGTAATGTTAGAAACTCATTCAAAATATAACACATATTGACTTATTTATTGAAGTAAAATTCAAAAAATACATGGTAACTTTATATGAATATTGGGTGAGGGTTATTCCCCTACTAAGATGTGACTATCTGGGTGGGTAGACCCTGAGGAGAGTGATGGATAGGTTGGGTGTGGGGTCCTGAATAACATTTGTGAGGTTTTTTTAACAAAGTTTGTGTATTTGTTGAAAACTAATATTTTCTAAAATAATGATTTTTAAAAACAAGTGAAAGTTGATGAATGTTCTAACCCAAACACAAAGTGAGATAAAAGTTTTGTTTTTGAGAAAGTAGATTTTTTGGACGCAGAGGATCGGACTGAGAAGCACCAGATGCAGAGTATCAGACTGAGAAAAACTGGACACATAAGTTATCATAAATATGAATTGTTGATAGGATGAATCATTAGTATTATATCCATTGTTATGAAGTTTAATACATATCAAACATAATGTTTTTTAGAAATAAGTTATTGAGTTATAAAATCATAATGGTGCTAAATAGTTTTAATAAAGATAGTCATGTTAGGAGTTAGAAAGTTATTAAAATTTCTAACCAGAAGCCAGACAATGCTTTGATGATTTTTAATTCCCAAATATCATAAGTTTTCTATAATGCTTTCGATTCAATCCTTATTAAAAAAGGGTTATAATAGGTTTTATCAATTGTATTGAGTTTTGGTTGGAAATTAAGGAGGTGATGAAAGTAAGGGAAGTCATAATACTTTCCTTTGTAAGTCATGTGATATTTTTACAATATTTAATTTCTCATAAATCATGAAAAATATCATGATAAAATATTTTGAATAAATTTAGGAATCATAAATATTGTATTTGTTCCAAGAATCAAGACAAAGTTTGTTTCGAATCTAGAAGTATTGGGCACAGAAGTTTTCAGAAGTCTAAATGAGTTATATCTGATGAGTTTTGAAGAATTTAAAAGTTATAGAGTGGAGTTTCCATCATGTTGATAATTCCATTGTAATGATAATTACATCATAATGATAATTTCATCATAATGATAATTCCATCGTAATGATTATTCCATTGTTATAATAATTCAATTGGACAAACTCTAAGAAGGAAATTTAATTGGATTGACTCTGAGAATTAAATTCAATTATACTAACTCTGATTAGGAAATTCAATTCAGAATGGATTGAGGAAGTTCCATTGTAATGAGTTGAGGAAGTTCCATCAGACTGAAGCTAAGGATGTTCCATCATATTGAAGAAAAGTTGGGAATTCCAAGAATAATTATTATGGAGAAGACTTAATAAGATTCCATAAGATTGTAAATATTTGAAGTGGTCAAACTTAAAATTCAAATATACATAGATCTCAGAGTTTTTTAATCTAAGAAAGCAGCAAAAGATTTTTTGTTTACTGAATTTTCCATTATGGTATGCCTATAAATAATTTCATGGTACATTCATACTTTGTATCTTTTTATTGTGTAGAAAAGGTGGAGCACTATAGAGGTTGAGTTAGAGTTTGAATCATAGTTCTTTCCAAACAGAGATCTTGTTAGTAAAATCATATAGCTAAAAGTTTTCTTACCAGATTGAGGAAGGTGGGACAAAGGAAGATTAGATTGAGAAATTGAGTAGAGTTTTAGAATTTAAGTTTGAGAAAATGGGTCATAGTAATGTGTCCATCATAATGAGATAATAAAACAAAGGAAATTAGACCTAGGGTCATCATACTGATGTTCTAGATATAGTTTTTTAGAGAAAAAGTTTTTTTGATCTTTTATTTTGTGGCTCAATTATTTGTAAGTAAATTTTGTAAACTGGTGGGAGTCAGTATAATAATTATTATCAGGATATAGAAAGTGTCAAATGGGATTTTTCACAAGTTTTATTCACTTATTTTTAATAATTAATTTCAATATACCCATGGGAGTGGAAATGGAAAGGATGTAAGTTATCATACTAAGGTCAAACCTTGTAAATCTTGTGTGTTTTACTTGATTTCCTACTTATTCATGCATGAGTATTTACTAAAAGATGTTAAGGTAATGAAATTTAACATTTTTTAGGGGTTAACTTTCTAAAAGTCTTGAAACTTATAAAAAGTTAACAACTTATTCATCCCCCCCCTTCTCAGTCATTATTCATTCCTTTGGAACTTCAATTGGTATCAAAGGGAATTCTCCCTTGTTGAATCCTTATCATGGATAATCTCAATTGTGTTAAAAGTATATGGATTCCTATATTTTATGGAAAATTATTATGGATGTAAAAATAAGATGATTCCTTATCTCCTATCTCTTGGCTTGGAAGTCTTTTATGCTGCTACAATAGGGTTCCCACCTATTGAGAAAGATGCCCCCAATGACTTTTGCTGATAAGAGAAATATTTAAGTTGATTTAAAAGCTAGAAATTTTGTTATAATGTCTCTATAAGAAAATTTATATATAAAGGTGATGGGTATAAAAACTTCAAAGAGTTTGTGGGACAAGTTGGAATGTATTTTCAAAGGGAATACTAAAGTGAAGGAAGAAAAACTGCGAATATGGCATAGTAAGTATGAATATGTAAGAATAAGATATGAATAAACTATTGATGAATACTTAACTATATAAAAATAAATTGTTTGAAACATTATATGATTCATAAATGTCTTGGAAGATTCTACAATTGCGAGGAAACATATGAGAAATTTTTAGGGCATGTTTGATTCTAAAATTTCTTCTCTGGAAGATAAGGATGTTTTATCTCTTGATGAATTGTACAAATTTTTTTTTTCTCATTAAATGATGAATGATCCAATGTTAAAAAATAAGATTAAATATGAAATTGATTTTGAAGCAATGATAAAAAATAAAACTCAAGATGTTGAATATGTAAATGCTTGTGATTCTAAAGATAAATAGGATGATTATTTGAATGATAAAATCATGTCTCTTATCTCTAATAACTATAGAATAGGAAGAGGAAATTATGGAGGAAAACTTATTCAAAAATGTTTTGTGTGTGGTAGAATTAGAAACTTTGTTATAAATTTCCCCAAGAAGAAATTTGGTGAGTATCGAGATGATTCTGATGAAACACCTTGATGGAAGAAGTGGAAAAAGGTTTTAAGGAAGAAAAGTCATCCAACAAACATGAGAAGAATTTTACTAGAAAAAAAGTATGTTGAGTAATAAATTTGAATCAGACTCAATTGAAAACAATTATTCAAAAGATTTGAGTTTATAAAAATTATAAATCTTCATTTAAAAAGTTTAGAAAACAAAAGATTCCACAGATATTGAAGAAGGTGGTGAAGAATCATATAGAGTATCAACTCAAAAAATAACTTGTTGCATGTCTTGAGAAAAATAGAACTCTTAAGAAATAAATCATATTAATGAATAATTATTTTGAAGAAGTTTCTAAAAGAATAAAAGATGTCATCAAGTAGGAGGAATAATACATTCAGGAGATCTTAAGTTACAAACTTGGAATTGCTGAACAGGGAAAGATGGTTGAAGATATTAATGAGAAGTTGGCTACCAAGGAAGAGGAAGTTAAAATGTCTCAATAAAAACTTCTTGAGTATTAAAATAACTTAATAAAGTTTAATGAAAACTTCAAAAAATCTTCTTAGGTAAAATCTTAGAATTCTAAAGTTGTTGAGAGAGCTCAAATCAAGAATCAGGTGAAATCATCACCGACCACAAATAAATTTTCATCTAATTTTTCTAACATTTTAGGTTCTCGAAAAAGTTATGGGAAATCTTGGGTGGAAAAAAGAAGTGATAAACCTATTTTATCTACAAAATATGAAAACTAAATTAGGAGGAAAGATGTCCAAATCCAAAGATTATTAGTGTAGGAAGAAGTTATCAACCTCAACAAAGTTTCTATAGATAAATATATTACTTCAATATAAAATTAATATTTGATGGGTTTTGTTATTTTTGTAGAATCTATGGAAATGGGGCTTATAATCGTTGGCATGAATTATCTCTACCTAAAAGAAGGTTTGATCAGAGTTAAATAAATAGTGAAAGTAGAATGAGTAACTTTCCAAACTTATAGAAAGTTAAAAAAAAGTGAGTTCTTAAGATGTTGGAAATGTTCCAATGAAGAATAAATTTGAATATCAAGAAGAATTTTTTGGAATATGTGATCAATCGAGTCATATTTTTTAATAATGTATGACTATTATTCTAGGACAAGTGTTGTACACAATAAAAGAAAAGGAAGTAGGAAAGAATAAAGTTTAATAAATAACCTTTGTTGTTGAGACTGCCTTGAAATCAAGTAAAAAAATAACAAAACATGGATACTTGATATTGGTTGTTATTCACACATGGAAGTTGATTTAAAAATATTGAAATGTTTTGAAAATCATGAAATATGTGTTATTACCTTTGGGAGTGATATTTCCTTAAAAATATGAGGAATCATAACTGCTAATATTGAAGAAGAAAAGTTGAAATCTAAGTAATTTTTATTGGTTGATGGGATAAAACATAACTTACTTAGTGTAAGTTAACTTTGTGATGATAGAAAATAAGTAAACTTCAAAAAATATTCTTGTGTGATCAAAAGTGTGAAAGATATTAAAGTAATTGCAAAAGGATAAAAAACCAATAAGAATCTCTTCAAAATAGAAGAATTTAACAACTCATGTTACTTAAGTGTTGAAAATGAGAATAAGTTGTGGAACTGAAGACTTGGTCACCTTGAGAATAAAAACATGAAAAAACTTTATAAATTTGATGTTGTATAAAATTTTCCATAATTAAAAAAAGGATAAAGATGTTTGTGTTACTCTAAGTAAAGGGAAGATAACTAATAAAAGTTATATGAAAGTTGATATTGAATCTACCAAACCTCTTGAACTTATTCATACTAATTTATGTGGGCCAATGAGACATCAAACAACAAAAGAATATTTATACTTTATCACTTTTATTTATTATTTCACTCATATTACAAACATCATGTTTATGAAACATAGGTTATAGGTTGTGGAAATGTTTAGTTTTTTCAGAAAAGAAGTTAAGAAAGAAATGGGGGTTTATATAAATAATTTGAGAACATGTAATGGTACCTAATTCACAAGAAATAATTTTGAAACTTATCTGAAAAATTATGGTATCAAACATCAATATAGTTCTCCCTAATCTCTAAAAAAATGGAATAATAGAAATAAAAAATATAAGTTTGGAGGAAATGGGAAGAAGTATGTTAATAGAATATAAAATTTCTAAGTTCCAATGGAGAGAAGCTATTAGTATTGTTGTGCATATTAATAATAGAATTTTTTAGAATGGAATCCAATGTGACTTATTATGAAATGTGGTATAACAGAAAACCTTCATTGAATTACTTAAAAGTTTTTTTAATTCCATGTTTACTTAAAATCAAAAATCTAGATCTAGGAATGTTTTATGAGAAATATAGGGAAGGAAATTTTATGGGTTATTTATCCAATTGAAGAAGTTAAAAATGTTGGAAAAAACATTTACAAATTTTTGTGGACTCATATGATGTGAAAGTGATTGAGAATACAACTTTTTTAACAATTTTTGTTGGGAATGTTGAGGAAGAAAAACTCAAAGTTTCCAACAAAAATGAAATTGAGAAAAATAATATGCATGAAGATTCATATGAATCATGTAATGAGGAAACTGAAGAAGGAAGAGGTACTATAAAATTTCCTACTTTACAAAAATATATTTAGACCAAAAATATTCTTAGGAATCAGAAGGCTCCAGTTCATACCAGAAGAAAGCTGATATTAGAAAATAAAACTTCACTCATCTCAAAAGTTGAACCTAAATCAGTTTTAGAAGATATTCAATTCAAGGAATGGGTGAATTCTATGAATGAAGAGTTGAGTCAAATTGAGAAAAATGAAACATGGGAACTTTTTCCACATCCTAAAGGTAAAAATGTTATCAGATCAAAATGAGTTTACAAAAATAAGTTGAATAAACATGGAGAAGTTTCAAGAAACAAATCTAGGATTGTCTGTAAAGAATATGCATAGGTGGAAGGTGTGGATTTTGATGAAACCTTTTACCCCATTTTAAGGTTATAAACTATTATAATATTTCTATCAGTGGATTCTCATTGAAATTTCAAAGTTTATCTGATGGATATAAAGTCATCATTTATCAATGGAGAAATTAAAGAATAAGTTTATATTGAACAACCTTGTGGGTTTCTACTTGATGAGTATGAAAACAAAGTCTATATATTGAAGAAAATTATGTATGGGATGAAACAATCTCCATGTGTATGGTATTCTAAGCTTGAATTTTTTTTGAGAATGTTGAATTTTTATAAAGGAAAAGTTGATAGCAACTTATATGTGAAAGCTATTGAATTTGAAACTCTAACTATAATTGTTTATGTGGATGGTATAATTTTTTTGGGGGATAGAGAATATGTTTTTAAAACATTGGATAAATAAATGAAAACGTAAATTTAAGATGTCAATGTTAGGATAATTAATATTATTCCTTGGTTTACAAGTTCAACAAAAAGAAAAATACATTATCCTATATTAAGAAAAGTATACCAGGGAATTGCTACAAAATTTTTGCATGGAATAATACAAATAAGTTTATACTCTTATCTTAGTAGGGATGAAATTGAGTAAAAATGAGTCCTTTAAAAGTTTGAATCAAAAATACTTTCAAAAGTTGATAAGAAGTATACTTTACCATATAGCTTCAAGACCTAATATTTTTTATGTTGTGAATTTTATTCCAGGTATCAAATTAATATTAAAGAATCACATATGTTGGAAGCAAATAGAATTATTAGATATATAAAATGAATAACTTCATATGGGTTTTTATACAAAAGAAATTGTGATATGAAGTTTCATGGTTATACTGATGTTGATTGGGATGTAGATTATAATAATAGAAAATCAACTTATGGAAGAATTTTTTTCTTGGGTGAATGTTGTGTGAGTTGGCATAGTAAGAAAAAAAGTTCAGTAACATTGAGTATAGGGGAATAAAAATATATTTCAGCTTCCTAGGATTGTAATTAGGTGTTTTGGATAACAGTTCAGCTAGAATATTTAAAATTAAAAGTTTCCAAACCAATGAAGATACTTTGTGATAATCAGAGTGCAATTGATCTTTCAAAAAATACTATCCAACATTCAAGATAAAAACACATTGATGTAAATTTTTTCTTTATAAAAGAGAAAGTTTCTTCTTGAGATGTTTTTCTGGAATATATCTCAAAAAAAAGTATCAAATTTCGGATATCTTCAAAAAATCAATGCCAAACGAAAGTTTTATTGAATTGAAGATGAAACTTCATGTTCATACTCCTCCAATGACTTCCTAAATCCCATAAGGAAGTTTCCCCATTGTTCTTTGTATTATGTTGACAAAGTAAGAGAAAAAGGTAACAACTTTTTACTCTATAATAATTTTCTACTTATCTTTATTTTATGAATCTAAATTTGTGGTTATCAGATAATGGGGGAGAGGAAAAGAAAAGTGAGAGAAAAAGAAAAGTGAGAAAAGATAAAAGTGAGGGGGATTTTATCTTAACATGGTTTAAAAATTTTCTTGTCACTAAGGTATGGAATTATTTCAAAAACATTACATTATCCAATATTGTGGTGTCAGGACACTCATTTTGATAAATATTGTTTTTTGGTAAAATTCAAAAAAACTTGAGTTGTAAAAGTTGTTAATGAAAGTTTTAAAACAAATACAAAGGGGGGATTGAAGAACCTTTGTGATGATTTTTTTAACAACTTTTTTGTATTTTTTTACAACTAATCTTTTGTAAAATAATGTTTTTTAAAAACAGGTGAAAGTTGCGGAATGTTTGAACCTAAACACAAATGGGGAGAAAAGTTTTGTTTTTGAGAAAGTTTTTTTTACAGAAGCAGAGGGTCTGAATGAGAAGCATCAGATGAAAATTATTATAATAAGTAGAACCAAACATATAAGTTGTTAGAAAGATAAATTTTTTGATTAGGATCATCATTGGTCTCATATCCATTGACATGAAGTTCAAGTCATACTAGACACGATGTTTGTTAGAAAGAAGTTGCTGAGTTAAAAAGTCAGAATGTTGCAGAAGAGGTTGAATGAAGATAGTGATGTTAAGAGTTAGAAACTTCTTAAACTTTCTAATTGAAATCCAGATAATGATTTGATAATTTTTAATTCTAAAAAAACATAAGTTTCCTATAACACTTGTGATGCAAGACTTGTGAATAAAAAGGGGGAATAGGTGATTCCAGTCATATTGAGTTTTATTTGGAAATAAATGATGTGTAGAAAGTAAGGGAAGTCATAATAATTTACTTTGTAAGTCAGATGATGCTTTTCTAGTATTGAAGTTATCATAAACCATGAAAACTCTCATGATAAAATCTTTTTAAAGAAATATAGGAATCATAAAGATTGTATTGGTTCCTGGAATCAAGATAAAGTTTTCATCGGATCTAGAAGTACCAGGCATAGATGTTTTTAGAAGTCTAAATGAGTTTTAGTTGATGAGTTTTGAAGAATTTCAAAGTTGTAGAGTTGGGTTTCTATCATAATAATAATTCCATCATAATGATAATTACATCATAATGAGAATTACATCATAATGATAATTCCATCATAATGATAATTCCATCGTAATGAGAAATCCATTGTTATGAGGATTCAATTGGACTGACTGTGAGAAGGAAAATAAATAGATTAGACTCTGAGAAGGAAAATCAATTAGACTAACTCTGATGAGGAAATTCAATTTGGAATAACCTGGTGAAGATCCATTGTAATGAGTTGAGGAAGTTCCATTGAACTGAAGACTAGGAAGTTCCATTGTATTAAAGAAAATTTAGGAAGTCTGAGAAGACTGATTATGGAGAAGACTCAAGAATATTTCAGAATATTTGTAAAGATTTTAATTGTTAAAACATGAAATTGAAATATGCATAGATATCAATGTTTTTAAATTTGAGTAAGCGGGAAAATTTTTTCAGTTTCCTGTATTTTCTATTTTGGGATGCCTATAAATAGTTTCATAGTATATTCATTCATTGCATCTTTTAATTGTAAAAAAAATGTGGAGCACTACATAGGTTTATTCATAGTTTTAATCAAAGTTCTTTTTAGAAAAAGATCTCATTAGGAAGATCATACAGCTGAAAGTTTTCTTTTAGGACTGAGGAAGATCGGACTGAGGAAGATCATACTGAGCAGTTGAGTAGAGTTTGAGAAGTATAGTTTGAAAAAAGGGGTCATCATAATGAGTTCATCATAATGATACAACCAAACTAAGGTAATTGGATCCACAATTATTATATTGAGGTTCCAAATAGAGTTTTGTAGAGCAAAATTTTTTGTGTTATTTTATTTTTTGGCTCAATTTTTTGTAAGAAAACTTTGTAAACTGATGAGAGTCGGTATAATTATTTTTATAAGGAGATAGAAGGTTTCTAATTAGAGTTAGCATAATTTTTATTCACTTATTATTAATAGTGAATTTTTATAGACCCACAGAAGTGGATATGGAAAGGATGTAGGTTATCACACTGAGGTTGAACTTTATAAATATTGTGTTCTTTACTTTCTTTCCTACTTCTGCATGCATGATTATTTACTAAAAGATGATATGGTAATTAATTTTAACAAGTTTCAAGGGTTAAGTTTCTAAAATTATTGAAACTTGTAAAAATTTAACAACTGATTCAACCCCCCCCCCCCATTCTTAGTTGTTATCTGATCCTTTAGAACTTTAGGTCCAACCTAGGGTGACTTGGGAAGAGAATGGCATTGAGGCTATTTCTCATGTGAGACTTTATTAGGAGTCCAATGAGGCCTTGATAAGACTTTTATGATGATAAGGGATGACGTGACCTCCAAGTGATGAGTGTCAACTTGAGAAATTTTTTGAGATGAGGGAACCCCTAAAGTATGTTCATGCTTTATGAGACCTAGGGGACCCTGGTGGTTTCCCCAGTAAGATATTGACCCTAGAAATAGTGCGTATAGGAAATGGGTAGTGATGATTGTTGGTGTCACCTTGTAACCTGAATCAAAAATTCAAACATGTTATGACTATGATGGTGGAAGGTCATTCACTAGAGTGGCTGACCTCAATTTGTAGGATGAGTTCGAGTAGATGACTAACTCGTCAATATGTTGCCAATGATATGATTGAGGTGGGATTAACTACCCACTGAGATGTATTGAGATCCATTTTATGCCTTGTACATGCTCCTTAGATTTATCCTTCTACCTTCTATGGTTTTGGATACCATGGATACGATCCTTGGATCTATATGGTGGGATACACATTCCATTGAGATAATGATAATATGGTTTGGGATACCTTGTACACGATCCTTTGATCCAGATGATGTGATGTACGACATGAGAAACCACACCTCTAGACTTGGATGAGGTGATATCTAGTAGGGGAAACCATAGCCCTATACCTAGATGATGTGATGTCTAGTAAGGGAGAGCCGCATCCCTAGACTCAGATGATATGTTTTCCTAACAGGGTGTACCTTGGCTAATGGTGATGGATTCCCAGTAAGGAACACCCTGAATCCAAATGAATTTTTTCTAGTAGGGTATTCCCTAAATCCAGATTATGTGATTCTTGGTAGGGAGATACACACCCTTGGATCTTGATGATGGGTTTCCTGGTAGGGTATTCCATGGCTCTAGGTGACAGGAAACCTACAAGTTTGATTGATATTTCCTAGGACATGATCCTAAAATAGGTTCTTGAATAAGATATTTATTGAAACGATTACGTTACATGCTCAGAGACACTTTGTCATTGTATGGAGAAGGTCTAGGACAATTTCAAGTTCAATGGAAGAACCTGAGTATTGATCGTGGTTATTTATTTATATGTAAAGATTGTATTTTTTATATCAAACATATCACATGTGTACACTGCATTTACTAGTTATTTATGGGACCATGTTGGTGGTGACCAACTAAGTTTTACTCAAACCCTGCTCATGTGTCCATGACACTTCGGTACTTGAACATACTTTACTAATCACAGGTTCAGGTTGGTCAGAAGCCCAAGGTAGCTTGATTGAGTGGGAAAACTCATACGGGGTTGAAGATTAAGATGATGTGATGCTTGGGGATATAGTATAGCCACTTGTACATTTATTTTATTATTATTTTTTGTACATTTTTTCATCCTGGTGGGTAGATAGTGAGTGTCTATAACTTCTTGTCTATTGTGTTTCATTTATTATTGATGGGTATTTCTATTTCATTAGTGTAATTTTCTTACCATTTTGTATGGTGTTTGGTTTATTTTATATGTTATGAAACACTCTAATATGAGGTTATAGCCTCCTCATGGTACTACCCAAGATCTCCTCCATTAGTCAGCAGCCTTTGACGTACAAGGAGGTGTGCATAAGGTTTTAGTAGGTACTCCTTCAGTTCAACCACCACTCAGTGGCCACGGGCTAAGGGAAAATGTTTCATGGTGGTCCCCTTATAAATTTAATAGGATGGTAGAACCAATTAACTGACTGGACCCCACTACAAAGGTGGGTTGGGACCACTTTTATATATGTCATGCAATTAGTGATCTAATTGGACATTTTTTATATTTTGATTATAATCCTGTAACATTTATGAAATGGAATAAATAAATAGTGTTCTCCCATAGATGTAGGACTAAATTCCAAACCACATAAACCATTATTGTCTACTTCTTGTTTTATTTGTTTTTCTAGAATGTTTGTTTGAGTGTGTGAGTGGGATGGTGGTAATGTTTGTTTGAACCATTTAAATATTTGTTGTCCATTTATTATTTTATTTATTTAATTGGTTGGGATTGTTTTATTGTGTTAGTTTAATGACTTGGTGTGGTGGTTTGGATGTATCTGGGCTTCTAAGTTTCGATACATCGATGCCATAGGGTTCTTCTGGTCTAGGGAGTTTCTAGAGCTTTACTTTGCGCTTGAAGCTTCTGGTGGTTTAACTTTTGGTGATCGATGGTGATTATCCACTAAATAAGGCTAATATTAATTGTTAATATATATAATATTCATGTGCTTTATTATTCATATACACCATTTTAGTGCATTTTACACTTTGAACATTAATTAACATTATGATTGTAATTCCCTCTTAAAATGCACTATTACACGGTACATTTTTTGACACCTCCTAAAATACAAAATGGTATTTATTTTATTTTAATATTTTTAATTTCAGGTATCCCATTATATAAGTAAAAATTAATTATTTTGGATCACTTGAATATTCACATTGGAAGACCACCAAAATGGGCTTTCATGACAACACATTCTGGGAAAAGTAAACTGGACAGCAGCCCAATAAAGAGATTGTAGCGGCCAAGATAAAATCCCAATGATTCTCAAAATTTAACTAAAGATATATTACATCATGGATAAAATTTCATCAAATAGTGGCCAAAGATAATTTGGATGTTTGAATGGAGTTACAGGAGGCCCAAGTTGGATATAAAATTCTGGGCCAGATTTTGCGGCCCAAAAAATAGCCCACCATTTTACACATATCTCATAAAAAATAAACTCTTTTAGGCTGAAACTTTACATAAGGTTAGGGTACATATGGATATACATTTTATTATTCAATGGACCACTCTAATTTTTTCATATATAAGCTCATTTAGGTGATTTTGTTCAGTGGATGCAAGCTGGCTGCCACCTCGGGTCAAGAGTGGAAAAGTCTAAGTTCCACAAGCTTTCCACCATAATAAGCCTACCATACTCAAGTGGGATGAATTTAACTATCAGAGGCTCTACCCAAGGATCCAAAAAATATTATTTAAGGAAGTGGTGTTGTAGTATTTAATCATATTGTATGCTTTCTTTCATTGTAATGTTATGCTGCCACTTTTCCTTTGTAATGTTCTTCCTCAATTGTAAGTTGTTTTAATTCATCCTAGTTTATTAATAAAAGTTATTATTCTCCTATTATTATGTTCTTATCCATATAAATTTGATAATTTTTCCTCAAGTTGTGAATTTATTCACACCAAACCTTTTGAAATTATTCACACAACGGTGGCATGATCATTTTCTTTTTATTGTTTTCTTTTCTTCTTCATTTCCTCCCTCATGAGTCTACTTCCTGCTTCCATTGAAACCATAGAATCAATGGAGGTCTAACCCACTTATGGGTTGATCCAAGTTGGTATCAAGGTAATGGATTTTATGTTATTTATCACCCCATTAATTTCTAATCACTTATTTTAATTGATATTTTTATTTGATGATTTTAAAGCTTCTACATCCTTGTTGAATTTTAAGGCCACATACTTCAAGTGATAATAGGAACCTTTACCTTAGAGTGCTCATAAATTTGATCCTCCAAGTTTATAGGTGATTATTATTATGTTGTGTTGGTATTAAACTAGTAAGTGATGAATTTGTTTTATCTTCTTGAATAAACCCATCTCGAATATAAGAAATTGAAATCGTTAAAAAAGAATTTCATCAAATCCACCCCTTGTAATAACCTAGGATCAACCCTTCTCGTAATTTGAATTAACTTAAGTCATGTAATGTTCACTTAAAACTATCTAAAATCAACCCAAATTTTTCCACTTAATATCCAAAATCATTCCATAGAATGTGCGTGTCTATAGGTTTCTTCTTAGGTCTCTGAGGAATCGACAACCCAAGCTACTCTACATTTGACCGCTTAACCCTAAAAACTTGGGTAAATTTGGGCGAGACCAAATTTTGGCACTATTTTTGGGGACAAAAGTAATTCATCTAAACACCCATTATATTCTCCCCCATTTCTTCTATTCTCATCCAAATTCCCTTATCTTTTCCCTTTCTCGTTTGTTTTTCTTTTGGCGCATGTCCGCCTACACTCGTGACCAATCAAACCGTCTAGTTAGGGTGGATAGTCTTGGGGTTGGGGAGTCAAGTACACCAAGGGAACTCTTTAAATTAGATCATAATATTCTTAATAATCCAGAGTCAAAAATTGATCCCATTTTAATGAAAGTTCTTCAAAGAAACCAACTCATAAACCCGGGTGGGAACCAAAATGGAAATCCAAATGAGGTAGCCCCAAACTTGGGGAATGCAATCGATCAAACCATGAATGACTACCTCACACCTACCTAGAACAATTCTCACTCATGTATTAGAAATAATTACCTAGGAGATTAAAACTACATATTTAAACCCCATGTCCTAAACCACCTTCCCACATTCCATGGAATAGAGTCTGAGATGCCCTGGCTTCACGTTAAGGAGTTCAATGACATTGCAGAAACCATGTGTCCCCCATATCAACTAGAATCATCTAATATGAGGCTATTTCCTTTTTCTTTAAAGTATCAAGATAAAAATTGGATAAATAATTTTATACCATAATCCATCAACTCTTGGGACCAATTATAAATAGAATTCTACAAAAAATACTTTCCCCACCACAAAACAATTGCACTTAAAAAGAGCATCCAAAACGTTTTTGAAAAAGAGGGAGATTCATTCTACGAAACATGGGAGAGATTCAAAGACAATATAAACATGGTTCCACACCATTGTTTTTATATTCCTGAATAAGTGAGAATTTTGTATGAAGTTTTGGGTCTTGGGAACAAACAATTCATTGACATGATGTGTAACATAACTTTCAAAAACAAAGCCCCAAATGATGCTTACGAGTATCTAGAAAGCCTTGCTGAACAAAATTAAACATGGGGAACATCAACCTAATATTAGAAGCCACCCAAATCTGGTGTAATTCACACACTTAGGGAGGAGTAAAGCCTTAGGGATAAAATCACAGCACTCACTAGGAAGGTTGAAGAGATAGACCTTAGGAAAATCCATGAAATCCAAACTGTAGACCCTGTTTGCACAATTTGTGACAAACATGACCACAAAACAAACAACTACCCAACCATTCCATCTATCTAGGATGTTCTTCTAGGAGGACCACATCCTTAATTCAATGTACTAAGCTTCCAAAATCCCCAATACCAAAACACATTCAACCTAAGGTATAATGATCACATAGGCTTCCGCTGGAAAGATAACCAACAACCTAGCCAACCATAAGGACCAAACCCTTACCCTACACAAAATTTCCAAACCATAACCAGTTCCAACCACAACCATCCCAATACCAACACCCTCATGTCCAATACCAACAACCCATCCAACAACCCATGAAAAAACCAATCCAACAACCAAAGTATCCTCCTAGGATAAACCAACCAGCACAAGCCCCTACTCAACCTATCCCTCTTCCAATCCTTGAGTAGTTGTGTAAACAAATGGAGAAAATGAACTCAAAAGTCTCATCCCTTAAACATGAACTACAAAACATTAAAACTGAGAATTCACCCATGCCTACTCAAGCACTACCATCCTCAACTTTAAGGGGAGAATCCAGTTACACACAAACCTCTCATGAACAACTCAAAGTAATGACTATTTTAAGAAGTGGAAAATCTATTGAGAAAACTGAAAAAGCCATTCCAGAACCATTAAAAACTTCAACAATGCATGAAAATGATGAATAACCAACCATAGATTCTGAAAAACCCAATGATAATGTGAAGGAACTATAACCACACCAAACAATCAAACAACCTGCTCCCTTACCTCGACGTATGAGAGGAAAATATAAACCAGAACTGAATGAAACTTTGAGGGAAATATTATCTCAGGTTAAGTTGAACATACCCCTTATAGATTCAGTCCAAAACATTCCTACCTACTCAAAGTAACTTAAGGACTTGTGCAATTTTAAAAGGAAATTTTCACATAAAACCCAAGTCCTTTTGGCTACTAATGTAAGTACCACCATTCAAGGGACTATTCCTCAAAAGTTGAAAGATCCAGGATGTCTATGCATCAATTTTGAGATAATAGAGAAAAAAGTTTTCAAATTCCTTTGTGATCTAGGAGCCAGTGTGAACCTCATTCCTCGTGCCATGTATTTTTAGTTAGGTCTCGAAGAACTCCAACCCACATCTGTCACTCTTCAACTTGTTGATTATAGTGTTCGAGTTCCTAAAGGGATATTAAATGATGTTTTGGTGAAAGTTGAAAATTTAATTTACCCAGCTTCCTTTATTGTCCTTAACAATCACCCAAGCTTAGGTCCTAGAGAGAAAAACCCCATCATCCTTGGTTGTCTCTTCTTAGCAACAATCAACTCAGTCATCTGAGTCTGAAATGGGAACATGACAATAAATTTCGGGAACATGAGTCTAGACTTGAACATCTATGATGAAAACTCTCAAATTGGGAATGATGAAGAGATCCATGAGGTTAATTGGATTTTTAGTTTTGATAGTGAACTCAAGGAACATCAAGGAATTACTGAAGTATGTTTAAGTCAAGAATAGATTGATTTTCGTTGTTCACGTGAGGGAAATTTGTCTCCTTGGATTGAATCTCTTTAAGATAGCTCTATTGATGATTTTATAGAATCGCCAATCAATGATACCATGGATGAAATCAATAAAATTGAGTCCATACCCATTCATGAAACTGCTCTAGCTAATTTAGTGGATGAAAATTCTATTCACAAGGAACCAATTCTTTCAAGAAATCTGAACAAAGAAACTGGGTTCAATACAAAGTATTAACCTTTCTTGTAAAGTGATAACCAATATGATCTATAATTTATGGTCTTAACCTCATCACTAAATTATACATTCTTAGGGGAAAATCGAGCCTTTACTATTGTCATTTATTCCTCTCTTGAAGCCAATCAAGAGATGATGCTTCTGGATGTCCTAAGAAAGCATAAGAAAGCAATTAGATGGACCTTTTATGATATTCTTGGGATTATCCCACTCATTGGAACTCATAGGATTGTTCTTGAATATAAATCCAAACCATGTCATCAACCTCAGTGGAGAATCAATCCAAATATTATGGATGTTATAAGGAAAGAACTTCTTAAGTTATTGAAAGCGGGTATCATCTACCCCATAGCTGAGAGTGAGTGGGTAAGCCCAATTCAAGTTGTCCCAAAGAAAGCTATAATTACTATGATCACTAATGAGGATGGTGAACTTCTACCCACAAGGGTTAGTAGTGGATGGATAGTCTGTATTGACTATATGAATCTCAACTCTTTTACCAAGAAAGACCATTTCCCCTTGCCCTTTATTGATCAAGTCCTCAAGAGAGTGGCAGGTCATTAATTCTATTGCTTCCTAGATGGATTCTCAGGGTATAATCAAATTGAGGTCTCCTTGGAGGATCAGGTAAAAACAACATTCACTTGTCCATTCAGCACTTTTGCCTTCAAATGTATGCCCTTTGGGTTATGTAATGCCCCTGGTACCTTCCAGCGGTTCATGATGGGAATATTCTTAGACATGGTGGGGGTTGTTTAGAGGTCTTCTGGATGAATTATCCATCTTTGGGGATAATTTTGAAATATGCCTTATGAATGTTGAAAGGGTTTTGTCAAGATGCGAGGATAAGAATCTCATCCTAAATTGGGAAAAATTCCATTTCATGGTAAAGGAAGGACTTGTTCTAGGCCATCTGGTATTTGGTAGAGGGATTGAAGTTGATAAAGATAAGGTCGACATCATTAATCACCTTACCTCTCCTAAAAATATTAAGTATGTGAGGTCCTTCTTAGAACATGTTGGTTTCTATAAAAGGTTCATTAGGAATTTCATCTCTATTTATCGACCACTTTGTGCTCTATTGGTGAAAGATGATCCATTTCTATGGAAAGAAAGTTGTGAGGAATCATTCTTTACACTCAAGTTAGATCTTATCTCTCAACCAATCATGAAATATCTAAATTGGAAACTTCATTTTGATCTCATGTGTGATGAGAGTGACTTCTATTTAGGATAAGTCTTAGGAAAACAGTGTGAGAAAACTCCATGTGTCATTGCTTATGTAAGAAAATATTTAAATGATTCACAAATCAACTACACCACCACTGAGAAAGAGTTTCTTTTTGTTTTCATTTACATAGAGAAATTCAAGTCTTATCTCTTATGATCACCCATCATTGTCTTCACCGACCATTCAGCCCTGAAATATCTTTTCCAAAAACAAGATTCCAATGCTAGATTGATTAGGTGGGTCCTTATTCTTCAAGATTTTGATTTAACCATTAAGGATAAAAAGGGTGTTGAAAATGTTATAGTTGATCACCTCTCTATGATGGAATTCAAAGACAACTCACACCACCTTTCTATGTCTAATTCATTTTTTGATGAGCACCTTTATACTGTTAGTGATTGCCCATGGTATGCTGACATAGAAAACCACTTGGTTACGGGTAACATTCCAAAATTTATTGGGACCCAAGAGTAAATTCCTTTCTAATGTTAAACACTATGTGTTTTATGATCCTTACCACTTCAAAAAATTTCCTGATCAAATCATTATGAGATGTGTTCCTGAGTCTGAGCAAGAGTCCATTCTAAGATTTTTTCATGCAGAGGCATGTGGAGGCCACTTTTCCACAAATAAAACCACTGAAAAGGTCCTCCAAAGTGGTTTCTAATGGACCAACCTCACTAAATATTCCTTCCAATTCTGCAAAAGTTTTCCTTAGTGTCAAAAATTAAGATCCATTTCAAAAAGGAATCAAATTCCCCTCACTCCCATTATGGTCGTTGAAATATTTGATTATTGAGGAATTGATTTCATAGGACCCTTCCCAAACTCTAGGGGATACTTATACATTCTCTTATATATTTATTATGTCTTGAAATGGGTTGAGGTAATTCCCACCAAGTCCAATGGCCATCATGTTGTGATCTGATTTCTTAAAGACCACATATTTTCTCGATTTGGAATTCCTAAGGCTAAAATTAGTGATCGAGGAACCCATTTCTGCAACCACCCATTCTCTTACCTCGATTATAAGTATGGGATTTCTTATAAGGTTTTCACTGCATACCATCCTCAAAACAATGGTCAAGCTAAGTTAAAAAATAGGGAGATTAAGAAAATTCTTGAAAAAACTGTCAATCCCTATAGGAAAGATTGGTCCAAGAAACTCTTGGATTATCTTTGGGCATATTGTACAGCATTCAAAACCATCCTAGGAATGTCACCATATAGTTTGGTTTATGGAAAATCATTCTATTTAACTATTGAAATTGAGCATAAGGAATTTTGGTCAATCAAAAAAATGAATTTCGACATTTCTTTGGCCAAAGAAAAGAGGAAATTAGATCTTAATGAACATGAGGAACTTAGGATGGAGGCTTATGAAAATTCAAGGATAAATAAATCTAGAGTTCAAGCCTACCAATCAAGGAATCTCAAAGTTAAACACTTTGAACCAGGAAAATTTGTGCTCTTGTATAGTTCAAAACTTCATTTACACCTGAGAAAGTTAAGGTCTAGATGGTCAGGTCCATTCATAGTGCATCATGTGTACCCCCATGGGGTAGTAGAGATTTAGGATCCCACAAGTGGTCACATTTTCAATGTCAATGGTAATAGGTTAAAACTATCCATTGAATCATTCAATAAATAGGAAACATAGGTTGAGTTAATTGATCCAACCTATGAACCAAGAAAAAATTGATAGATTTAGGATCCATGTTGGGATAATGACATTAAACAAAAGTGTTGCACGGAAGGCAACCCATGGTTTGCATGTTTCCAATCATTGTGAATCATTTTTTTAAATAGGATTAATGAATCATTTTGATATTTAAAAAAATAGATTGTTGACATGTTCTTCTATTATGAGTATGGATGGGTATGAAAGGGGAGCGCCATATTCATCTATGTCACGTGGTGTGATCCTTGAGTAATACCTTACCCATAAATTTAAAAATAAGACAATGTATCATCAGTTTATTTTATTTTATTTTTATGTTTTTGTAGGTTAAAAGAAAAATAAAATAAATAATTAAAAATAAAATAAAAGTACACATCGTAGGTCGTGGGGAAAACCCCGTCACAACTGATGAAGCCACGGGGACTCGAACTTAGGACCAAAGGGAGACTGGGGAGTGCGCCTACAACTAACCTACATCTTATAGTGTTTCTTTATTCTATTTTATTTATATATATACTTATATTTTAAAATTTATATATCCATATATATATATATATTATTCTAATTTTTAATTGTTCATAGTTTATTTCTTTGGTATTCTTAAATAAACAGGGGATGCTAAGTTGATGCATTTTTTTGGTGTACAAACATAAACTATCGTCATTAACGGGGTTTCTTCAAGTGACATGGAGATCAAAGGAGTAATCAGGAGTGTCATGAACTTCAACTTCAAAAAAAACAGTTGAATTTATTCCATGTTTCTTATTTCAAATTACTTTTAGAACTCCTCTCCTATACCTCTACCCCCTTCTAAATTTTATTTTCTTTAAATACTGGGGATAGTATTATTTTAATTTGGGGTTGAAAAGAATGAAAAAATAATAATTAATTTAGTGTGCATAAAAATGCGTGGAAGGAAAATTTTATTTAACATTGAACATGATAATACACATTGCACACTTTGAAACTAAATATCAAAAAATTTAGTATGCCCTAATTCTTATTTTAATCCATGTATAATTTCATGAGCATATATTTTTGAAATTGTGTCTGTCTAATGTGAAATTTCATCGTTTATATTTTTATCCAAATAAAAAAAATATCATAACGCATGTCCTTTGGATAGTGGGGTATTAGTTTGAGTTCATGGGGTCCCCTAAATAAATATCATAGGTTTTGTTTTTATTTTAGTTTTAATATGAGTATTCAATAAAAAATCAAAATAAATAAATAAATAAAAACAACAAATTTGCGTGTAGATCAATGAAATGACCTAATGTGTGGCTTTAGGAACTTGGGGATCGTGAATCCATAGTTTTCTGGCCCGGAGTTAGTAATTTTATCTCTATGTGTGGTAATTTGACTTTTTATTTGACTGAGTTATCTCAATATGATGCCCGATTATATGGGCTTCACTTGATGCCCTAAGGTCTTCGAGCCTAGGAGTCATCGGCAAAGTCTCGCTATAAGGGTTGACTCTTTTGAGTGGAATTTCAATTACCATGTAAATATTGCAAAAAAAATTGAATACTCGTCATAATATTGAAATGTGATTCCACCTAGTGCTTCCATCATTTTCCCCTTGAATACAGATGAACCCCATGTCCATTATGATACACAACACATCCTCATGCTTAATTGATATTGGATGAAATATGGCAATGAATTTGAACAAATAAATGGGCTTTTGATTAGAATCTACTTATGAAACTATCTTGTATTAAAATATTTTTATGGGTTTCATGATTTTTTGGTATAAGGTTTTTTTTTATCATTGTTTATTAAAATGTTTTTGGAAAAGGGAATTTGAATTTCACATTTTTGAGATATATTTTTCTCGGGACTAGAAAAACTCAAGTTGGGGGTGTGATTAGCCACTGAATGAGGATAATATTAATTTTTAATATATATAATATTCATGTTATTTATTATTCATATACACCATTTTAGTGCATTTTACACTTTGAACATTAATTCACATTATGATTGTAATTCCCTCTTAAAATGTACTATTACATGGTACATTTTTGAATACATCCTAAAATAAAAAATTGTATTTATTTTATTTTTAGGTATCCAATTCTATAGGTAACAATTAATGATTTTAGATCACTTGAAGATTCACATTGTAAGACCACCAAAATGGGATTTTATGACAACACATTCTGGGAAAAGTAAACTGGAAAGCATCCGAATAAAAATACTATAGCGTACAAGATAAAATCCCAATGATTCTAAAAATTTAACTGAAGATATATGAAAAAATGGTGAATATTTCATAAAATGGTTTCCAAAGATAATTCATATGTTTGAATGTAGTTACAGGTGGCCCAAGTTGGAGATAAAATTATGGGCCAGATTCTATGGCCCCGAAAAATAGACCACCGTTTTAAACATATCTCATAAACCATAAACACTTTTGGGATGAAAATTTATAGAAAATTAGGGGACATTCGTAGATCCATTTTATTCTTATATAGACCACTCTAATTCGGAAATCTAGAAGCTCATTTAGGCACTTCTGTTCAGTGGATGCAAGCTGGTTGCCACCTCAGGTCAAGAGTGGAAAAGTCTAAGTTCCACAAACTTTCTACCACCCTAAGCCTATCATACTCAAGTGGGATGAATTTCACTATTGTATGCTCGACCCAAGTCTCCCGAAATTCCTATTTAAGGTAGTTTTTTTGTAATATTTAATCATCTTAGATGCTTTTTTCATTGTAATGTTATGCTGCCACTTTTCCTTTGTAATGTTCTTTCTCAATTGTAAGTTTATTTAATTCATCCTAGTTTCTTAATAAAAGTTATTCTTATACTATTATTATATTATTATCCATATCACTTTGATACCATTTCCTCAAGGTGTGAATTTATTCACACCAAACCTTGAGAAATTATTCACACAATAGTGGAGTGATCATTTTCTTTTTATTGTTTTCTTTACTTCTTCAATTCCTCCCTCATGAGTCTACTTCCCGCTTCCATTGAAAACATAGCATCGATGGAGGGATAACCCACTTATGGGTTGATCCAATGGAGTATCAAGGGGCTGGATTGGATGTTATTTATCAATCAATTAATGGCTAATCACCTCTTTTAATTGATATTTGTATTTGATGATTTTAAAGCTTCTTTGTCCTTATTCAATTTTAAGGCCGCATACTTCAAGTGATAATATGAACCTTTACCTTGGAGTGCTCATAAATTACATCCTCCAAGTGTATAGGTGATTATTATTATGTTTTTTTGGTATTAAACCAGTAATTTATGAATTTGTTTGATCTTATTGAATAAACCCATCTCAAATATAAGAAATTGAAATCGTTAAAAAAGAATTTCATCAAATACACCCCTTGTAATAACCTAGGATCAACCCTTCTCATAATTTTATTTCACTTAAGTCACATAGTGTTTTCTTAAAACTATCTAAAATCAACCCAAATTTGTCCACTTAATATCCAAAATCAGTCTATAGAATGTGTGTGTCTATAAGTTTCTTCTAAGGTATCTGAGGAATTGATAACCTAAGATACTCTACATTTAACTGCTTAACCCTAAAAACTTGGATAAATTTGGGAGAGACTAGATGGTTATGAATCCCAAAAATTTAATTATGTTTTGGGTATGGTTATGTCCTTAAAAACCCTTCATTAAATTCATAAATATTCTGATTGTTTCAATTCCCCCTTTGAGTGTAATAATTTTTATCATGTCTTTGCCTCTAATATTACCAAATGTTGGGGAAGTTTCCATTTCATGAAGTATTTGTAAGTAACATATCATAAATAAACTATGCAATACTATACTATAATCTTTATAAAGTGTAACACCACCTCCCAAATGGATATGAATTATATATGCATAATTTTCCTTCCATGGTAGACCTCAAATATTATTAGAGTAAACCCTAGTGGTAGACGAATAAAAAACCAACTATGTTCAAACATGAATGAAATTCAATTCGATTTCACATAATGGAGAGAATAAAAAATTTGGTTTGAGTTTGATTCAATAGTGACATAAAAACTTCATTTAAAAAATTATTAAAGAGGTATAATTAGAGAATATAAATGAAATTTTTGAATGGCCTCTACTAAGATGTAAGAGGAATATAAAATAGCATGTCAGGGAAAACTGAACATTTAACTAGTGGATGGAATTAATTATTTTTAATCTTATAATTTCATAACCACCCTCAAGCAAAGTTGGTCATTTAAATCAATATTGATTAAAAAATATTAAAAACTCAACATCATTTACAAATAAATCTTAACTAAGATAACTTGTAATGTATCTATTTGACTTAATGGTTATTTTTAATAGAAAAGGGTTAAAATAAAGATACAAGGGATGAATATGATAATTTATAAATTATTTTAATTTTACCACCATATCTTATAATTTAATAAAAACTTGAATATAAACTTTTAAATAAGTATAAATCATATATAAATGAATTCATGTTGCTCGCTTATTATGTTTTTGTTATTTATTAATTTTTGAATGGAAATTTTATGGAATTGATGATGTCTATATTAAAATTTTACATATGGATGTTTCATATAATTATATATAAAAATTGAATTATAAAACATATATATTTATCAAAATTTTCAATAATATAAGTTAATTTATTTAAAAAATAGTCAAATGTTAATTAAATAAGATATTTTTAGAAAAATATTTAAAAAAATTTTATATGTGATGAAAGTAAAAAAAATATTCAAATAAATATCTCAACATACATTCAAACGGTTCCCCAGGGGTAAGAGGGGAGTGGAAGCGATGTTGGATTCATGGCCTAAGGTTCCGGGTTTAAGTCCTTTAAGCTTCACGTGTATGCTTTAATACATGCTTCTCTAATTTCCCCATGCACCCTGTAAGAGGAATTGGCTGACCCCTTGAGACCCATCGGTGTCGAGGGATAATTGGGGATAATGAACTACCTAGATTGGTGGATCCACCCATGAGAATTAAAGGTTTCCTTGGGTTAAAAGGGAAACTTTACAACCACATTTTTACCCCATGATGGTGTCCTAGTGGTTGGGATGAGGGTTGTGACCATCATTTCCAGTGTTTGATTCCCACTGGTTGCAGGTTTCAACTGAGGAAATTTCACCACTGTACGATTTAATGCCTTGAAATTGTGGGGAAGCATGTATAGCGACCCTTGATTTTCATACATTAACATTATATCATTTTTTTATAATACTTAAAACATTACACAAATAGACACCTAAAGACCATATTAGTTTAGTGCCTTTAGAAATATGGAAACAAAAACACTGATACATAAGTGAGATACATTGTCTCCCACTAGGTTCCTCATGACTAACACCCTTCTTAGACACATCATATATACTATATATCTTCATAACCTAGGAAAGGAAACATAAAAAGGGGTTATCTCAAATTCTCAGTAAGGGTAAACAATGGATATATGTAAACATAATCATGAGCATAAGGGTATGATAATAGGATCATGAAAATAGAAGATCGTGCCTCGCATATCAAATATCATAAATAGGAATCATGGCATAAATATTGGCAGTTCATAAGACATGAATCATAAGGAAATAAAGAACACAATACATGAAATCATAACATAGGAATAAGACATGAAATTATGGTAAACACATAAGCATATAAAATGATTTACATAGTAGTCAAGGCATCACTTAAAAGGATATCTTAGTAGTATGGGATCACTCCCCCTACCATCTTGGTAGTCAGGGTTCACTCCCATAGTTATCTTAGTAGTATGAGTTCACTCCTCATACCATATTGGTAGTCATGGTTCACTCTCATGACTATCTTAGTAGTTAAGGTTCACTCCCAAGACCATCGTATTCTATTTCATGAGATATAAATCTTTACCCAATGCATTGGAGGGAGATATAGGTCTCACCCATCTCATAATTAAATATTTAATATGTGTTCCACAAGATCTAAAACAATCATATCATAACCCATGAAATGACATGGGTATCATAAACATGTAATCATATCATGACCTGTGGAAAAAGATATAGGTTTTTTAATCATTTCATCAAAAGCATAACCTATGAAAGGAAATAGGTTTCAAAAGCATATAACCCATGAAAGAGAAAGAAGTTTCATCAAAATTATTTCATCAAAACATAAACCATTAAGAAAAATAATATTAATGGAAACATTGAATCATTTCCCTATAAAGTCATGAGTAACACTAGCAGATGTCATATTATATGAGAAATAATTTTGAAATATCTTTTAAAAACGTTTCTTGAGGAAATTATCATTTCTTCATTAAAAATTTATTTTTAAAACATAAAATATTTTTAAATACATTTTCTTTAAGATAAACTTAAAAACTTATAAATAAATCTTTGAAAATATTTTGGAAACATTTTCCTTTGAAAACATATAAAGAGAGCTTGAAAATGTTTTGAAAACCATTCACCTTAAAAACTTATAAAAGAAGATTGAAAATGTTTTGAAAACCATTTCATTGAAAATAATTTTAAAAATTATAAAGAAATATTCAAAACATTTAAAATACCTTTTTAAACATAAAACATTTTTAAAAACCTTTTTCTTTAAAAATAGCTTTGAAAACTTTTATAGGAAGCATTGATAACCAAAAAAACATTTTTTAAAAGATTTTTCATTGAAAACCACGTTAAAATCAATGAATGTCCAAAATATTAAGAAAAAAAAAATTTCCTTAAAAATAAACTTTTAAACGTACAATAGAAGCTTCAAGAAAATGATGTTCATGACAGAGGGTATGTTCGTACATACCGAACATTCATTTTTTATATTAAAAGTTCTAAAAAGTGTATTAATCAGAAAATAGAAAGAATATTCCTTATAATACCATTTCTTAAAAGTTGAAACATGGGTAAAATTTTACTTTAACATCATAGTATAATAGTAAAAAAAATTAAAACACTTTTATAAATCACTATTTTGCAAGAACACATATTTCCAACCAAAAGGAGAAATAAATTTGGACTTTCATAAAAACATTTTCGTAGATATATTAAGTACCAAAGAGTTTAAAAAATAGTAATAATACATGAAGATATCATGGAAAAAACATAGTATAAGATAATTTATGAGTGTTATTGAGATATGGAACATAATATTTCAACAAAGGAAGCATAATCATAAAAAATCTCTAAAAGTGATGAGATTGTTTCAATAGACTCTTATCAATTGGTAACTTTGAACCATACTCCCCATGTAACACCCCGACCTCTCTAGACTAGAGATGGTGCATTACTAAGTACATTGGAATGGTTAGAAGGAATGAAAGCCCAAATAAATGATTAGTTTATTAGTCTTGAAGAAACTAGATATATAGATGTAACTAAAATTACATTGGAAAGGTAACAAAATACAATACATAACAAAAACTAAAAAAACTACATCCACATAAACTCAATAAGTGATATTCTCTTCATAACCTGCTGAAGGTAAACAAATGAAAGGGGTGAGATCGAATTCTTAGTAAGGGTTATAAATAGCAGAAGCATGAATCAATATTAATTGAATCATAAAAAACTAGGCATAGTCAATATGGCATGGTGAATAAATGAAAAACACATGCCATTAATAAACTGAGAATGAACCTACATCCATAGATTTTTTCATAGTGAAAACCTCATAGATAGTAATAACTGATAATGAATAAAGAGAATATTTATTAATTGGACGTCATGTATCTAGCACATGATACCATAATACCATTAAAACGGTTTAGTTCTGTGGGTAGAAACCCGTCTGATTTTTGAAAACAAACTCGAAGGGTTTGTCACCCAACTGATTGTCTCATGAGACCTGTCGATGCATTGAGGGGTTATAGTGGGCCCCTACCATCACTTCATGTCCAAAGTATTCATTATACATAGATTCAATAAAATATCAATATGAATTTACATTATCCATATAGAATAGAGGATACGGATTCATCAACACTTCCACAGTTAAAACAACATTCAAAATAAATATTGTATGTAAAATGGTATACGGCTTAGACAATAATCATATCCATGATATGAGAATATGAATATTTAATAGACTTATAATTTCAAATGAAATGTGATCTCAAATGGGCAGTAGGTACATCACATAAGAATTATTAGGTGCACAATACAAAGTAAGTCATAACGAAATAGAAATTTGATACAAAGTCTCTTACCACAATGTAATCAGTCGAATCATATGAAAAAAACACAATAACCATCAAATGAATCATTGAATACCATGAATATAAATAGAATAATGATATTATATGACAAATGGTAGTACACATACACCACATTCAAGAAATAAGTGGAGAACATTAGAAATCTCACGAAAATGAATGTGAGATGAGAAAACCCCTTACAAACATTTCGGCATGGTAATAGATGTTCTTGTGAGGGATTTATGAAAGGTAAAGGGGTATCTCGTTATTTATATATCATAAGGGAAGTATGGGAGAGGTGAAAAATATGACAACCCTGATTTTTATTACACAATTAAACATAATTTATTACATAAACTTCACTTGATACAACATGTAATATCAAGAGGTATAGTGTCTTTGGGGCTTAGGATCATTACATAACAACTTAAAACATGAAATACAACATCTTTATTGAAAAATTCCTTTACACGACCACTACATTACCTCGTACTTAGCATTGCATGGGATAACCTGAGGACATGCATAAGAAAAGGGTGAGCTATAAAGCCCAGTAAGGGAATAATCATGGAATAACATGAGGAATACAATATATGTTAGACAATAGGCATATAAATAGCGCACAAGATAAGAATAAACATAAAGGCATGATAAAGTATAATAATCATAACATGGAAATGTGGTAACAACACTTAACATAGAATTAGCATGAGCCAAGGATCATTGCACATGGAGCATGAGTAAACACTCATTGCACATGAAACACAAGTAAACTCTCATTGCACTTAAATTAGCATGATTAAACACCCATTGCACATGAAGTATCATGATACTATACTTTACCCAATGCATTGGAGCGCTATTAGGGCGCACCCTTCTTAAACATTTCATTTCATGCATAAGTGTGCCGCATGGATCATAAAACATTGAATCATTAAACATAATCATTTATTCCATGATAAAAGAATGTGGAATACATACAAGAAACTCTTTAAACAGTAAGTAAATGTTCATAAAGGTGAATACCCTTTATAGGGAAATGGGCATGGTATTCACTACACAATGACTTTGGCTTGGAAAAGCGCGATGCAATTTCGGTAGTATAACGACGTGACATAAGAACTCATAAAAATGGTTGATGAGAGAGAAATGGGTGTCTCATAATATTTAAATGACATGGAAAGTAAGGGGTTAATATAGATACATGTCCCAAAAAATTTAATTGAATTTAGATTTATGATGCAAAATAATTTCTTGAATGTAAATGAGGAGAGAGAATTTCCTTTTGGAATTTTGGCATAGTAACAGGTGTACATGGGAGGCATTTAATGAGAGAGAAAGGGGTCTCCCATCATTAAAACATAAAGAGGAAAGTATGGGGGTGGTTTGAAACCATACCCCAACATTTATAATTGAAATTAAAAGGGCATAACAATTTAAAGAATATTGTACAAAAATGAGAAAGGAAGAAAACCCCTTACTTGGAACTGTGCTTCCAAAGGCTTGAGAGGGGCTTAAGAGAGGCTTCTTGGGAGATTGGGGCACCTTGGAAGGATTCTAGAGAGAGTAGGGCAGAGTTTATATGAACTCCAAAGGCTTTGAGTGAGGAAGAAGTGGGAGCTTGGGTGGGTTTATATATGAAAGTTGAGGGAATTCTTTAATATTTAGGTTTGGGACACCTCACATTAAACTAATTCAAACCACAAACCATCCCATGATTTTTTCTCATGGTTTTTGGAAAAGGTAAGTGGAAAAAAATATTTTATAAGGCCAAAGTCTAAACTTCTTAAAATAATGGGGTTGCTTATGTGGAGGTGAGTCATACTCCCAAGGAAAACAATTTAAATAGACAACATGTTTAATAAGTCATGAAGGGTCCACTAAAGCTTTCTAAAATAAATCAAACAAACCCAAAATCATATGATTTTAATGGTAAAAAATATATTGGCCGAACATAAAGTTTATAGTATTTTATTACATCACTATTGGGTCATTATGATGTCATAAAACACATTATATATTTAAACGATATTTAATTTTTACCCAAAAATTTGACTGTCTCAGAAAATTATGAAAAATTAACCATTGGATAATTTCAACATCATGATTCTAGAAATATTATTCATTTTATATAAATAATTTTATAAATATTTTAATTTTCATTTTTAAAATAAAAACCGGTATTTATCAAAAATTTATGGGTTTTGACAAAAATGGCTTTCAAACCTTAATAAAAATTACAATTGCATTCATAAAATTATACGATCATTTATATTTAATAAAAAATAATTTAATAAAAACAATAATATTTTATTAAAATATTATTTAATTAAAAAATCCATTAATTCATCAAAATAGATTTCTTAGTTGAACATTAACTAAAAATACTATTTGTGCTTTTAAAAACTATTTACAAGGTAACAATAATAAAATGAAAGTATATTCATTATTATATACAAAAATAATGTACAAAACCATAGTACTAGGGTCTTGTTAAATAACCCCTTAAAACACCCGCATAAGACCGAAGGGTGAGGTGTGCGACGGTGATAGACTCTTGGGGTGGCTCGGATAACATCGCTCGGGTGGTAATCTCTATCAACTTCCACTTTTTCCGTAGGTGGTTCTGCTCAAGATTAACATGTTCAAGCTCGGCTTGAGCTTGGTCAAGAGCGAATCCCAATGATGCCACCTCCTTTTTGAGCTTTGAAAAATGGGCTTCATACGGGGCAAGTCTACTAGATGAGTCCATCGCTTCCTTTGTCTGAGTAAATTGGATTTGTTAAAGCTCATATTTATACTAATCATGTGATCACTGTTCAACAGCTACAATAGAAACAGTCACAATTCTTAATGGTATTTTAAAATCCAAAAACATAAAAAAAAAAATAAGTGCATATGTTGTATAACCATTTCACATATTAAGAAATTTAATTAGATCAAGAGGGTTTTTCATTAACAAAAGTTTGGTTCATTACACAAAAACATACCCCATCATTAGGAATTAAAAATAAAAGGGCACAACATAGGGAAATTCTTGAACAATAGTGAGAGACAGGATCCCTTACCTTATGTTCGAAGGTGTTCTTGATTGTTCTTAACGACCTGAATAATCAAATTTAGCTTCATTAATTAATATGTCCAGAACCTCATCAAAATTTAATTGATATGGTATAACCTTATTAGGTTTATTAATGGCCTTTTTAATAGGTTTAAGAGATTCAATTTTATTGTTTTGGAAGCATTTTCTTCCTTGGTTTTCATGATCTGTTTACTTGAATTCATGAAGGGAAGTTCATTTGAAATGTGGTTAAACATCCAGAATTGTTAATATATATTATTAGTGACATTAAATAGATATAAATTATCTTATAATGATTATGGTTATATACCATGAGGATGACTCATTCAATTAGTTAATGATAAACGCTTGGATTTGGCTTGGTGTTTTTGTGCACAATGAACTTATTTTGTATTATTATTTCATATTATGAGTTTGTAAGGATTCCATAACATTAAATAAGATAAAATACATATATTATGATCTGGTTCAACCATTGAAAAGGTTTCATGACCATTCTTGAATATAGTAATGAAAATTGAAAACCTGTCCTTATTGAGTGTGATAAATTAACACATCTCAGATGGTGTTTGCGTTTATAGTATAAAAGGAAAGGAAAAAAAGAGATATTATGATGAAATATTCCATTAGCATAATGAAAATCTAGTACATGTATGGTACTGGAATTATCATGTCATTTGGATGAGGTGAGTTGAGAAGAGAGAACAAAATAATGGAACTTGTAAAAGGAATTGAAAGAAAAAGGAAGAGAGGTTCGCCTCTTGAGTACTCCTCTTTGAGAAACTCCTTAAGGCCTTTGTTTTTTGCCTTTTGGTGAGACCATCAGGTCTTGGATGTGGGGGAGGATGTTAGGGAGCTATTTGAGTATAATTTTGGCAAGGCTTGAAGCGTGAGTGGTGTGGGAGGAAGAGGGGGTGAGGGGTGGTTTATATAGTGGAGGAGAGAGGGGATTTCTCTATATTATATTCATTAATTTATTATTTCTCCACAAGATAAGGAATAGTGAGTCTTCCATGACCAAGAATAGTAATTTTATCATGTGAATCCAAATCAATTGAGCTTACATCAGTAGAACATCATACATGACTCTATAATTAGTGTATTTAGCTTATTTTGTAAATTTTGGTATTTCACTATTCATAAAAAATTCAAGTATTTCAGAAAAATACCAAAAATTCACCCAAACCATTTTTTGAGATGTAGAATCCAAAAATGAAGTCCATTTTTCAAAATTAATTTTCTAAATATGATTAGTTAAATATTTAATTAAAATAATTATTTAATCGAAAAATATAAACACTTAAAATATCCATCTTCATTTTTAAGGTGCCTAAATTTATTAATACATTCATGGGTATGGATATAATTCATAAGAGTCATATTACTATTCATAAGGGTAAGTTACTATTCATAAGGGTGGGTCACTATTCATAAGGGTAGGTTACTATTCACCAAAAATCAAGTTAATCTTATCAGACTCTAAATATCATCCTGAACACAACTGTGTATATCAGATTTTCAAAATTCAAAACACACAAGTGAAAATTTTAAGTTCAATGGCTAGGCTATAACTATATCATAAATAAACAAGTGTTGTTTAAAAGAAACTTAGTGCTTTATGAAATATAGGCTATAACTAGAATGTATTTAATAGAAACATACCATAAAATGTTTAGGATGCTACATTATTCCCTCCTTCGGAAATTTCGTCCTCGAAATTTTTCATTTATAATGCCCACAAAAAATATGTGGGTGGTTCTTCTTCATAACATCATCAGGTTCCCATGTTGCTTACTCTATATTCTAGTTTCTCCAAAGAACCTTTACTAGACGAGTTGTCTGATTTTTCAATACTTTCCCCCTTGTGTCAAGAATCCCGACAGGCTCTTCACAGTAAGACAAATCAGGTTCCAATTCTATTTCTTCATAGGTGAGTACATTCATTAGGTTTGGCATGTATTTCTTCAACAATGACACATGTAACACATCATGAACTTTGGAGAGACTTGGAGGAATTGTGAAACGATAAGCTATAGCTCTGATTCTTTTCAGAATTTCAAATGGTTCGATGTACCTGGTGCTCAGTTTCCCTTTCTTACAGAACCTTAAGACACACTTCTATAGAGATACTTTTAGAAAGACATGATCTCCCACTTGGAATTCCAAATCCTTTCTCCGGTTGTCAGCATAACTCTTTTGCCTACATTGGGCTTCTTTAATATGGGCTTGGATTGTCTTCACCTTTGTCGTGGTCTCTTTAATGAGTTCTGGGCCTATAAGTTTCCTCTCACCAACATCGTCCCAACAAGTTGGAGTTCGACATCACTTTCCATATAATGATTCATATGGACCCATTTGAATACTAAAATGGAAACTATTCCACCAAAGTCAAGTATTGATCCCATATACCTTGAAAGTCAAGAGAGCATGATCTTAGCATGACTTCCAGAGTTTGAATAGTCCTTTCAGACTATCCGTCAGTTTGGGGGTGATAAGCAGTACTCATACAAAGCTCAGTATTCAAAGCCTTCTGGAGACTTTTCCAGAATTTTGATGTAAACTGGAGATATCGATCGGACACAATCGATATAGGTGCACCATGAAGTCTTACAACTTTATTAATATAAAGTTTTTTTAGGCACTCAAGTGGTAAATCCTCTCTTATAGGAAGGAAATGTGCTGATTTTGTGAGACGATCAACAATTACCCATATTTCATCATTCCTTCTAGGTTTCCTTGGTAGTTTAGTGATAAAGTCCATTGTAATTTCATCCCACTTCCACATAGGAATAGGTAGAGGTTTCATCTCCCCTCTAGGATGTTTTCTCTCTGCCTTCACTTGTTGACAAACTAGGCACCTTGACATGTAGTCAGCAATCTCCCACTTCATATTATCCCACCAAAAATTTTCCTTCAGATATCTATACATCTTTGTGCTACCCGGGTGTATAGAGAAATTTGAGCTATGAGCATCGTATAATAGTTCCCTTTTTAGCTCAGGTATTGATGGAACACATAACATCTTCCCAGATTTCAGAACTCCTTCTTCATACACGAAGTCTGCCAATCTCCCATCCTAGACAGCATTAATTTTCTTGTGCAGATTCTCATCATCAGATTGAGATATTTTTATCTTTTCTAATAAAGATGGTTTAACAATCATTTGAAAGAGGAAATATGTTTCCCCTTCTTTAACAATTCCCATATCCATCTTCAGTAGATCCATGAATATAGGATCTATTTCAATCCTCATTTGGTTCAGTAGTCTATGATCTTTCCTGTTTAATGCATCTTCCACCTTATTTTCCTTTCCTGAGTGGTAGTGTATTGAACAATCATAATCATTGAGTAACGCGAGCCATATCCTTTGCCTCATGTTGAGTTCTTTTTGTGTGAAAATGTATTTTAAACTATTGTGGTCTGTATAAATCCCACATCTTACTCTGTAGAGATAATGTCTCTATATTTTCAGAGAAAATATTATAGCTGCTAACTCAAGATCATGAGTGAGATATTTTTTCTCATGAGTCTTCAATTATCTTGATGCATAAGCAATAACTTTATTGTCTTGCATAAGGACGCAACCCAATCCATTCTTTGATGCATCACTGTATATCACAAATCCATCATTTCCATATGGAAGAGTCAAAATTGGAGCATTAACCGGTCTTCTTTTCAATTCTTCAAAGCATTCTGTACATTCTTTCATCTATACAAACTTAACCCCTTTACGTGTGATCTTGGTTAGCAGGTTATCTATTTGGGTGAAATTTTGAACGAAAAGCTGATAGTAACCTGCTAAGCCAATAAAACTGCATACCTCAGTTATGTTTGTTGGTGTGGGACATTCTTGGATTGCATTTTTCTTTACAGGACCAATGAATATTCCATCCATAGAGACAATATGGCCAAGAAAATAAACTGATTGAAGCCAAAATTCTCACTTGCTAAACTTCTCATATAATTCATTTCTTCTAAGAGTTTTCATAAAAATTCGCAAGTGATTCTCATGGTCTTCATAGATTTTTGAGTATTCTAGGATATCATTGATTAATACCACAAAAAAGTTATCAAGATATTCCTTGAAAAATATATTCATTAAATCCATGAAAATAGAGGGTGTATTAGTCAGTCCAAAAGGAATCACTGTAAACTCATAATGCCCATACCTAGTTCGAAATTTTGTCTTAGGAATATATTCCTTCCTCACACATAGCTGATGATATCCAGATCGAAGTTCAATCTTTGAAAAATATTGAGATCCATGAATTTGATAAAATAAATCATCAATCCAGGGTAGAGGATACTTATTCTTTATTGTAATATCATTGATTTCCCTGTAATAAATGCATAGCCTCATGGATCCATCTTTCTTCTTGACAAAGAGGGCAGGGTCTCCCCATGGAGAAACACTAGGTCAGATAAATCCTTTTTCACTCAATTCCTCTATTTGTTTCTTTAGCTCCACTAATTCCATGGTGGCCATTCTATAGGGAGTCTTTGATATAGGTCTTGCACTAGGAATTAAATCAATAGAGAGCTCAATTTCCCACTCGGGATGATGTCTAGGTAAATCCTCTCGAAATACATCAATGTATTCTTGCACTATATTCACATTTTCAATTTTAAAGATTTCTTTCCTCACCCATAGATATTGTTTTATCTTCCTCTATAGGTATTGGATTCAGTAGAGCTACTAAGGGTGGATCTAGATAAGAATTAGGTGGAGAGGTTTCAGCTCTAAAGATGAGGGATTCAACACCATTTTTAAAAATTGTAACTTCCTTCATCTTACAATAGATCTTGGCATCATAATTTGATATCAAATTCATACCAATAATTATATCAAAGTCAATCATTGGTATGATGATAAGGTTAGAAAATAAATCATGTTTATGTGTCATGAGGGGGACTAGTTGACTTGCCTTTTTTGAAATGATGCATCCCTTAGGAGTTTTGATTGATAACTCCTTTATTAAATCAAATTGTACATGTCTAATTTTCATGAAAATATGGGAAGATATAAATTAATACGATGATCCAGAATCAAATAAAGTGTTTTCTAAGTTTGAGGAAACAATTAAAGTACCTACCACCACATCATTAGGAACTTCAACTTCCGTAGTTGTAATCGCATAAGCTCTTCCTTGCTCTCTTGTCCTTTTCTGAGGCATGTTTCCTTGGTGCTTAGGACACTCATTTGAATAGTGTACCATCTCTCTACAATTGTAGCATTGAATATCATCAAATTGTTTCTTCCCCTTGCATTCATTAGATAGATGGACCTTTTCTCCACACTTATAGCAGACTCTCATGTCTTTCAAGCATTTCCCGAGATGATTCTTTCCACAGTTCACACATAATGGGAATTTCTTCATTCCCTTTTTCTTATTTGGTGCTTCACCTTTCCCTTGGTTATTAGAGTACCACTTTTTTATCTTGGTTTTCCTTGAAAAAAATTTATCTAGAAAATTCCTTCTCTATTTTGATGGCACTTGATACAATTTCATCATATGATGAAAATGTTTGAGAAGTCAGTGCCCTTAGAAGACTTGGATTAAGACCTTCAAAGAAATGATCAATCTTGTATGCTGAGTCGCATACATAATCTATGGCATACCTGGCTATCCTTTTGAAGGTAGCCTCATACTCTAAAACACTGTCTTCTTCCCTTTTCTTTAAGCCAAGGAATTTCCTCTTCATTTCGATTTGTTGCTCACGAGGGAAATATTTTTCGAAGAATATTTCCTTAAAATTCCTCCATTCCATATCTTCTATTTCTTCTTCCTTCATGGTATTCTGAATTAAGGACCACCATTGATCAACATCTCCCTTGAGACAATATACTACCAGTACTACCTTTTCATTTTCATTGCATCTTAATTCCATGAATATCTTTCCAAGGGACTTTATCCATTGCTCATCAACCAATAGATTAGTACTCCCACTGAAATATGGGGGCTTCTTCCACATGAAACGATCTAACATAGGTGTGGAATGGTTATTCGTTGCAACCTGAGTAAGTTGTTCCAATATGTTCATGATCTAATCTGCTCCAACATTGACTGTGTTGACTTGCTCAGTGGGGAGATCCCTACATTGCCCACGAGTATTGATTCCCCTTATTCTATTATATGCCATTTCTAAATAATGGCATACACTATATTAGGTTTTGAATATCAAACATAAAATCACTTAACATAGATTTAAATTCTATGTATAACTAATCTCATAAACATGGCTTATTTGAGTAAAAATCTACATTAAAATCCTTCATAATGGATTGTAAAGAAAATGTGAATTATCCTAAGAATATCACCTGGGAGTTTCATAACCAAGAGTGCAGCAAGGCCTGTTTTTGTGTACCAGGATACCCCGGGTCAAGCCCAAAACTCCTTGTCGGAGCTTTCACTCCTAGGTACATCTATGTCGGAGCCACCTCTACCTGCTCGTATCCAGACAGGGATGTATTGCTTGAAAGATCCACATAATCAATTTCTTACCAAAGTATAGGGATGTTATTTTATGTTTATCCTCAAAGACTATATTAGGGACTCTTCCCTAAGCTACGTCTTCTAAATCTAGTTTTCAAGTTTTCTACTAAACTTCCTTGGATACCAACTGTAACACCTCGACCCCTCTAGATCAGAGCCAGTGCATTACTAAGTAAATTGGCATGGTTAGAAGGAATTAAATCCTGAAGGAACAATCAGTTTATTAGTCTTGAAGAAAATAGATACATATATTTAACTCAAATTATATTGTAAAGGTAACAAAATACAACACATAACAAAAACTAAACAAAACTACATCCACATAAACTCAATAAGTGATCTCCTCTTTATAACCTGCTGACGGTAAACAAATGAAAGGGGTGAGCTTGAATGGTCAGTAAGGGTTACAAATATTGGAAGCATGAATCAATATTAACTGAATCATAAAAAACTGGGCATAGTCAATATGGCATGGTGAATAAATGAAAAACACATGCCATTAATAAACTGAGAATGAACCTGCATCCATAGATTTTGTGATAGTGAAAACCTCATAGATAGTAATAACTGATAATGAATAAAGAGAAAACTTATTAATTGGGCATCATGTATCTGGAATATGATACCATAATATTATTAAAATGGCTTAGTTCTGTGGGTAGAAACCCGTCTGATTTTTGGAAACAAACTCGAAGGGTTTGTTGCTCAACTGATTGTCTCATGAGACCTATCGATGAATCGAGGGGATATAGCGGGACCCACCCATCACTGCATGTCCAAAGAATTATTTATACATAGATTCAATAAAAGAGCAATATGAATTTACATTATCTGTATAGAATATAGGATACTGATTCATTAACACTTATACAGTTAAAACAACATTCAAAATAAATATCGTATGTAAAATGGTATAAGGATTAGACAATAATCATATCCATGACATGAGAATATGGATATTTAAAAGAATTATAATTTCAAATGAAATTTTATCTCAAATGGTCATTAGGTACACTACATAAGAATTATTAGGTGCATAATACAAAGTAAGTCACAATGAAATAGAAAATTGAGACAAAGTCCCTTACCACAATGTAATCAGTCGAATCATATGACCAAAACATAATAACCATAAAATGAATCATTGAATACCATGAATATAAAGATAATAATTATATTATATGAAAAATGGCAGTACACATACACCACATTCAAGAAATAAGTGGTGAACATTAGAAATCTCATGGAAATGAAGATGAGATGATAAAACCCCTTACAAACATTTTGGCATGGTAACGAGTGTTCTTGTGAGGGCTTAATGAGAGGTAAAGGGGTATACCATTATTTATATATCATAAGGGAAGTATGAAGGAGATGTAAAAACATACCCCATCATTAGGAATTAAAAATAAAAGAGCACAACATAGGGGAAATTCTTGAACAAAAGTGAGAGAGAGGACCCCCTGCCTTATGTTCGAAGGTGTTCTTGATTGTTCTTAACGGCCTTAATAATCAAATTTAGCTTAATTAATTAATATTTCCATAACCTCATCAACATTTAATTGATATTTTATAACCTTATTAGGTTCATTAATGGCCTTTTTAATGGGTTTATGAGATTAAATTTTATTGTTTTGGAAGCATTTTCTTCCTTGGTTTTCATGATCCGTTTACTTGAATTCATGAAGGGAAGTTTGTTTGAAATGTGGTTAAACATCTAGAATTTTTAATATATATTATTAGTTATAATAAAGATATATAAATTATCTTATAATTATTCTGTTTATATACCATGAGGATGACTCATTCGACGAGTTAATGATAAACGCTTGGATTTGGATTGGTGGTTTTGTGCACAATAAACTTGTTTTGTATTATTATTTCATATTATGAGTGTGTAAAGATTACAGAACATTAAAAAAGATAAAATACATATATTATGATCTGGTTCAACCATTTAAAAGGTTTTATGACCAATATTTAATATAGTAATGCAAATTAAAAACCCTTCCTCCTTGAGTGTGATAAATTAACACATCTCGAACGGTGTTTGCATTTATAGTATAAAAGGAAAAGAAAAAGAGAGATTATGATGAAATATTCCATTAGCATAATGAAAACATGTATGGTACTAGAATTATCATGGCATTTTGATGAGGTGAGATGAGAAGAGATAACAAAATAATGGAACTTGTAAAAGGAATTGAAAGAAAAATGAAGAGAGGTTCACCTCTTGAGTTTTCCTCTTTGAGAAATGCCTTAAGACCTTTGTTTTTGGACTTTTGGTGAGACCATAAGGTCTAGGACATGGGGAATGAGGTTAGGGATCTATTTGAGCAGAATTTTGGAAAGACTTGAAGCTTTAGTGGTGTGGGAGGAAGAGGGGTGAGGGTGGTTTATATAGTGGAGGGGAGAGGGGATTTCTCTATATTATATTCATTAATTTATTATTTCTCCACAAGACAAGGAATATTGAGTCTTACATGACCAAGAATAGTAATTTTATCATGTGAATCCGAATAAATTGGGCTTAAATTAGTAGAATATCATACATGACTCTATAATTAGTGTATTTAGCTTATTTTGTAAATTATGGTATTTCACTATTCATCAAAAATTCAAATATTTCAGAAAAATACCAAAAAATAACCATAACCATTTTTTGACATGTAGAATCTAAAAATGAATTACATTTTTCAAAAATAAATTTCTAAATATGATTAATTAAATATTTAATTAAAATCATTATTTAATAGAAAAATATAAACACTTAAAATATCCATCTTCATTTTTAAGGTGCCTAAATTTATTTATAAATTCATGGGTATGGATATCATTCATAAGAGTCATATTACTATTCATAAGGGTAATTTACTATTCATATGGGAAGGTTACTGTTCATAAGGGTAGGTTACTATTCACCGAAAATTAAGTTAATCTTATCAGAATCTAAATATCATCCTGAACACAACTGTGTATGTCAGATTTACAAAATTCAAAACACACAAGTGGAAAATTTAAGTTCAATGGCTAGGCTATGACTATCTTCTAAATAACCAAGTGTTGTTTCAAAGAAACTTAGTGCTTTATGAAATATAGGCTATGACTAGAATGTATTTAAGAGAAACATACCATAAAATGTTTGGGGTGCTACACTCCATGTAAGAAAATTAAATTAAATGAAGCTTAAAATATCATATAAAGAAGTATATTAATGATATAATGTGTCAAATGGAAGTATATACACCTCAAAAAATAATGTAGGTGCATAACAAAACATGTGTCTCAAAGAAGGAAAATTGAGACAAAGTTATCTTACCGATTTGGTAACTTTTGAAATATAAACCCCTTGAAAGAAATATCATAGAATGGATATGTAAATACCCATAAATTTAAGAATAATAATAATAGAATACATTAGTGGGCATTATGTACACCACACAAAAGAAAAGAGTGGTGAACATGTCATATATCTCATAGATATAAAAAGTGAGATGAATTTCTCTTACCTTATGTCTTGACTCTCATCATACTCGTACAAACCTCATGTATAATAAATATAAGTTTATTATAAATATTTTACAGAACCATATTCTTATATATAATACCATATATTATTTTATTATGACTTTATATTATCTGTTTATTAACAATTCTATGTTACAGTTTCGGTTCGGGTAATATCTGCTTTGTACTTTGTACATGTTTTGACTTATTATTATTTATTTTCTTACTTATATCATGATTTAAATACTTATAGAATGAAAAAAATTATATAAATATCATATATATTCATTATATAAGTATTTATAATAATCTATAAAATAAATAAAGATGAAATGAAATACATAGTTCATGGAGACGGTAGATCGTATGTACGCATGAACATTGTTTTCATTTTGTTGTCATATTGAAAGAAAGTAAATAAATAACATATATGTATATATGTATATAATATAATTATATTAAAATTATTATTTTATATATATAATATATTTTCACTAAAATCATCCTTAATACATTCCATGTAAAAGGTGAATGAATCACATCGTTTTGAGGAGGCGGTAGTCCACACGTTCACAAACGATGTTATTGTATTTACACAAGATGGAAAGTATAAATTTATATGTTATAAAAAAATTATAGAAGCATAAATACATAATAAATATAATATATATAATATATAAATAGTGTTTCCATCATAATTCTCAACCATTAAAGGTGGTAACGTAAAAACGAACAATGTCATTTCGTGAGGCGGAAGTTTTGCGTACACAAGAACGACAAGTTCATTACCCATTAGATGGAAGTGTGTGTAAGTGTAGATAAAAACCTTAATATAAAAACATATCAGTATATTTAGGATACTATATTTTTATATATTCATGTGATAATGAGATTTTATGGGGTAGATAATGAAAATAAAATAAAAGATCTTGAGGAAGGGTGTTACCCCTTATTCGGGTAACTCCTTTTGGTTTGCACCAAAAGAATTACTTGGATAGATTTATACCAAAAGGGAGTCTTAAATTATGATTTTAGGGTTTTGGGGTGCTATTTGGTTAGATTTTTGTTGATACAAAGTGGCTTGATAGGTTTGAGGATGTGGGAGGAGTGAGTGTTTTTTATAGTAGAGGTGGAGTGACACTCTAGTAATTTTTGGAAAAGGAATTTCACCCATGTTTTTATCATGTAAATTGGATCCAATAAAAATTAAAATTCTATAAAAGGTAGTATAGGGTCTAAATATTGTCATAAAATGTCTTTTTTATAAGTTTTTAGATCATTTTGGCCCTTTAGTTTAAGGTTTAGTCCCTAGTTAAGCTAATTTTTTCATTTAATCGTTGTAATTATTTTTAATCACATTCACTGATATTTTTGGTAAAAAACTAAGTTAAAATTATTAGAAATTAGAAATTATATTTATTCTTAATATGGAATCCATTTTTTAAAATTTAAATCACGAAATTTTCATAACTTAATTTAAAATTAATCCTGAAGATGGGGACGATAATGCGGGTTTTTAAAGTAAAAATGTTCAAAAATTTGCTAAGTTTTTATATCTCATTTCAATGTAAAACTGGTTACAATGAACTAAATTGTATTAAATTATATAAAATTTATCTAATTTAACTTTAAAATCAATTAAAATTATAATTTAACCTGATAAATAAATTAGATGAAAAAAGAATTTTTGAATTAAAATTCAGTATTTTTCACCATTCATCAAAAATGAAACTTCACGGAAAAATAAAAAAAAATAACTATAAGATATTTTTTATTTTTTTATTTCAAATATGATGTTTATTTTGACATATAAAATCTATAAAATTTCCAAAAATTGGATTTAAAATAGGTTCTCTATTGAAATGTGGAAAATTACCTTTATAAAAATATAAGTCTTTATGCATAAAATTGGTTATTTTCATATCTTATGCCTATAAAATATATTAGATGAGTATAAAGAATATTTTATTGAATATAGTATATATATATTACATTAATATCACTCACTAATTATAATTACTTTAATTTATTAGGATAAAATAACTTTGTGAGCATAAAAATAAAAAAATCCTTTATATTTAATTGGTTTGCATTTTCGTTTCAATTTAACTGGTAACCAATTAATTCATATTATATTTTTATAAACCATATATTTTCATAATTTAGTTAATATGATTCATAACCACTGATTTAACAACTAGTTTATATCTTATTATATTAAATAATAATGTTTTAATAATATTTTTTTGTTCGGTAAAACGCGGTAATGCATATAATGCAAGTCATCAAAGAAACTCATTATTGAGTGTGATGCACGCTAACTTGGTATCGTGTGCATTGAAATATATGTAGAATATAATTAATCTATTTAAAAGAGTAAATATATTGCAAAGTATTAGGATATTATATTTCATTACGTGTCTGGTGTTGCATGTAGCACAAGATTAACTTGGTGTTGCGTATAACGTAATACAAACTTAGATCTTTCATATAAAAAAGCTATATTTAGTGTTGTATGAAATGAAAAATATTGACCAAAGATAAAAATAAATTCGAAAAAATTACAAAATCTTTGGGTGTTACATTCTCCCCCTTTTAAAATAAATTTCACCCTCGAAATTCATCTAGTTATAAAAGTTTAATACTTGAAAGTTACTTTCATAGAAACCCACATTGTAAAAATAAATTTTAAAACTTACTTTAAAAAATAATGTTGGAACTGTAATGGTTACCCAAAGTAACTTACAACTAGCTTCCCACATATAATAACATAGGTGGTGAGTGAAAACTTGGACATGGAAGAGAAATATAACCATCAATTTCTGATGGAGAGTGATAGAAAACATTGATCGGTAGAAGTGGGTGATCACAAAAACATAAATCTATGATGATTTAAGGGACCATTTGATTCATCGTAAATAAATGTACTAAGATAATCCTTTTTCAATATCCTTTTACTATAGTGGGGGAATTATTGTATTATCTATGAACTTAAGGAAATATACTTAATTGGTTTAATTTCATTTCATAAGCACAATATCACCCTTCTGTTGTGCCTTGCTTGATTTTATCTCTTACTTCAAGAAGTGAAGGTGAATTTTTTATTCCTGATGTACTAACATATTCTAAGATCCATGATAATCCATCTCATTTATATTCAGTTTCCATTACACAAGGTAGTTTGAAAAGGATATCCAATATGCATAAATCCTCATATGGTGATATGACACTTTAATATTACCGAATTCATATGAATTTTAACTTAAACTTTCCATAAGTGGTTAACCTTATAGACCTTCTGAAATATGAAAATCCAAAACTTTATAAATAAGGTAACTAAATCATCTTAACATTGATCCCTCATATATCACAAAGTATTTATTATCCATCGCATTATAAACATGTGAATACCATCATCATATATTCTCTTAAAACATGGTAATAACCTGAATTACCATAAATCCTTTTGGAAAACATGCATGCTTCCTTATTCCAAATATTATCAGATATATTCCTTAATTTCAATAAGTTGTAAACTTCATCCATGATAACATATATCAATTTTTCAACAAATCCCTTATCATTTTTGAGTTAATAAATACTATCCAATTTACTTTATCTTTATCATCATCTCTTTTTCCATATAATATATTATTTTCTCATCCTCAGTAACATGTTAAGGGTTACCTTCCCTTAATGTAATTTTTCCATTAAATTATTTTTCTATGTCATCTATATCATTTCACAAATTCTTGAAAATAATTAAAGAAAAACATATACAAACAATCCTTGTATGCTTCATGATTTATATAACATAATCTTTTAATTCCTACACTTCAATCATCCAACATTATTCTTAAACCATTACTCAGGCTTCATCATATTATTCCTTAATACACATTTTCTAGAATATGAAATATAAATCATTTCTTAAGTTTTCTCATGTTCAATCTAATCATGCTTCTTACATTTAATATAAACAATACTCTAAGAATAACCCATACATTTAACATGTCATTTGCGGTCTCCTTATCTTCAGTAGTAATTCCAATACTCGTACCACCTTCTTGATTCTATTCACGAGGTTTCCACTTAGGAAATAAATTTTTATAATTACCATAATATCTACATCTAAAACATTAAATGTTAAATTAGTTATTTATAGTTCCCACCATTGGATAAAGCCAGAAAGCATAGCGTGAGAAACACTTATCATAATAGAAAACCATATAATCATGAAAAATTACTTATAGGATGTCTAAAACATGACACGTACTTATTTATTATATGGAAACATAGGTTTATACTTGGTTATTAATATCCAAATTATATTTAAATCCTTCATGATGGTTTTTAAAGAGTTTTTAAATTCCCAAATCATATCCCTCAGGTTTGTCAAACTAGGTGTGCAATAAGACCTGTTGTTGTGTACCAGGTTACGCCGAGTTAGGCCCGACACACCTTATCAAAGTTATTACTCCTATATACATCTACTCTAGAGCCACATCCACTTTTAGTATCCATAAAATAATTTATTTCTAGGAAACCACTCACTCTATCCTTTACCAAAATTCCAAGACATTTTCCTAAACATTTACTCATCCTTATACTTATCCTGAGAGACATCCCTAGAAATAACCTTATAAATATTCTTAGGGATCTCACTAAAGTTTTCTCATAATAGTTTCCAAAGTTTGACTAAACCTTTTCTACTATATATAATATAACAACCCTCGCTTTTCATACATTAACAGTATATCATTTTATGGAATACTTAAAACATTTTACAAACAGATGCCCAAAGATCGTATTATTTTAGTGCCTTTGGAAACATGGAAACATAAACACTAGTACATAAGTGAGCTACATTGTCTCACACTAGGTTATTCATGAATATAACCCTTCTTAGACACATTATATATACTATATATCTTCATAATTTTGGAATAGAAACATATCAGATGCTCAATAAGGGTAAACAAGGGAGACATGTAAACATAATCATGAGCATAGGGGTATGAGAATATAATCATGAAAATAGAAGATAATACCCTTCATATCAAACATAATAAACATGAATCATGACATAAATATTGGAAGTTCATAATACATGAATCATAAAAAAAATACAATCCATGAAAGCATAACATAGGAATAAAACATGAAATTGTGGCATACACATAAGCATATAAAATGATTTTCATAGTAGTCAATGAAATATTTTCAAGTCCATATTAGTAGTATGAGATCACTCCCCATACCATCTTGGTAGTCACGATTCACTCTCATGGCCATATTAGTAGTATGATTTCACTCTCCATACCATATTGGTAGTCATGGTTCACTCCCATGACCATCTTAGTAGTTAAGGTTCACTCCCAATACCATCTCAGTCTATCTCATGAGATATAAATCTTAAACTGATACATTGGAGAGTGATATAGGTCTCACACATCTCTTAATTAAATCTTACATATGTGTGCCACAAGATCAAAAATATTTATATCATAACCTATGAAATGAAATGGGTATCATAAACATATAATCATATCATAACCTGTGGAAAAAGATACAGTTTTCATAATCATTTCATCAAAAGTATAACCCATGAAAGGAAGCAGGTTTCAAAATCATATAATCCATGAAAGAGAAATGGGTTTTATAAACATTATTCCATCAAAACATAAACCATTTGGAGAAATAATATGAATGAAAAAATTGAATCATTTCCCCAAAAAAGCATGAGTAACACCAACAAATGTCATCTTAGATGAGAAATAATTTTGAAAGATCTTTTAAAAACATTTCTTGAGGAAACTATCCTTTCTTATTTGAAAAATACTTTTTAAAACATAAAATTTTTTGAAAACCATTTTCTTGAAAATAATATTGAAAACATACAAATAAATATTTGAAATAAAATTGGAAACATTTTTCTTTGAAAACATATAAAGAGAGATTGAAAACAATTTGAAAACAATTTACCTTGAAAATTTATAATATAAGATTGAAATTTTTTTGAAAACCATTTCTTTGAAAATACTTTGAAAACTTATAAAGAAATCTTGAAAACATTTAAAATACCTTTTTAAACATAAAACATTTTTAAAAATGATTTTATTTAAAAATATCTTTAAAAACTTTTAAAGGAAGCATTGATGACCATAAAACATTTTTGAAAACCTTTTTCATTGAAAACCACATTAAAAACAATGGATTTTCAGAATATTAAGAAAAAAAATTCCTTAAAAATAAACTTGTAAACGTACAATGGAAGCTTCAAGGAAATGACGGTCATAACGGCGGGTATGTTCATACATGCAGAACATTATTTTTTACATTAAAAGTTCAAAAAATAGTTCGGTAGGAAAACAACAAGAATATTTCTTCTAATACCTTTTTTTAAAAGGTAAAACATGGGTAAAAATTTCCATTAATATCATAGGATAATAGTAAAAAAATTAAAACACTTTTAGAAATCACTATTTTGGAAGAACACTGATTTCTGACTGAAATGAGAAATAAATTCAAACTTTCATAAAAACATTTTCTTAGTTATCTTAAGTACCAAAGAGTGGGAAAATGGTACTAATATATGAATATGTCATGGAAAACTATAGGAGAAAATAATTCATGAGTGTTTTTGAGAGATGGATCGTAATATTTCAACAAATGAAGCATAATCATAAACAATGAGATTGTTTCAATAGACTCTTATCACTTGGTAACTTTAAACCATACTCCCCATGTAAGAAAATTAAATTACATGAAGCTTAAAATATCATGAAAAAGTGGATTCATTATATAACATGTCAAATGAAAGTATATACATCTTGAAAAAGAATGTAGGTTCATAACAAAACATGTGTCTCAAAGAAGACAAATTGAGACAAAACTATCTTAACGATTTGGTAACTTTTGAAACATAAACCCCGTGAAAGAAAGATCATATAATGGTTATGTAAATACTCATAAATTTAAAAATAATAATTATAGAGTACATTAATGGGTATTATATACACTATGCAAAAGAAAAGAGTGGTGAACATGACATATATCTCATGGATATACAAAATGAAATGAGATTCTCTTACCTTATGTCTTGACTCTCGTCGTACTCATACAAAACTCCTGTATAATAAATATAAGTTTATTATGCATATTTTACATAACCATACTCTTATATCTAATACCATGTATGATTTTATTATGACTTTATATTACCCACTTATTAAGAATTCTTGTTAAGGTTTCAGTTTGGGTAATATTCACTTTGTTCTTCTTACATGTTTTGACTTACTATTATTGATCGTCTCACATAGATTATGATTTATTTACTTATATAATGAAAAACATTATATAAATATTATATATATAATCACTATATAAGTATTTATAATAATCTATAGAATATATAAAGATAAAATGGAATACATAGTCCATGGAGACGGTAGGTCGTACGCATGCATGAACGTTGTTTTTGTTTTGTTGTTGTATTGGAAGAAAGTAAGGAAATAACATATAAATATATGTATATAATATCAATAAATTAGTGTTATTATGTTATATATAAAATATATTTTCACTAAAACCATCCTTAATATATTCCTTGTAAAGGATGAATGAATCACATCACTTTGAGGAGGCGGTATTCCACACGTCCACAAATGATATTATTGTATTTATACAAGATGTAAAGTATAAGAGTATGTGTTATAAAAGAATTACATAAGCATAAAGACATAATAAATATAATATATATCATATATAAAAAGGTGTCCATCATAATGCCAAACCATGAAAGGTGATAAAGTAAAAATGAACAACGTCATTTCGCGAGGCGATAGTTCATCGTACATGAGAATGGTAAGTTCATTGCCCATTAGATGGAAGTGTGTATAAGTGTAGGTCTAAGCCTTAATATGACAACATCTTATTATATTGATGATGCTGGTGTTATTATATAAGCATTGAATAAGGAGAGTTGAGGGGGTGGAGAATGAAATTAAAATAAAAGATCTTGAGGAAATGTGTTACCTCTTATTCGAGGAACTCCTTTTGGTTTGCACCAAAGGGATTCCTTGGATGACTTCTTACCGAAATGGAGTCTTCAAGGAGGAAGTGATTCTCGCTCAAATTTACCCAAGAGATGAAGGTAGAACGGTCCTTGTAGTCTAGCTTGGGTTGTCGAATCCACAGAGACCTAAGAAGTAACCTATAGACACGCACATTCTAAGGACTATTTTTGGCTATGAAGTGGCCAACTTTGGTTGATTTTAGATGAGTTTAAAGTAACTCTAAGAGACTTAAGTGAATTAAATTTAAAATAATGAGTTGATCCTAGGTTATCGCTCGGGGTGGATTGGACGTATTTCCTTTTTAATGATTTCAATTTCTTATATTTGAGATGGGTTCATTTAAGGAGATAAAACAACATCATCACTTACTGGTTTAATGCCTACACCCTTTAATAATAATCACCTATACACTTGAAGGATCAAAGTTTTGAGCACTTCAAGGTAAAGGTTCGTATTAGAACTTGAAGTGTGTGGCCTTAAATTCAACAAGGACGATGGAGTTTAAAATCATCAAATAAAAATCTCAATTAAAGAAGTGATTATACATTCATGAGGTGATAAATAACATCCAATCCAGCCCCTTGCTACTCCTTTGGATCAACCCATAAGTGGGTTAGCCCTCCATTGATTCTATGGTTTGAATAGAAGCGGAAAGTAGACTCATGAGGGTGGAAATGGAGAAGTAAAAAAAAATGCAATAAAATAACAATCACTCCATCGTTGTGTGATAATCTCACAAGGTTTGGTATGAACAAGTTCACACCTTAAACCAACGGTATCAAAGTGATAATTAGAAGAATATAATAAGAGGATAAGAAGAACTTTTATTAAGAAACTAGGATGAATTAAAACAACTTACATGTGAAGGAAAAACGTTACAAAGACAAATTGGCAGCATAACTTTAAAACGAAACAAAGCACCCAAGATCCCTAAATCCTCTAACACCACTACCTTAAATAGGCATTTTTGAGTCCTTGGGTCGATCCTCCAACAGTACAAAGCATCTAAATTAATTTTGGTAGGCCATAGGTGGTGGGAATCTTGTGGAATTTGGACTTTTTCACATTTGATCCGAGGTGGCAGCCAGCTTTCATCCACCGAACAGACGCACTTGGAAGACCTTCTAGATGGTCGAATCAGAGTAGTCCATAGAAGAATAAAATGGAGCCTCGGATGTATTCTAACCTCCTGTAAAATCTCCGCCCAAAAGAAGTTATGGTTTTCGAGATATGGTTTAATTGGTGGGCTGTTTTTATGGGCCGTAGAATCTGGCCCAGAATTTTATCTCTAACTTGGGCAGCCTAAATGGACACCATGAAGGCCGAATTAGCATTGGATCCTGAAGAGTTATTTGTTACTCTACATGTATTCTAGAATCCCACGAAATTTGGGATTCATTGGGCCTTTATTTTGGGCCCCACAGTCTCATCAGTGGGCTGGTGTCCAATCTGCCTTCTCCAGAATTGCTTCCTTTCATTGCCAAATATCTCCATCATCCTTCATGAATTCTCCATTGATCCCTGAATGAAACATGTTCATATTGGAGTGTAGATCAATTTCCAAAAATATCAAATTAAAATATGTATAATCAGATGAATCATTTGGTACTTTAAATGATGTTCAAAAATGTACCACATAATAGTGCATTTTAAGAAGGTATTACAATCATAATGTGAAATGATGTTCAAAGTGTAAAATGCACTAAAATGGTGTTTATGAATAATAAAGAACATGAATATTATATATATTACCAATGAATATTAGCCTCATTTAGTGGCTAATCAGGAAGGGAGGGTTTTGGGGTTCTATTTGGGCAAAGTTTGGCCGATCCAAAGTGGCTTGAGATGTGTGAGGAAGTGGGAGGGGTGAGTATCTTTTTATAGTGAAGGAGAAGTGATATTTTTGTGAATTTTTGGAAAATGAATTTCATCCATGTTTTTCCCATGTTAAGTGGATCCAATAATGGTTCAGATTCGATCTAAGGGAGGATAGGGTCGAAATATGGTCATCCAATGGCTTTTGGACAAGCGTCTATGTCATTTTGGCCCTTAAGTTTAAGGTTTAGTCTTAAGCTAATTTTTCCTTAATCGGTGTAATTAATTTTAATCACATTCACTAATCTTTTTGGTCAAAAACTAAGTTGACCTTATTAGATATTATAAATTATCATGATTCCAAATATAGAATCTATTTTTTCAAATTCCAATCACATAAGTGGAAGAAATTAATTTAAAATTAATCCTGTATACGAGACGATAGTGTGAAGTTTTAAAGTAAAAATGTTCAAAAGTTTGCTAAGTTTTTATATCCAATTTCAATGTGAAATTGGTTCCAATAAACTACATTGAATTAAATGATATACAATTAATTTAATTTAATTTTAAAAGCAATTAAAAGTATAATTTAATCTTATAAATAAATTAGATGAAAAAACAGTTTCGAATTAAAATTCAATATTTTTCATTATTCATAAAAAAATGAAACTTCGTAGAAAAATATCAAAAATTCAGCCTAAGCTGATTTTTATGTTTTGCTTTCAAAGATGATGTTTATTTTTGTCATATAAAGTCTATATAAGTGTCAAAAATTAGATTTAAAAAAGATTCGCCATTAAAATGCGGAAAAAACTACATTTATAATAATATAGGTTTGTATGCGTAAAATTAGGTTTTTTCATATCTCATGCTTATAAAATCTATTGGATGAGTATCAAGAATATTTGATTGGATATATAATATATATATTACATTAATATCAGTCACTAATTGTAATTACTTTAATTTGTGGGCATAAAAAAACATTTATATTCAATTGGTTTACATTTTGGTTTCTATTTAATTGGTAACCAATGAATTCATCTTATATTTTTATAAACCATATATTTTTATAATTTAGTTAATACTATTCATAACCGTTAATTTAACGACTAGATTATATCTCATTATATTAAATAATAATGTTATAATAATATATTTTTTGCTCGATTAAACTTGGTAATGCGCGTAACGCAAGTCATTGAAAAAATTCACTGTTGCGTGCAACGCACACTAACTCGGCATCATGTGCATTGCAAGCTATGTAGAATATATCGAATCTATTTTAAATAGTAAATATATTGTAAAGTTTTGGGATATTATATTTCATTACGTGCTTAGTGCTGCGTGCAGTGCAAACTTAACTTGATGTTGTGTATAATGCAATTCAAACTTAGCGTTTTCATGTAACAAAAGTTAATTTCAGTGTTGCGTGAAATGCAAAATAGTGACAAAAGATTAAATTAATTCGAAAAAAAATTCCACAAAATCTCAGTGTTATAACATTGGGATGCCAGTTTTACTTGATTGGGTTGCAGTTAGCATTCAAAACACAAACATTAATTGTATAATCCCATTAGAGTTTCAGTACAAAAAAAAAAAAAAAAAATACTTGTGTTTACGAATAATGTGATATATTTATATATGTATATTCGGAATAGGATCCCCCTACCCCCGAGCAAGAGAGACATAATGAGCACAAAATGGCGACACTTCCTTGACCAGATCCCCGCACACACTGCATGGACCATCGGCAATGGCGGCCTCCTTGACTCGCCATCTTCGCCTTTATCTATACCTTTCGTCTCCCCTCGGTCCGCCTCGCCTTCCTCCTCCCTTCTTCTCTTTCTCCTTCCCTGCCCGTGCCGCCTCGTTCCCCGAATTTCCCGCCATGGGTTCCCTCTCTGCTCCCCTTAGCGACCACTCGCAATACCCCCCCGCCCGAAGAGACGACTCCGTCGTCGACGACTACCACGGTGTTTCTATTGCTGATCCTTATCGATGGTGAGCGACGGCTGTTTCGAGGATGTTCGGAGATTCGATTTTGGTGTAATGAGGTTGGGGATTTTCATTTTCCGTTTGCTTCGTCGTTTAGGCTCGAGGATCCTGATGCGGAAGAGGTGAAAGATTTCGTGGAAAAACAGGCGAGCTTGACGGAGTCGGTGCTGAAGACTTGCGACGCGACGGGGAAGCTCTGCGAGAAGATAACGACACTGTTTGATCACCCTAAGTATACTCCACCGTTCAAGCTTAGCGGGAAGTACTTCTACCTCCATAACTCCGGTCTACAGGCGCAGCATGTGCTTTATGTACAGGTTTGCTTCTAGTTTGGGGTTTGAAGTGTGGTATATTAGGCTTGGACTAGAGATTCATGTTGTCCTTGTGTTTCCCCTCGCTCACTAATTTTGTTTCAGGATAGTTTAGATGGAGAAGCAGAGGTTTTACTCGATCCCAATGGACTCTCTGACGACGGGACGGTCTCTTTGAATACCTACGCTGTCAGCGAAGATGCTAGGTACCTGGCCTATGGGCTTAGTTCCAGCGGGAGCGATTGGGTGACTATTAAAGTGATGCGTGTCGAGGACAAAGGGGTGGAGCCCGACACCCTTCTATGGGTGGGTTCAGGATCTGAATCTTCTTTTCTGGCTATAAATTCATTGCATGAACACGCAACAGCGGTTTAAGTTGGCTGTGGGGTTTTTTTTTTATAGTGCAATCTTTCCTTACCTTTTTTGCAGGCCAAGTTCACTGCCATCAGTTGGACGCATGACAACAAAGGTTTCTTCTACAGTCGCTACCCGGCTCCTAAGTAAGTGGAAACAGTATCTTCATTGTCAATAATTACCGAAATGGAAGCATCTTCTGTTTGGTTCCTTCACAAATCTTGATGTTGTTGGATCAATTGGTTTGATTTGATGGACAGTGATTGCTAAGTTTTGTCATCCTCCTAGCATAGATAAGGTGATATATATAATTCTTTACATCATCAGCCCTGCCCTGCAGGGAAGTGGAGGTTCTTAATGCTGGGACTGAGACTAACGTCAACCTTAACCATGAAGTTTACTTTCATTTCCTTGGTACTGACCAGTCAGATGATATTTTATGCTGGAAAGATCCTGACAATCCTAAGCACTTTTTGGGGGCTGTAGTCACGGATGATGGGAAGGTAACCTATCCTTCTCTGGCATGGAGATTGCTTCGTTCTTGTTGAATTTGTTCTTGATTAGGCATTCTGAACTGAATAATTTCATTCTTCTGTCAGCGCAAGCATTCAACAAGATTATCTCATTGATTAACTATTACAAAGCTTTAATGAAATGAAGCATGCTTTTTTATTTAAGTTGTTTACATCAAAACTTTTATCCTTTGGTGAAAACATTATCAGTAGATATCATATTTGTTTACAAATAAAATTTTCAATTACTCATTTCAGTTGGATTGCAAAGACCATTCTGAACTACAGAAAATTTCACACTTGCGTCTGCATGAATCAATACTGTTCATTAATCCGTGTACTTATTTGCATTTCTTCAATAACATTGTGTTATTAATATATTTTACCCTTTCCAACTTATATTGCAGTACGTACTTCTCTATATTAATGAGAGTTGTGAAGTTGTTAACAAAGTTTACTACTGTGACATATCCCTGCTTCCTAATGGGATTGAAGGTTTAAAAACTGGGAAAGGCCTGTTTCCATTCGAAAAGCTTATTGAGAATTTTGATGCACAATATGAAGCTGTTGCAAATGATGACACAGTGTTTACCTTTCTTACAAACAAGGATGCCCCAAAATATAAGTTAGCTCGTGTAGATCTCAAGGAACCGAGTGTTTGGACTGTTGTGATTCCTGAGGCTGAGAATGATGTACTTGAATCAGCTTCTGCTATTAACGGGAACCAAATTATAGTCTGTTACCTGAGAGACGTGAAGTATGTTCTGCAAATAAGGGATTTGGAAACTGGTTCCTTGTTGCATCGTCTGCCTTTGGATATTGGTTCTGTCTCTGGGATTTCAGCAAGGCGCAAGGATAACATAATTTTCTTTAGTTTCACCAGCTTCCTGACTCCTGCCATTATATATCAGTGCAACTTGGAAACTGAGGTTCCAGATATGAAGGTATTCAGAGAAATTATTATTCCCGGATTTGATCGCACAGAGTTTGATGTTAATCAGGTAGCCTCATTCTCAATTCCTTTATGTTATAAGCTTGATGGCTTGCTTATGCCACGGTTTAGTTTGCACGTTCCTTGCGAAAAAGAAAGCAAACTGGGGTTTTAGTAGGTGATTTCATTAGTTATTTTTTATGCTTGCTGCTCGCCACTCTCTTTCTGTTAGATTCTGGTTGGTAATTTATCTTATAGAGCTTTCTCTTTAGCAATATGATTGTTGGATCACATAGCAAGTATGCCTTTGTTTTTGAATTGAAAGGCTGTGGAGTACAGATGACCCAAGAGAAAGAGGGATTGATGGGAAATGTAGCTGTTTCAAAAGGCAGGGGCCTCTTGAGACCTGTTTTGTTCTTTGAATTTGATTACTTTGTTTTCATTTCCAGGTTTTCGTGCCAAGTAAGGATGGCACCCAGATTCCAATGTTTATAGTGGCTAAAAAGGATATCATAATGGATGGATCCCATCCCTGCTTATTATATGGGTATGGTGGATTTAACATTAGTTTAACGCCAACATTCAGTGTTAGCCGTATTGTACTTGCTAGGCACCTGGGTGCTGTTTTTTGCATAACAAACATACGGGGCGGTGGAGAGTATGGGGAAGAATGGCACAAAGCCGGTGCACTTGCAAATAAGCAGAATTGCTTTGATGACTTCATTTCAGCTGCAGAATATCTCGTGTCTGCTTGCTACACCCAGCCTAAAAAGCTGTGCATTGAAGGTGGAAGCAATGGTGGACTTCTCATTGGGGCATGCATTAACCAGGTACATATTGCTTCTGTCCAAAGGTTTGCACTTACCATTAATGATAAGCAGTTGAAAAAATAAGCACTCTCTCTTTTGTTTCTGAAAACACTTCTATAGAAGCTTTTATTACAAGTGAGTGTTGTCAAACGGCTCCTAATTGTGATGCTGATGTCATGACAGAGGCCTGATCTTTTTGGTTGTGCTTTGGCTCTTGTTGGTGTAATGGACATGTTGCGGTTCCACAGGTTCACCATAGGTCTGTTCTTGGCATCTGGTTGGCTTGTTTGGTGCATTTTTTTTCATGATTCATGTTAATTGAGGTGGTTTTGCCTTGTAGGGCATGCGTGGACCTCTGATTTTGGTTGTTCTGAGAAGAAAGAAGAGTTTGAGTGGCTCATAAAGTGAGTAGAAAACAACTTTGGCACATCTTTACACTGTACATTATTACCCTTAATCTTGTCATGGGTGCATTTGAATGTATGTGGCTTATCCAGGTACTCACCACTGCATAATGTTCGGAGGCCGTGGGAGGTGTTTGGAGATGGGCAGGTGCAGTACCCGGCAATAATGATAATGACTGCCGATCACGATGATCGGGTGGTGCCCTTGCACTCGTTGAAGTATCTTGCGGTGAGTTTCAAGTAGATTTTGGTAGTAGTTTAGGGTTGTTTGGTTCATGTGTTGGCTGCAATTTTTACAGACACTGCAATATGTGCTGTGTACGAGTCTTGAAGACAGCCCGCAAACCAACCCCATAGTGGGTCGGATCGAGCGCAAAGCGGGGCACGGAGCCGGACTGCCCACCCAGAAAATGGTGCTGATTAGCATTTCATGATTATTGCTATTAATGATGGGTCGAGTCATTTGTATTTATATGTTTGCAGATTGAGGAAGCAGCAGACCGATATGGGTTCATGGCTAAGATGTTGGGTGCTGCTTGGGTTGACTGAGGTCAGTGAAATGCATTTGAAAAAAATTATTTATGCTCTGAACAAATGTTAGAGAGAATATTGTTTATAATTGGTTATGATTAACCACTAATTTTTTCTTGAACATTGGCGATTAGAGCATTCACAATGCAAGCATAAGAAATATTAGAATTTACATGGTTTAACTTACTTTGTTCTTATATACTAAATGAGGTTCTTGGAAAGATTTAATATACTCTCATTGTTGCATCCAATTTGTATTGGGTGCTCTAGCTTCATCCGAACCACTAAGTTGTTTCACCCATAAAATTTGAGTAGACATGTGTGACAATAATGTATCCAATTTGTATTGGTTGCTCTTTAACTTCATTAAGCTTTTTTGGATTTTTTTTCCATTTTGTAAAACAAAAGGACAAAGGTAAACACACACCAATTATTTGTAATGACTACTCCATTGAAAAAGAACATCACACTTGTCTTATTGTTCAAATCACTAATCAAATTGATTACTATGATTTAGAGAAAGATACTCTTCCCATCAAGCCACATAGCATTACACAGATTCTAGCACATGTCATCACTATAATAATATTCAACAATGAATAATGAAGTTGATGTTATAAACAAATAATTATGGATGTCATGTTTTTCACTTTTGTTATTCGGATGGATACAACTTCCAAACTTAATCTTTTGTATTCCAACATTTCATATTCAAGCTATTTATATTCTAATTGATTTGGTTACAAAAGATAAAGATCTTGGTATGTGGATTATATTTTTATGTATGTTGACATGATAATGAAAATAGACTTTGCCATTTCCCTCCCTCCCCCTCATCCATTCCTTTTGGCTTTGTTTGTTCGCCATCATTTCAATTACAATGTACACCGTATTTCGTTTATGACCGATTTTGTATTTAAGTTGTGAAATACTTTTTGATTTCAATTGAAGTTACCTTTTTTTCAACACGTTATCAACATGATCGTTTTTCCCCACTTGGCTTAATGGGTGCAATGTCTCAACTTAGTTGTTTGTACTGGCGTCTCAACTGAAATACCACATGACCTCAGACATGACTTTCATTATGCGACGACGACTTAATTTGTAACACTTTGAAATTTTATAATATATTTCTCTTCAAATAAATTTAATTTCTTCAATAGTTTGTGATACACCAACCCCAAATTTAAATGAATCGTAATATGATATACCATTATAATCTAACCATTAAATTAATAAAATGAATATGAATAACCATTTTTTTTTATAAAAATGTATAAAGGTTTTAGTTGAAACAAGTATATTTTTAGTAAAGTCGTATGGTTTAAAAATACATTTTTTTTATCAAAAATGTTTTTTATTGATTTTTTTGAACAAATAATATAATTAATTTCTTGCACTTTTGGAAAATGTATTTGATAAAATGAATATGTTATAATTAGGTTAAGAGTTTTTTAATAATTTTTTGAAAATATTGTTTTTTTATAAATAGTAAAAAATACTGATTTTTATTGAAATTTATCTTCATTTAAATTATTTATAAAGTTTTATTTTGTTTTAAATGATTTTAAAAGTAACATTAGTTTATTTATATAATCAATAATCTAATTAAGATTATTGGAATTAATTTTATGTTGGATCTTGATATAAATTTTTTTTTATATATATATATTTTTGAAAATTGCTTTTCGTCGTATTTTGTGAGTATTTTTAAATTAAATTTCACCACTTATTAATTGAATAATGAAAAATGAATTTAATATTTGGAATCAGGTGGGTAAAATGATCCCTTTTATTTTTAGTCATTATAAATAAGTTTGGTAAATATTTGTCACTTTGGTAAGGGTAAAACGAGTAAAATAAGGTTAAAATTTTGAGATTAAGTTTTAAAATCTCTTACAAATGCCTTTATTTCATTGGATGAATGGAGTTTGGTCATGCCCATCAAAGTCTAAAAAATATGGCTTTTGATAACATTTTTTTTATTATGACTTTTATATTATTTTAAGAAAAGAATAAATACAAAATGTTATTTTCTTTACTTTCATATCTCTAAATTTTTTACATAAGAATAAGAAGATAAGTTTGGTAACAAATCCTTATTTTATACTTAAATTATTATTTTTTATTATGGTAATTTATTTTTAATTTTTAATGATTGAATAATTACTTTAAATGCTTAAGCAATGCCAAAACAATATTTATTCAATTAATAGAAAAATAAAATAAATGATTTTAAATTTTTTAATAGTAACACAATTTAGATGAATTATTGTGTTTCATGAATTTTATAGATGAATATAATATGTTAGGGACGTGTGAAAGTTTTAGATTCGAATTCCATAATTATCTTGATGACTTTAAACTCAAAGTAAATGAATAGTTTCAAAAATGATATTAATGATATTTTATAATAAATAATATTTTATTAAATGATTTAAAATTCATAAAAAAACTATCTTCTGTCAAGTGAATGAGATATGGTTGAATATATCCACCATTGACTAGCCACTTGTCATTTTATGGCAACATTTTGGGTGTTAAATAGTAGAAAACTTTGATATTGTGGTAATTGTCAAAAAGATGAATGGAGGGCTAAAACTATAAGAGATAAGAGTTAAACATCACTTAAATTTGTCTAAATTTTATTGGATGAGAGGATTTTGACTTATCCTTATCCTATCTTTGAAATATGTCAATTTGGAGTCCCTTGATTATAAAAATTAATTTTTATTAATTTAATGTTCAAGGTAATTCTAAGAGTGCTCGTCCCCCCACTTATTAAAGGACACATATTCCTCTCTTCCTCACACCTTTTGAGCCTTCTAGCTCGACCAAGCCCTACCATAATACCTCTCTAACTTTATTCACCACATCCTAGAACTTCTGGTCTTGCCAAAAGATGATCCTTTCATGGCTTAAGGTGTATGTCAAAAAAGGTTTCTTAAAGAAGAAGTACAACTCTTAAAAGAGCGTTTTCAATTTTATTTCTTCTTATGTCTCCTTTAAATCCAAGACATCTATTCTAAAATAATGACTTCAATATCTTTAATATACCTGATTGTTATTATGATGATGGAACAATCATTATCCACTTTCTGTTCATCCTATGAAAAACGAAAACATTGTTCATGCGTATAAATGATTTACCGACTCCACATAGCAGTGTAATTCATTTTTCGTCACTACTTCACTTGTTATAATGATGAATTTAATAAATATATATGCTATTTATGGTATTATTATGATTTTGAAAAATTCGCTGAAAAATGGAAACAACGTTCATGCGTACGTACGACCTATCGTCTCCATGAACGATGTAATTTATTTTTCGATCTCTACCTTTTATGAATGAATCTAAATATATATATAATGAATACATATGATATTTATATCATTGTTAACGGAGGGTTAAAACTAAGAGATAAGAGTTAAACATCACTTAAACTTGTCTAAATTTTGTTGGATGAGATGATTTTGACTTATCCTTATCCTATCTTTGAAATATGTCAATTTGGAGTCACTTGGCCATAAAAATTATTTTTTATTAATTTAATACTCTAGGTAATTCTAAGAGCACCCCTCCCCCCACTTATTAAAGGACACATATTCCGCTCTCTTCCTCACACCTTTTGAGCCTTCTAGCTCGGCCAAGCCCTGCCATAATACATCTCTAGCTTTATTCACCACATCCTAGAGCTTCTTGTCTTTCCAAAAGATCATCCTTTCATGGCTTAAGGTGTAAGTCAAAAATGGTTTCTCAACGAAGAAGTACATCCGTTAAAAGAGCGTTTTCAATTTTATTTCTTCTTCCATCTTCTTTAAATCCATGACATCCATTCTAAAATAATGACTTTATTATCTTTAATATACCGAATTGTTATTATGATGATGAAACAACCATTATTCACCTTCTTTCCATCACATGAAAATGAAAATATCACTCATGCGTATGTATGACTTACTGACTCCACGTAATGGTGTAATTCATTTTTCATTACTTTACTTGTTATAATGATGAATTTAATAAATATATATGTTATTTATGAAATTATTATGATTTTGGAAAGGTGAATTATTATTTATCTTTCTTTTGTTCCATCTGTCGAAAAATGGAAACAACATTCATGCGTATGCTGACCTACCATCTCCATGAATAGTGTAATTCATTCTTCCATCCTTACTTTTTGTGAAAGAATCTAAATATATATATAATGAATATATATGATATTTATATCATTGTTAATATTATGGAGATGATGGAACCATGATCAAAGTATAAGGAACCGGAATTGTAGAACCGAAACATCATGAAAAATGAAACAATTAACACCTTAAAACAACAATTTTAATAAAGAATTACTAATAAATGGATGTTGAAATGTTATAAGTGGATCATATATGATATTATAAGTATATATATGATTCTGATGTAGAAGTATAATAAATTTAATTTTTTTTATACAGGAAGTTAGAGTGCTTTCAAAGCAAGTTGAGTTTGAGGTAAATGTTTATTTCACATTCTCATCATTATTTGAGATTGTTTATGTTTAAGTCTCCGTTGGGGGAATTATATGATCTTTCTATCTTAAACTCAATCTAATTGATTCTCCTATTGTTATTTCTCGAGAATACATATTTTCCTTTCATTTTTCTCACTTTAAAGTACTTGAGAGACTGAAAGAATGTTTTTAAAGAAAATTGAATTTGTTTTTTATTCGATCGAACATCTTTTTCTTCTATGTACATATTTTCTTTAAAATGTTTTCAAAAATGTTTTTACTATTCTCTAATGATTGATTAAGGACATTTTTACCCACGTTTGACTTCTTATAAAAAGGTTTAAAAAGAATCTTCTTGTCGTTTTCTGAACAAGGTACTTTTACCGAAGGTATGAACAAAATATTTGTTTTAACAATTACGACATGAATATAATTTCTTACTGTCATAACCACTCAATGCTTTGAAGACCCCTTTATAAGTTTCCATGGTTTTTTTTCAAAGAATTTTTTTTCATAATATTTTGGAATTTTTTAGTTTTTAAAAGCAATTTTCAAAGTGGAGTATTTTCCTCAAAAATCAGTTTTTGATGTCCATGTGATTATTCGAATAGTTATGATATCCATGAATAAGTTTCAAGCTCATATGATTATTTAAATGACATTATTTGATCATCGTTTATTCCCGTCATATTATTCATGTCTTATTCATTCTATGATAGCTTTCACTATATGCATTCTCTTACGGAGCATCCGAACTCACCCCTTATGTTTCCTTTCCCTAGGATGTCAAGAAGTGTATTATGATTGATATGTAGGGATATGCTCGAGGAAACAATGACATTCTCGAAGAAAATTCTATGTTGTATTTTATGTTTTCAAATGTAATGTGAGATTCAAGTATGTATCTAGTTTACCATGACTACTAAACTATTCAGTCCTTTGGGATGAGATCGCTTGTATCTAGTATCAATATAATAAAGTAACCATTGGCTCTGTAGATACCCGATTTTTGACCTAATAAGACTTTGAAATATTTCTAAGAATATTTCTAGAGCTGGGCGCTGAGACGACGTGTAATTCCGAGGCCCGGTGCGCTCGGAATTTCTTTTATAAAAATGTGAAGTGTTTTTATATTAGGCACGCGTGGTTAACAAAAAAACGGGATATCTCTTAAATGGTTGATCAGATCGGAAATTCGAGACAACGGTTGGGTCCGGAACATAGTGTTTTCCCTAGGCGCAACATAAAATAAGTCGTCACGAGACGTTCAGACCTCTCGCTCGATGACGATGTGTTAAATGGATAAATTAAATTATTAATTTATTCATTTAATAGCTCAAACTCAAATATCTCTTGGGTGGAGACTCATATGAAAAATATGAGACCACCGATGAACTCAGAACATAGGTTTTACTCTAGGCAAAGTATAACATTTGTCGGCGTCGGGAGGTTGGCCTGTGTGCCAGCGTGAACGATTAATTAAATGATTAAATGATTCTCTATTTAATTATTTGATTAATCTCTTTTAACCTAATGAGTGGTTATAAATTCTTTGTTTAGAGGGGGTTCACCTCATAATTCATTTTGGCCAACGATGAAAAACCCTCCCTTCCTCCCCTCTCATCCTCTTCCCGTTGATGAACAACGAAGGACGACGAGGAAAATCTTGGATCGAGGCAGAACAAGGAGCGGCGAATGCAGTAGCTTCTCCCGAACATTGCGCAAGTGTGATCTTCATCTTCGGCGACCGAACCATTTCAGATAGGATTTATCTTTGTGGATTCCCTACCCCGGTTGGATTTTCATGACGAATGCAAATTAAATGAATTAATTCACGGATCGAAAAACAATTGGTTGAATCAATTTTTCTTATTTATTTTGAAATTGAAAATCTGGAAGTATGATAAATATCTATTTGTCAATTCATCATGTTCTTGATTCTCAACGACGATGACCAAACAAACACGACCATCAATCCGCACATAGACCACGATCTTTTCTATTTCGTTCTTCACGCATTCTTCATCACCAAATAATTAAGTGCGTCAAGAATTCAATGTTTTGTTGAGCGCAACATACAGACGCGGAGATCTCGACCCAAGGATTACGAATCTGTAGTCGTCACAATTTTCGGGCTTAGAATGAAGCTGCGGTGGCCCGCGGAAGGGGTGTTGTGGCGGTGCGATTCCGGCCAGGGCACGACGGCGGTCCGGCGTGGCGGTGACAGGCGTCCGACGAGGCAGTTCAGATAAGCAGCAGCCCGAGGTGGCTCGAGGCGGCGCGAGCGGGAGGCCGGGATGGCGGCAGGCCAAAGGGGCGAGACTCCTGAGTGGCGCGACGACCAGGCGGATAGCTGGTGCATGTCGTGCAGAGCAGCCGCGTGAGCAGTCGAGTGGGGCGTGCTGGGCATGGAGTCAAGGAAACGCCTATTTTGGTGGTGCATGGAAATTTTGGGTATGAATATTTAAGGAATTAAATTAAATTAAAAATAATAATAATATAATAATGTTATTATTATTTTTGTTGGGAAAATTGTGTTTTGTCCGTAACTTATCCGTGCGACCTCGGTTTCACGAGCCGTCAGTGGCAGTGCAACCCTGACTTCGAGACAGAAATTTCGAGTCCGATATTGGATGTCTTTTTTGGGTTTTCGGATCGGGTACCCGAAGCGCTCGGGAAATAATGGATTTAATATTATTATTAAATCTTCGACCCGCCATAACTCTTGCGTGCGATGTCCGATTGACTTGCCGTCAGTGGCGACATGATCCTGTCATTAAGACGGTCGATTCAAGTGTAATTTTGAATATTAAATTCTGGTTCATGACTCGAGTCCACGAAACACCCAATAATAATAATAATATTATTATTGCAGGATTTTGTATCCGACATATCTCCCTCATACGGTGTCGAAATGACGAACCGTCTGCGGCGCCAGAACCCTCAGGACGTGACGATACTTTTGAGATATTTCACGCGACTTTCAGAGAAATTTGGAGTTTGTCCGAGTTGGATTGTACCCGAATCCAACCGGGGTCTCGACACTAAAATGCCTATAACTTTCAGACCAGATGTCCGGTTGACGCGTCATCTATTGCGTTAGAACCCTTATGACATGACAGGTAATCAGGTTACTTCCTTTTGGAACTTCGTGGCGGTTGAGGTATGACCGATAACCTAAGGAGCGGAACCAGGGTGTTTCTTGTAGTGAGAGTCAGGATGGCTACTCCCTTGATGACTCAAGGCATGAGTATTCCTTACTCCTCTACTCCGGTAGAGACAGGACTCTCCATGTCATTAGTGCGGGTTTTTTTTTCCTCTGAGATGGTTTTCCTATCTTTGGAGTCGGTACTCCCCTATTGGACTAGGGCGCGGGTCCTCCATACTTAGCTCACATAGAGTCAGGTACTCTCTTACTGGGTATGGTGCAGGTCCTCTATGTTAGGAGTAGGTACTCCCCTGTCAACCCAGGGTGCGGGTCCTCCTTATGCAGCGCTACAACAGATATTGTGATAGAGTCGGTTACTCCCCTACTTTACCAGGGCGCTGGTCCTCTAGTCACCGAGTTGTACTCCCATGCCGATTCAGGGTGCAGGTCCTCTTTACACCTTGTTCTAGCAGAGTCTGTACTCCCCTGCCGTGCCAGAGTGCGGGTCCTCTAGCTAGGGGTCGGTACTCCCCTGACGTATTAGGGCGCAGGTCCCCAAAGTGAACAAACTACCAGAGTTGTACTCCCCTACCGGGTAGGGTGCAAATCCTCACTTATGGAGTAGTACTTCCCCATCTCCGAGTAGCGACAGGGAGCGAGTCCTTCATGGGAGTTGGAGCTCCCTCAACTGCAGGACACAGTTACGAGTAGTGGGCCTCTTCACTTGCTTTCCCTTGGTCTTGCCTCGGGCGCAAGACCGTGTCAGTGAGACCTCTAGTGCCGGGCACTAGAGGCAGTTCTAGCAGAAAGTTCCTGATGGAGCACGTCCTTTCAGACGTACCATTAGGAATAGTTGAGTTGTACATGATGGAGTACATCTCTCAGACGGGTGCCATCAGGGATGGTCAGCTCTTGGAGCGTGTACTCCTGATCCTTGAGTTATGCTTTGAGCCTTCTTTGGGAATCTTGGTAATGGATTAAGGTCGGAGCCTTATGTTTCTTTGTGGCTGAGACGAGTATATCTGGATGCCTTGGGTATATGTATGGGCATATACCTGGTGTGAGCTGTGAGATGGAGATCCCCTTACTCTCTCGTTTGGGTTTCTTTGAGTGAGCATATCTATTATTGGGAGGAGCTGTACTCTTTCCATTCACTCTTGTTGTACCTTGTTCTCTCTTACTTCTCCCCTCTTCAGTACCTCTCTTTTCGCTCCCTCGAGCTTTCGGGGCATCCTACTGAGTGTTCTTATACTCACCCCTGCTTGGGCTTTGCCTGCATTTGGTGTGCCCTTGCAGACAACAGACAGGTTGATTGTGATATCAGAGGAGCTTAGGGATACAGGGTGCTTGGACCGCGTGCAGTGGTCGTATCTTGAGATTCAGGAGTGGGACTCTTCTAGCTGTTTTACCTTTTCACATGTTTCCGGGTTGTGGCACTTTTCTAGTTGGGTGTGTATTTTTTCCCCTTTTCCTTTCAAATTTACTTTTCTTGTACTGGTACTGTTTAGTGGTCGATGCATTTATGTCGGTTCCCTTTTTATAGTAATGTGGTACCTTGCTTTCTTTTCCTCTGAACTTTTTCATTGAGTTGACTGCATGTGTGTGTACAGGTTCTTAGGCAAAGGCCTCCCTGAGTTTGTTGTGCCTTTGGTGCTAGTCGCCAGCCCCTGGCCTATGGAGGCAAGCTTGAGGTAGTTGCGGCTCGAGCCTCGGTACAGGCCGGGTCGTGAAAAAGTGGTATCAGAGCGGTTTGACCCTTGGGACTTTGTTCGGATGTTTCCCTAAAAGGCCTTGGTTAGTTTTAGGGCAACAATGTCAAAATGTCTCGAGAGCTGCTCTCAGGCCAGAGAGTCCAGTGATGGTACGGGCGGCCGATGTATCCATTCAGCAGGACCTTGATTACCTGCTTGTCGACTCAGCACCCTGGGACACATGTTGTAGGGGACAATGGTACATGCATCATATAGGATTGATACTTTTGATTGTTCTTCTCGAGTCATCTCCCCATCGTTGTTGATATATATAGATATGCTCATTTGACCGTGGTACTCCTTGAAAACATTCAAGACGTCTCTGTGATGATAGCTGGCCAGGATACTAGCTACAGTTTGTGACGACGATCCCGTGAGCAATAAGGCCTCGGTTTAGGACCCATCATGCGAGCCCCTTTCTCCTGGTGGGCAGGTATCAACACCCCTACCTGTTGAGCAGCAGACAACCCCAACAGAGTGGAATGAGGATGTGCACAGGTTGAGCGCACTTTGCAAGTTCCAGCACCAGAGACTGATGAGGTTCCTTGTTGAGCTGGACCCTCGGATAGCGGAGGTTTGGCTAGAGTCGCTGGTTCGCCTTTTCAGGCTTGTACAAACATCGGCAGATCAGATGGTGGCTTTTGCAGCCGACCTTTTCCCTGGAGCAGCTGGACATTGGAGGAGTTAGTTACTCAGATATGCAATGAATTGACACTATCATGGGACGACTTCCTACAGTTTTTTCATGAGGAGTTCTACCCATCCTTCTTGCACTCTGTTCGACTTCAGGAGCTCATCCAGTTACAGTAGGGAGGGATGACAATGACTGAGTATGCGACTAGGTTCACAGACCTTGCACACTACTCTTTGGGCATGATCTATAACGGTTACTTCTGAGCACGAAAGTTTGAGTAGGGACTCCGTAGAGAGATTCGTGCTATCATTGTACCCTTGTGCATCCCCACCTATGTCGGGTTGCTGGAGCAGGCATTGATGACAGAGAGTTTTTTTTGTCAGAGGAACGCTATACAACTGGTTGTGGCAGTGAGCGCAACAGAGTTGAGACGTCTGCCGCAGCTAGCAGATGCCAGACGACGAGATCGTAATGTGGGAGATCTTCTCATGATCAATCTCATGCACATGGTCATATGGGGCCCATACAACATTGTGGAAGTGTGGTGGTAGAGTCCCTCTGACTTGTGCACTCAAGGTGTGGTTGTGTAGCAGATGCCCTTAGCGGGAAGTGCGAGAAGTCCCAACTTCACCTAGTGCGGGAAGTTTCAGAGAAGTTAACTTCCCTATAGCTGACCCATGTGGAGAAGTAGGGTACAAATTTTCTTTAGTCGACGGTGTTGACTCATTCGCTTCTCAAGCGCGTAAGAGAGTCTCGGTCATGATGTATCGACTGTGAAATCCTGCGTGACCAGATATCCTTGGGTGTTTCACTATATGGATATTCTGAAAGAGGGAATCATGAGACCTTGTTCCAGTGACAAACAATGATTCAAGTTGTGACATGGGATGTAGAGGTTCGGCCGGGGGGGGGGGGTCAAACTATCCTCCGAGTTCTATCAGGTCATTCGAGACTGTGCAAGGAGATGACGAGGTTTCATACCGCCTTGCCTTACCCCAAATAGTTGGAGTGGGTACACGATGTCTTACACGTGTTGCAACTGAGAAGATACATGCGTGTTCCTGCACACGTCATCAAATAAAGAAAACCTTATGAGGGTGGACCACTCCTTTGGTTGACATTCTTTGGTAGCCCAGAAACGTACAACCTAGGAGCAGGAGAGCTAAGTGTGGGCTCAGAATCCCGAGTGGTTTCCTTGGTTTTGCTTTTCGAGGATGAAAAGCTTAAAGAAGGGAATAATGTAGAGACTCGGTTTTTGGCCTAATAAGAATTTGAAATATTTCTAAGAATATTTACAGAGTTGGGCGCTGAGACGACCTGCAATTCCGAGGCCCGGTGTACCCGGAATTACTTTTATAAAAATGTGAAGTGTTTTTATATTAGGCACGTGCGTTTAACAAAAAAAGGGATATCTCTTAAATGGTTGATAGGATTGGAAATCTGAGACCACAGTTGGGTCTGGAACGCAGTGTTTGCCCTAGGCGCGACATAAAATAAGTCAGCGCGGGATGTTCGGACCCCTCGCTCGATGACAGTGTGTTAAATGGATAAATTAAATTATTAATTTATTCATTTAATAGCTCAAACTCGAATATCTCTCGAGTGGGGACTCAGATGAAAAATCTGAGACCAGCGATGAGCTCAGAACATAGGTTTTACCCTAGGCAGAGTATAACCTTTGTCGACATCAGGAGGTTGGCCTATGTGCCAGCGTGGACGATTAATTAAATGATTAAATAATTGTTTATTTAACTATTTGATTAATCTCTTTTAACATAATGAGAGGTTATAAATTCTTTGTTTAGAGGGGGTTGGCCTCATAATTTATTTTGGCCAACGACGACAAATCCTCCCTTCCTCCCCTCTCCTCCTCTTCCTGTTGACGAATGACGAAGGACGACGAGTAAAATCTTGGATCGAGGCAGAACAAGGAGCGGCGAACGCAACAGCTTCTCCCGAACATTGTGCAAGTGCGATCTTCATCTTCGGCAACCGAAACATTTCATGTAGGATTTATCTTTGTGGATTCCCTACCCTAGTTGAATTTTCATAACAACTGCGAATTAAATGAATTAATTCGCGGATCGAAAAACAATTGGTTGAATCAATTTCTTCCTGTTTATTTTGAAATTGAAAATCTGGAAGTATGATAAATATATATTTTTTAATTCCTCATTTTCTTGATTCTCAACGACGATGGCCAAACAAACACGACCATCGATCCGCACATAGACCACAATCTTTTCTATTTCGTTCTTCGTGTGTTATTCGTCACCAAATAATTAAGCGCATCAAGAATTCAATGTTTTGTTGAGCGTGACATACAGACATATAGATCTCGACCCAAGGATCACAAATCTGCAGTCGTGACAATTTTTGGGCTTAGAATGAACCTGCGGTGGCCCGCAGAAGGGGTGTTGTGGCGGTGCGATTCCGACCAGGGCACGATGGCGGTTCGACGCGGTGGCGGCAGGCATCCGGTGAGGCATTTCGGAAAAGCGGCATCCCGAGGTGGATCGAGGCGTCGTGATTGGAAGGCTGGGATGACGTCAGACCGAAGGGGCGCGACTCCCGAGTGGCGCCGTAGCCAGGCAGACAGCGGGTGCGGGCCGTGTGGAGCATCCGCATGAGGCAGCAGGTGATGCGGGAGCCGACACATCAGGGGGAGAAGCCGCATGCTTGTTTTTAGGAAGCACTGTGCGTTTTGTTCTGTGGTCTGTTAGTTTGGAGCATGAGAAAATCGTGGAAGAAGAAAGAGTTAATTGGAGTGTGAGAAAATTGTGGAAGAAGAAAGAGTTGATTGGAGAGAGAAATTATAAGGCGATGAAATAATAATAAAAATCATAAAAGCATGGAAGAGTGGGGTGCGCTGGGCATAGAGTCAAGGAGGTGCCTATTTTTGTGGTGCGTGGAAATTTTGGGTATGAATATTTAAGGAATTAAATTAAATTAATAATAATAATAATATATAAATGTTATTATTATTTTCGTTGGGAAAACTGTGTTTTGTCTGTAACTTATTCGTGCGACCTCGGTTTCATGAGCCCTTAGCGGCAGTGCGACCCTGACTTCGAGACAGAAATTTCAAGTTCGATATTGGATGTCTTTTTTGGGTTTTCGGATCGGGTACCCGAAGCGCTCGGGAAATAATAGATTTAATTTTATTATTAAATCTTTGACCTGCCATAACTCTTGTGTGCGACGTCCGATTGACTTGCTGTCAGTGACAACGTGATCCTATCATTAAGACGGTCGATTCAAGTCTAATGTTGAATATTAAATTCTGATTTGTGGCTCGGGTCCACGAAACACCCAATAATAATAATAATATTATTATTGTTGGATCTTGTATCCGACATATCTCCCTCATATGGTATCGAAATGACGAACCGTCTGCGGCGCCAAAATCCTTAGGACGAGACAATCCTTTTGAGATACTCCACGTGACTTTCAGAGAAAGTTGGAGTTTGGTCAGGTTGGATCGTACTCGAATCCAACCGGGTCGTCAGCACTAAAATGCCTATAACTTTCAGACCGAATGTCCGGTTGATGCGCTGTCTGTTGCGTTGGAACCCTTATGACATGACAGGTCATCGGGTTTCTTCCTTACAGAACTTTGTGGTGGTTGAGGTATGACCGATAATCTGAGGAGCAGAACTAGGGTGTTTCTTTTAGTGAGAGTTAGGATGACTACTCCCTTAATGACTCAAGGCGTGGGTATTCCTTACTCCTATGCTCCGGTAGAGACGAGACTTCCCACATCATGAGTGTGAGTTTGTTTTCATCTGAGATGGTTTTACTATCTTTAGAGTCAGTACTCCCCTATTGGACTAGGGCGCGAGTCCTCCATACTTAGCTCACATAGAGTCAGGTACTCCCCCTATCGGGTAAGGTGCATGTCCTCTATGTTAGGAGTAGGTACTCCCCTATCAACCTAGGGTGCGAGTCCTCCTTATGCAGCGCTACAATAGATATTGTGACAGAGTCGGTTACTCCCCTACTTTACCAGGGCGCAGGTCCTCTAGTCATTGAGTTGTACTCCCCTACCGATTCAGGGTGTAGTTCCTCTTTACACCTTGTTCCAGCAGAGTTGGTACTCCCCTGCCGTGCCAGGGTGTGGGTCCTCTAGCCTGGGTTTGGTATTCCCCTGACGTACTAGGGCGCGGGTCCCCCACAGTAAACAAACTACCAGAGTTGTACTCCCCTACCGAGTAGGGTGCGGGTCCTCACTTATGGAGTAGTACTCCCCCGTCTCCAAGTAGCGACAGGGAGCAGGTCTTTCATGGGAGTTGGAGCTCCCTCGACTGCATGACATAGTTACGAGGAGTGAGCCTATTCACTTGCTTTCCCTTGGTCTTGCCTCGGGCGCAAGATCGTGTCAGCGAGACCTCTAATATCGGGCACTAGAGGCAGTTCTAGCAGAAAGTTCCTGATGGAGTACGTCCTTTCGGACGTACCATTTGGAATGGTTGAGTTGTACATGATAGAGTACATCTCTCAGACGGGTGCCATCAGGGATGACCAGCTCCTGGAGCGTGTACTCCTGATCCTTGAGTTACGCATTGAGCCTTCTTTGGAAATCCTGGTAATGGGTTGAGGTCAGAGTCTTATGTTTTTTTTTGATGAGAAGAGTATATCCGTATGCCTTGGGTATATGTATGGGCATATACCTAGTGTGAGATGTGAGATGGAGATCCCCTTACTTTCTCGTTTGGGTTTCTTTGAGCGAGCATATCTACTATTGGGAGGAGTTGTACTCTTTCTGTTCACTCTTGTTGTAACTTGTTCTCTCTTACTTCTCCCCTCTTCAGTACCTCTCTTGTCACTCACTCGAACCTTCGGGGCATCCTACTGAGTGTTCTTATACTCACCCCTGCTTGGGCTTTGCACACATTTGGTGTGCCCTTGCAGATGACAGACATGTTGGTCGTGATATCAGAGGAGCTTAGGGATACTGGGTGCTTGGAACGCGTGTGGTGGTCGTAGCTTGGGATTTAGGAGTGAGAATCTTCCAGCTGTTTTACTTTTTCACCTATTGCCAGGTTGTGACACTTTTTTAGTTGGGTGTGTATTTTTTCACCTTTCCCTTTCAGATTTACTTTTCTTATTCTGGTACTGTTTAATGGTTGATGCATTTATGTTGGTTCCCTTTTTATAGCAGCGTGGTACCTTACTTTCTTTTCCTCTGCACTTTTGTATTGAGTTGGCTGCGTTTGTGTGTACAGGTTCTTAGTCAAAGGCCTCCCCAAGTTTGTTGTGCCTTCGACGCTAGTCGCGAGCCCCTGACCTATGGAGGTGGGCTTGGGGTAGTTGCGGCTCGAGCCCCGGTACATGTCGGGTCGTGACAGGCTCTGGGCTTCTAGGGCCAGGTCTTTACAGTTGGTATCAAAACAAGTTTAGTAGAAATATTGAGAAATAGATTTAATAAAACATTTATTATAAAACATAACCCTATGATGGACTTTGAGAATATTCCCAAAGAAACGAAGTTTATGATTTTGAGACGCGTTATGTATAAATTTTCAATTGATGTTAAGTGTTTCAATAGTTTTGAAATTATACATTATGATTCATAATGTTATGATCTAATCTAGTGTATGCCATTGTTTAGAAATGTTGCATGGTGGAAGAAATGAAAATTGTACCAATACACGTAATCTATACAGGGATTGCCCTCATGAGTAAGATAATGAAGCTGGAGATGAAATTGGACAGATTATAACTATATTAGGGAAACTAACTTAGGTTTTGACCAATAACCTTGCACTTATAGAGCGATCCGTTGATCCACAATGCGGTGTAATAATGCTATACTGTTTCACGTGACAACAACCTCTATCATTCAATGGAACCAAAAATTCATTTGTAGTTGAGCAATGGATAAGTTCCTTAGAGAAGATATTTCTCTTTTTGAGAAATAATGAAAGGGAGAAGGTTTTCATGGTAATTTACCATCTCATGAGGATGCAGATCAATGATCGTAATTGATTCAAAACACTAAGGTTGTAGAGGAAATAACAGGCATGAAGTGGAAGTGTTTTAAGGTATTTTTCTTAGAAAAATATTTTCCTCGCGAACAAGCGGATATAGAAAGACAATTCCAGAGTCTATGATAAAAGGAAGAAGAAAATGTTGATAAGTATGAAGCTAACTTTACAAGATTAGCAAGACATGCTTCCAACTATATACGCAATCCAAAGAGTAAGATTGATCATTTCTTTAATGAGATAAAACTAATCCTTTGAAGGAAACTAGTTTCCCAAACATTGTCATTATATGAGGATATAGTATCATGTGCTATCAAGATAAAGAAAGAATTATCCAAGTCTTATGACTTCGAAGGAAAGCAAGATAAAAAGAGGACGACTGAGCTAAAAATGGATAAGGGGAAGAAGAGAGGTATTTTCCAACATGTGATACTTGTGGAAGGAAACACTATGATATTTGTTTAAAGGGAAAAAGAGTTTGCTACAAGTGTGTAGAAAAAGGTCATCATGCTCACAAATGCAAGGGTAAGGGAGAAACCATCAAAATACATTGCTTTAACTGTAAGGAGATGAGACACCATGCCTACCAATATCCTAAACACCAAGGGAACTTACCACAAAAGAAGCCAAGGGGGGAAGACCAAGCTTATGAAATTACTACAACCAAAGTGGAAGTTCTTAGCGACATGGTAAAAGGTACATTTATCATCCACTCTGAGATTGCAAATGTTTTATTTGATTCAGGTTCTACCAAATCTTTTATATTTAAAGAATTTTATAAGGGTATCAAATCACCACCTCAATTATTAGATGTTGAGTTGGAAGTGAAAACTCAGAATGGTAAGATGATTGCATCTCAAGTTTATGGCTCCTCTTCAATAGAAGTTTGTGGGAATGTACTTCTCGCAAATCTTGATATTCTTCATCTAGTTGGATTTGATGTTATTTTGGGCATGGATTGACTCTCTCAGTACAGAGTCCATATCAATTCTTGAGGAAGAGAAGTTGCATTCGATATTTCAAACCAACCCACAACCGTTTATCAGTGTGGGGATGAACATGAAATTCCAATAGAAATCACTTCCATCACATGCACTACCTATTCATGAGAGTTATTTATTTTAAATGGTTGGGGAGAAACTCAACATAGAAAATTTTTCTATTGTTTGGGAATATGCTGATGTATTTCCTGAGGACTTGCCTAGTCTTCCCCCCAAATCATGAAGTTGAGTTTTCAATAGAACTCATACCTCGTGCTACGCTTATTTCAAAGACTCCATATAGAACGACCTCGATTAAGTCACATGAATTGAAGAAGCAACTCTAAGAGAATCTAAATAAGGGGTTCATTTGACCTAGTGCTTTTCCATGGGGTGCGTTTGTTCTTTTTGTTAAGAAGAAAGATGGATCAATGCGTATTTTCATTGATAATTAGGAACTTAATAGGATCACTATTAAGAACAAGTATCCTCTACCCTGTATCGATGATTTTTTTGATCAATTACGAGGAGCTCAATAATTTTTTCAAGATCGACCTTTATTCTATATATCATCAATTGAGGCTTAAGAAGGAGGATTTCCCAAGACAACTTTCCGTACGAGGTATGAGTATTATGAATTTATATTAATGTCATTTGGACTTACCAATGCTCCTACTATCTGTGTGGGTTTAATGAATATAGTCTTTAGAGATTACCTAATCATTTTATGGTAGTATTTATAGATAATATTCTTATATATTCAAAGAGCAAGGAAGACCATGCATATCATTTGAGAATTGTGCTGAAGACTCCGATGAAGGATAAATTGTATTCTAAATTTACCAAGTGTGAATTTTGGCTTCAGAAAGTTTCATTCTTGGGTCATATAATCTCAGGTGAGGGTATATCAGTGGATCTTTTAAAGATAAAATTTATTGAGCAATGATCTAGACCAATCATAGTATCCGAGATCCATAGTTTTCTTAGGTTTATTGGATACTATTGACGCTTTGTGAGATATTTCACATGACTATCTAATCTACTCACCAAGTTGACTCGAAAATGGGTTAAGTTCTTGTGGATAAATGAATGTGAATTGAATTTCAAAAAATTGAAGAGAAGGTTGGTCAATGCGCCTGTGCTTACACTACCCGATAATGGAGAATAGTTTGTGATATTTAGTGATGCATCAAAGAAGGGATGATGATGTTTCCTCATGCAAAATGATATGATGATAGCATATGTCTCTCACTAATTAAAAATTCATGAGAAAAATTACTCGACTCATGTTTTGGAGCTAGCAACAGTAATCTTTGCATTAAAGATATGAAGACATTATCTTTATGGTGAAATATGTGATATGTATACTAATCATAAAAGTTTAAAGTATATATTTTCACAAAAAGAGTTGAATATGTGTCAGAAAAGACGATTGAAGTTGATCAAAGATTATGACTTCTCAATACATTACCATCATGGGAAGACAAACAAGGTGACTGATGCTCTGAGTCAGAAAGACCATGCTAATTTGTCCATGATGAGGATTGAAAGAGATTCAATATTTATGGATTTGCAGAAGATGGATCTTGAAATCATGAGGAAAGGGGACATATCTTATCTTTCTCAGATGAATGTTCAACCATCCATCCATGAGAGGATTAAGAAGGTGAAAAAGGAAGATGCAGAATTATAGAAAAATGCGAGAAATGTTCCTATGTTCAACCATGATCATGTTGGAATGATAAGGTTTAGGAACCGAGTACGTGTCCCGCCAATACCATAATTGAAGGAGTTATTGGATGAATCTCATAGTTCATCATTCTCTATTCATCCTGGATGTACAAACATATATAAAGATCTAAAAGAGTATCTCTAGTGGGATAACATGAAAAAGGATATTGCAAATTATGTACCCTGATGCCTAGTATGTTAGAAATTTAAGGCTAAGAGATAGAAGTCTAAGACGATGTTACAACCAGTACCCATACTAGAATGGAAAGGAGAAAACATTACCATGAATTTCATCGTCAGAATCCCCAAAATTTCTAAAGGGCATAATGCTATATGGGTCATAGTCGACCGCCTTATGAAATCAGTGCATTTTATTTTCATTAGATAAGATTTATCTCATGATCAAATTACTCGGTTATACATTAAGAAAGTGATAATATTTCATGGAGTACCACTCTCAATTGTATCTGATCAGGATCCGAGGTTTACCTCGAAGTTCTAGAGAAATCTTCAGCAGACTCTGGATAGAAAGTTGATTTTCAACACTGCTTATCATCCTCAGACAAATGATCAGTTTGAGAGGACCATTCAAACTCTAGAAGACATGTTGAGAGCTTTCTATATAGATTTCAAAGGTAGTTGGGATCATCTTTCTTTGGTGAAATTTTCTTATAATAATAGCTTTCAATCAAGTATTCAGATGGATATCCTTATGAATACCTCTATTCCATGAAGCATAGAACTCCAACACATTGGAATGAATTTGTAAAAAAGAAAGTTTTTGAGACCTGATCTAGCCCTGGAAATGACAGAGAAGGTTAGATCCATTCAACAACACATAATGACAACTCAAAGTCGACAAAAAATTTATTCTAACAATCGTCGACAATATCTAGAGTTTGAAGTTGGTGAAAAGGTATTCCTACAAATATCTCAATGGAAAAAGGTTATGAGATTTGACAAGGACATGCTAAGCCCTAGGTACATTGGTTCCTTAATAATTCTTTATCACATTTGGCCGATAACTTATCAATTTGTGCTTCCACCGAATCTATCTCACGTTCACGATGTGTTCCATACATCTCTCATGAGGAGGCATATATTCGATCCTTCACATATACTGAGCTCAGAAGTTGTACCACTGAAGTAAGATCTCTCTTATGAGGAACAAATGGTAGAGATTCTGGATCACAGAGGAAAAGTACTACGAAACAAGACCACTCACCTAGTCAAAGTTTTTGCGTCGAAACCATAAATTTGAGGAAGCCACTTGGGAACCTGAGGATGTGATGAAACAAAGATATCCTCATTTTTTTGTATCAGACAAACATAATTTTGAGGGTGAATTTCATTTTAAGTGTGTGTGTGTGGGGGGGGGGGGTAAAATGTAACACCTTGAGATTTTATGATATATTTTTCTTCAAATAAATTTAATTTATTCAATAGCTTACGATACACGTAACCCTGAATCTAAATGAACTTTAATATAACATACCGTTATAAACTAGCCTTTAAAATGATAGAATGAATATGAATAACCACTTTTTTTTAAAAAAATGTATAAAGTTTTTAGATGAAGCAAATATATTTTTAGTAAAGTTATTACATGCTTTAAAAATAAATTTTCCTCAAAATTGGTTTTTATTTCTTTTTGTGAATAAATAATATAATTAATTTCTATCACTTTTAGAAAATATATTTGACAACACGAACTTGATTTTTGAAATCATCATGTCATAATTAGCTTAGAGTGTTTTATTTTGATAATTTTTTGAAAAGATTTAATTTTCAGCGAATAATGAAAATATTGTTTTTTATTGAAAACGGTCTATTCATTTAAAGTATTTACAAAGTTATATTTTATTTTATATGGTTAAAATTTACATTAGTTTATTTATATGAGGAATAATATAATTAAGGTCATTGAAATAAATTTTATGTTGAATTTTGGTATAAAAACTTTTATACTCCAGAAAACATTTTTATGGAAAACTGCTTTTCATCACATTTTGAAGGTTTAATTATAAATTAAATTTCGTCACTTCTTTTACTTGAATCTTGAAAAATGGATTTCATATTTAGATTCATAAGGATCAAATTTGTTAAATAATTCCATTTTATTTTTGGACATTATGAATAATAACCTTGATAAATATTTGTCACCTCAGTAAGGGTAAAATAAGTAAAATAGGTTCAAAACTTCAGGATAAGGCTTTAAAATTTCTCCAACACTTGACTTTATCCTATTGGATGAGTGAAGTTCAGCCATGTCTTTCCATGACTTGAATATATGGCCACTTGGTGCGACTTTTCTTTGATTATGACCTTTATATTATTTTAAGAAAAATTTAAATACAAAATGTCACTCTCTTGACTTTAATATTTCTAATTTTTTTACATAAGGATAAGAAGAGAATAAGTTTGGTGATAAATGTTTATTTTATAGATAAATTATTATTTTTATCATGACAATTTATTTTTAATTTTTAGTGATTGAATAATAACCTTAAATGCTTATGCAATGCCAACATAATATTTCTTCAATTAATATAAAATTAAAATAAATGATTGTAATTTTTTTAAAAGTAATACAATTTGGATGAATTATTATCTTAAATGAATTTTTTAGATAAATATAATAAATTAGGGATGTGTGAAAGGTTTAGTTTCTAATTCCATAACTATCTTGATGAGTTTAAAGTCAAAGTAAATGAATAGTTTCAAAAATGACATTAATGATATTTTATAATAAGAAATATTTTATTAAATGATTTAAAATTCATAAAAATCATATCTTCATCCAAGTGAATGATATATGGTTGAACATATCAACCATGAACCATTTATGTTCCACTTGGTCTTTTATGGTAACATTCTCGACCCTTAAATAGTAGAAAACTTTGATATTGCGGTAATTGTCAAAAATATTAACGGGGGGTTAAAACTAAGAGATAAGAGTTAAAACACCACTTAAAATTGTCTAAATTTTATTGGATGATAGAATTTTGAATTATCCCCACTCTAAAAAATATGTCAGTTTGGAGGCACTTGATTACAAATATTAATTTATATTAATTTAATACTTTATGTAATTCTAAGAGTTCCCTTCTCCTCATTTATAAAAGGCCACATCTTCTCTTCTTTCCCTCACACCTTTTGAGCTTTCTAACTCTGCCAAACCCTATAATAATATCTTCTTATATTCCTTCACCACATCCCAAAGCTTCTGGTCTTGGAAAATGACCATCCCTTCAAGGCTTAAGTGTAAGCCAAAAGAGGATTCTCAATGAAGAGGTACAACTCTTAACCGAGCATTTTCAATTTTATTTCTTCTTCTGTCTCCTATAAATCCATGATATCCATTCTAAAATAATAAATTCAGTATCTTCAATATAATTAATTGTTATTATGATGATGGAACAACCCCTATCTACCTTCTTTCCATCCTATGGAAAGTGAAAACATTTCTTGTGCATATGTATGGATTACTGTCTCCATGTAACAGTGCAATTCGTTTTTCATCACCACTTTATTTGGATTGTTATAATGATGGATTTAATAAATATATATTTTATTTATGAAATTATTATGATTTTGGAAATGTGAATTATTATTTACTTTTTTTCCTATCCATCGAAAAATGGAAATAACGTTCATGTGTATGTTTTGGAGATTATGAAACCATGATCAAAGTACAAGGACCAGAACTGCAGAACTGGAACTTCCCTGAAAAACGAAACAGTTAACACTTTGAAATGAAAATTTTAATAAATAATTATTAATAAATGGGTGTTGAAATGTTATAAATGAATCATATATGATATTATAAGTATGTCCATGATTCTGGTGTAGAAGTGTAATGAATTTAAATTTATTATACAAGAGGTTAGAGCACTTTCAGAGGAAGTTGAGTTTGAGGTAAGAGTTTATTTCACAATCTCATCATTATTCGGGATTTTCTTTAAGTCTATGTTGGGGGAATTATATGATCTTTCTATCTTAAACCCAATGTGTTTGCATATTAAATGGTTATTTTTGTAGAATACAAGTTTTTATTTCATTTTATTCACTTTAAAATACTAAAGAGACCGAAAGGATGTTTTAAGGAAAACCGATATTGTTTTATATTTGACCAAGAATATTTTTCTTCCATGTCCATATTTTCTTTAAAATGTTTTTAAAATTGTTTTTACTATTCTCTGATGATTGATTAAAGATATTTACACCAATGTCTGAATTTATATAAAAAGGTTTTAAAAGAATCATATTTCCATTTTTATGTCCACTCAACGCTTTGAAGCTTACTTTATAAGTTTCCATAATTCTTTTCAAAGAAAATATTTTCCTAATATTCTGGAATTTTTTAGTTTTTAAAAGTAAATTTCAAATTGAAAATGATATTTTCCTCAAGAATGTTTTTAATGATATTTTTATGGTATTTATATCAATCAATGACAACAACCCTTTATTTTACTTATGATCCACTGAGGATATGCTGTAATGATACCATTCTTATTCTTTCTCTGTATGATTTATGATCAGTTTGAATAAGAAAAATACTAACTTTCCAGATGTTCATTCTTCATACGGGAACAATTATTTTATTAAGACATGTTGATTAAGTTGTATTTTATATTCATATTATGAATGCATTGGACTTATTAAGTGACATTTGAAACTTGAAATTACATAGCCCCTTGATCCATCGATAGCTCTCATGAGACAAACTAGTTTGGTATTTAGCCACGACCTTACCCATTTATGTAAGATGTCTTGACACGAGACCTCGATGATAAGTTTCTGATGTCTGATATTATGCATTCCATCATTATGAAATCAGTTATCGATATCTATGTCATTATTTGAATATTTATGATATCCATGGATAAGTTTCAAGATCATGTTATTATTTAAATGATGTTATTTGATCATCATTTATTCTTGTCATATTATTCATCCCTTATTCATTCTATGATAGCTTCCATTGTATGCATTCCCTTAATGAACACATGAGACCAATCATTTCTTATGTTTTCTTTCCACAAGATGCCAGGAAGTGTATTATGATTGATATGCAGAGATATATTGGAGGGAACAATGATGTTCTCAAAGAAAATATTGTGTTGTATTTTTTGTTTTCAAATGCAATGTGAGATTTAAGTATGCATCTAGTTTATCAAGACTACTAAACTATTTGGTATTTTGATATGTGATCGATTTTATCCAGTATCAATATAATAAAGTAATCACCAACTTTGGACTTCTAGGGTCAGAGTCTTTACAAAATCACTAGAAGAACTCATAAAGTTCATGCCCAAACCCACTGAAAATTTGGCATGACCCATCCACACACTAGACACACCCAAGCATGTGGAAATAAAACTGGGAGCCACAATGGTTTCTCACATTCCTATAGATAAAAAGTAAAGATTTCTACATGATACATACACCCAACAACACAATAATACAACAATATAAACCACAATGTACAAACAATACAATAAATCATCTGACCACATGACTAATACATATCCTACACAAATAAAGAAATAAAACACTATAACATTCATCCCAACATTGACATCATCACCTCCCAAGTCATTGGACTCTATTACAATGCTCATCTTGGGAATCATAATCTTGAACAATGATGCATGATATAACATGATAGCATAAAGTCAACTAAGAATGTGACAACAACTTAAAACATAAAATCATAAACATAAGTCATGGATAACCACCAAGACAACATAACAAAGTGTAATTAGGATAACCACCCACGTACCATACATGGAGTCTCGTGAGATTAAAAAATTACCCAATGCATTGGAAGACTATATAATTCCGGGCCCACCCATTACTTTCATATCATGTACATGTTTAAGTACGCCACATAAATCATACAACATATGGATGTATTTAATCACTTTTAATCCCATGATTAAGAAGTGTGAGATAAATTCATGTAATTCCCCAATAAATAAAGGATATGTACATTTAGGTGAATATTTTTGAGTGGAAATGAGAATGAGTATTCACTACAAAAATGTTTGTCATGGAAAAATCACAAGATAATTTCGGTAGCATAACGACCATATATAAAGATTCATAGAAGGGATTAATGAGAGTGAAATGGGTATCTTCATCACTTGGACTTAATAAGGACACTAATAGAGATATATAAGAACATAATCCAACATGAACAATTGGGAATTAAAAGGCATAAGACAAAGAAGGTGCTTGAATAAAAAGGAGGAGAGGATCCCTTACCTTGAGAGGGCACTTCTAAAAGTTTGGTAGGAGATCTTTAAGAGATTGGGTGAACTTTGGGAGGACTATAGAGAGGAAAGGGTGGTTTAATTTTATGTTTTGAGGGTTTTGAGTGAAGAGGAATGAGAGTTTGGGTGAGTTTATATAGAAAAATAGAGGAAAATTCTTTATCAATTTCCAACCTTAAGTTTTGGACTATATGATAAAGTAATCAAAACCACAAACTTTCCCATGGGTTTTGTTCATGGTTTCTTCCAAAGTGAAGTGGTTCCATTATTTTACAAGTTTAAGAAGTGATATCAATAAAATAATACCCTTGGTGATGTGGAAGTGAGTCATGTTTACAAAGAATTGATTTTAAAACCTTAAAATATAATATAGGTTTTGGAGGATTCATTAAGGATTTAAAAAATTAATCAAATAATTTCAAAAACACATTATTTTCAAGGGGAAATATTTATTTGGTTTTTTATACCCTTTTATGGAATATAATAGATCACTTTTGAGTCATTATGATGTCATAATATATACCGTATATTTATATCGTATTTAATTTTTTACTCGAAAATTTGACTATCTCAGAAAATTATGAAAAAATCACCATTTGATAATTTCAACATGATGATTTTAAAAATAATATTTATTTTATCAAAATAATTCTTTAAATATGATAATTTATATTTTTAAATCAAAATACATATTTATTAAAAAATACTAGTTTTTTTGACAATAAGAGTTTTCTAACCTTTATAACAATTACATTTGAGTTCATAAAATTATATTATCATTTATATTTAATAAATATTATATAATAATAAAATTTTATTAAAATATAATTTATTTCATAAAAAAAGTGTATTGATTGAAACTATATATTTCCCACAAAATACACTGTGTTTCATCGTATCAGAATCTAATTTTTTTCAAACTCATTATTTAATCATTTAAAAAGTAATACTAAAAAGGGATAAATATAATCATTATTTTATTGAAATAATATATACAAATTCATACTATTATAGTCTAGATACACATCACTTTATTACAATAGTGATTTCCTTAAGGTTAAGGTGTGCGATGATGGGATTTTCATGGTGTGGTTCAACAAACATGGTTTGGACCGTGACCTCGATGAGCTTGAAATTATCCCATAAACAGTTTCACTCATGATTTAGTTGTTTAATCTAGGATTGATACTGGTTAAGGGAAAATCCTAATGATGATATATCCATTAGAAGCTCCAATAAATGGGTTTCATAGGGTATGATCCTACCGACCGAGGTCATCGATTCTTCCGTCCATGTCAATTGGAATTTATCACAATCCTTTATATATACTAACAATAATATCACTGTTCAAAGACTGTATTATCAATGTTTATGATGCTTAATGGTCATTTAAATCTGACATGATATAACATTCCTAAATAATCAAAGTAGTACATGTGTTTTCTATAACTCCATTACTTGATGAGATATTTAATCATTGTAAAAGGGAATATTATTAATAAAAGTTCGGGTCATTACATTCTTTCCACCTTTATAAATTTCACCCTCAAAATTTTCATTTCATACTCTAAAATAGAAGAGGGTACTTATGTTTTATCACCTCTTCCAGTTCCCAAGTCGCTTCCTCAAACTTGTTGTTCCGTCAAAACACTTTTACTAGGTGAGTTGTCTTGTTTTGTAGAACCTTGTCTCTATAATCTAAGATCATCACCAACTTCTTCTCATATGAAATATCATTCTCTAATGGAACCACCTATGGATTTAGTACATGTGAGAGGTTTTACATGCACTTCCTCAAGAGGGATACATGAAACATATAATGTACTTGAGATATGTTAGGTGGGAGTGCTAGTCGATAGGCCACCACTTTGATTTGATCAAGGATATCAAAGAGGATAATGTATCTAGGACCAAGCTTTCCCTTCTTCCCAAACCTCATGGATTTCTTCCATGGTGATATATAAAGGAACACTTTATCTCTGATCTCACATTCTAGGTCTCGTCAACGACTGTCTGCATAGCTTTTCTGTCAACTTTGTGCACATTTCATATGTTGTTGAATGGTTTGAACCTTCTCTGTTTTCTATTGGATAAGATCAAATCCCATCAACTTTTTATCTCCAACTTTATCCCAACATGACAGAGTCTGAAACCTATTCCCATATAGAACCTCACAAGGTGTCAGTTTAATGCTATAATGGAAACTATTATTATATGAGAACTCCATTAGGGGGAAGGTTTTGATCCCAACATCCTTGGAAATCCATTGAACATGATCTCAGTATATCCTACAGAGTTGGTATGGTTATTTTAGACTGACCATTCTTCTGAGGGTGATAAGAAGTGCTGAAGCTTAGTTTTGTATCCAATACTTGATGAAAGCTTCTCCAAAACCTTAAGGTAAATCTTAGTTCTTTATCAAATATAATAGAGAGTGGAACTCCAAGTAGTCTTACCACTTAATGTATGTATATCTTGGTGAGTTGATCAAGAGATAAATCTTCCTTGATATTAATGATTTTGTTTGAATTGGTGAGACAATCTAATACCACACATATGACATTATTTCCTTTAGGGGTCCTAGGGAGTCCACAATCTCCCTCTTTATGTTATCCTATCAAAATTTATTCTTTATATATCTATACATCTTAGTGATTCCTTGATTAATAGAGAAGTATGAGCTATGAATATCATCCAGATTTTCCCTCTTTAGTTATGGTTTTGATGGGACACATATCTAGGTTCTAAACCTTATAACTCTATCTTCGGAAAAGTTAAACTCTGAAATATTCACTACCTTCTTATATAGAAACTCATCATATTTATTAGATTCCTTTATCCTCTTAAGAATATATGGTTGAGTATTTATTTTAGTAAGGTAGAGTGAAGATCCTTTTATTATTCCCATATACATCCTTTTCATGTCCATGAAGATTGGATCCTTTTCAATCCTCATCATGGATAGGGTTGTAGGATACTTTCTATTTAGTGCATCTGTCTCCTTGTTTACCTTACCTAGATGATAATGAATTGAATAATCATAATACTTGATCATATTTAATCACCTTCATTGGTGCATATTAAGTTTCTATTATGTGAATATATACTTGAAGCTTTTATGATTCATATATATGTCACACTTTTCTTTGTAGAGGTAATATCACCATATATTCGATGTGAAGATCACTGCAGCTAATTTTAGATCATGAGTTGGGTAGTTCTACTCATGTATATTTAATTAGTGGGAGGCATAGGCTATCACTTTTTCATATTGCACGAGTACATAACCCAATCCCTTTTTGGACACATCTCTAGAGATCACAAATCCTCCCCACTGGTGGGTAATTTGAGAAATGGTGTAGTGATTAACCTCTTATTTATCTTTTTAAAACTTTCTTTGCATTCAAAATTCTAGAAAAACTTGACTCCCTTTCAAGCAAGATTGGTTAGTGGCCTTGAAAACTGTGAGAAGTTTCTCACAAATCGACGATTGTACCCAACCAATCCAAAGAAGATTTGGATTTCCATTACAGATATTGGTCTTAGCCATCATTCAATTACCTCAGTTTTTGAAGGATCCACATATATCACTTTGCTGTTGATAACATGTCACATGAAGGTTACTTTCTCCATCCAAAACTCACATTTACTATAATTCACAAATAACTTTTCCTTTTGTAGAGTCTTCAATATAACATTCAAATGCTCCTCATGTTCCTCCTTTCTTTTGGAGTAGATGAGAATATCATCTATAATGACTGCCAATTTTTTTTTGAGGTAATCCCTAAATACTCTATTAATCAAGTCCATAAATATTTCTAGAGCATTAGTGAGTCTAAATGGCATCATTATGAACTCATAGTTCCTGTACCTTGTATGAAAAGAAGTCTTGAGGATATCCTTATTATTCAACTTTACTTGATAATATCCCAATCAAAGGTCCACCTTAGAGAAGTACTAGACTCCACATAGCTGACTGAACAAGTAATTAATCCATGTCAAATGATACTTGTTTTTTTATCATGATAGTATTGAGCTCATGATAATAAATACAGAGGCACATTGAGCCATATTTCTTTATGAAGAGGACTGATGCACCCCATGGTGAAGCACTAGGGCGTATAATCCATTTATCCAGATTCTCTTATAATTATTTTTTTATCTCTTCAAGCTCAACAACAACCATTCTGTATGGAGTCTTGGATATTGGAAAAGCTTCAGGTATGATCTCAATTGATAACTCAACATCACGGCTAGGGGGAAGACCAAATAATTCTTTAGTAAACACATCAGTAAATTCCCTTAGAATGAGAATGTCATCAATGATGATATTTTCTTTAGTATCAATCATTTTATCTAGATGCATTTTATCACAAGGAAATAATATCCATGCTTAAAATATTGGTATCAAAGAAGATTCAGCATCCTCCTTGCACTTTTATAGAATCAAAGGATGATTCAAAATATAGAAGGTGATTTCCTTCTCTCATAATTTTATATTGGATCTATATAAGGAAAAAAAATCCATACTCAGAATTTCAAAAAATAATGTTAAAGGGATAATCACAATATTTTATAGGAAGTTTAGCCTAAAAATATGGATAGGGAATGAGTTATTTATAGACCTTGTTTTTGACTTGTGTGACTTTGAAATATATCAAGGAATATTTTTAGAGCAAGACGCTGAGACAGTGTGTGATTCCGAGACACAATATGCCCAAAATTAATTTTATAAAAATATTAAATATATTTTATATTACAAATGCACAATTTTTCAGGAATAATGGGATATCTCATAAACAAGGTCTCATATCAAAAATCTAAGACCACAGTTGAATCTAGAGCGTGAAATTTACCATAGGTGTGACGTAAATTTGGTTGGCATGAGATGTTCGATAGAGGTGGCTGTTGGCGGGTACATTAAGTGAATTAATTAATTCATTAAATTACCTAAAACATATTCCCTCTATATATACACTGTTATGAAAAATCAAAAGGGTTAGCTGCATAACCCTAGGGCCATTGAGAGGAGAATTCCATGGTTCTTCATTGGTGAATCAAGATCAGATGATGACCGACTTCCAAATCCAAGTGAATCGAGGTGCAATGGACACAAGGAGTCATCTCCTTCATTGGAGACTATGTTCTTCACCAATGATCGATCCAAATCGAGATAAGACTCATCATTTGTGTATTCCACCCTTATGATTAAACGATTGAGAATTACCTAAACCTTTCTTTAATCTATGTTTGAATGATCCTTTACATGATCCTGTGTATCATATATAAATTGTTTATTCAATTTAATATTCTTTTTGTGCCATATTTTTCACCCTGACTATCCCCAATCTATATTTTTTTGGAAAATAATACTCAACCAACGATTTTTGCAACTTTGTTTTTGTGCTTTTCCTCCATCGTTATTTGCGTTCTTTATCATTGGACCATGGGGCCATGACTCGACATTGTTGGGTGGGTTCGAGCATGATCAAGCCCCATGATTCTAGGTAGATTCATGTTTGAAGGAGGGTTTGAAGATTTGAGGATGGATTGTAGATGTTTCGCGGGATGTGAGTGATTCCATTTTGGATTGGGAATCCAGTGAGGTAGTGGGAGGAACCTCAAGTGATGGGCGATGTGTATGGGCTTCATGCGGAAGGATCAAGATTTGATTTCCGACCATTGTAGGGAAAAAATCATTGGATGGAGGTGAATACCTTCAGTAACGGGCGACCAACATGTGTGATTTGAGGAGGAGGAACTGGATCTAGAATACGGATGAAACCTTCTTCAGTTTTTAGAAAATTCTGACATGCACGGCGTGTACTATGAAGAACACATGCCGTGTAGTCCAGTTTTTGCAGTAGCTAGGGTTTCACATTGGAGTTAAATATCACACGCTGTGTGGAGGCTCTATATGTAGTACATGCCCAGGATCCCATGTGGCCCTACACACCGTGTAGGGTGGGGCACACACACTATGTACTGGAATATGACCAGTGTACACAAACATGACTCGAAGGACACATACATGACCAGGAGAACACGACTTAACCCCGGGTGGTCGAGACATGCTATGTAGTACCATATACACCATGCATTACTACATGGATAGTGATCCGTGTATTGGAGAGGACACACCCAGATAGAGGAGTGGGACCACACACTGTGTGGACCCCCTTACACACCGTGTATCTCTTTTTTGAGAAAACTACTACCACTCACATATCCTTTGTTTGGACTCAGATTTTGGCCCGTGAGTAACCTATCTCGAGTTTTTTTCTATGTAGAATGTGATGGTGACATTCATAGTGGATTTTGAGATATGATATGAGATTTTACGAGTGTGATTCTTCTTTAGGCGGCGCTCGATGAGGATAGTGATCAGGCAGGATCATCAAAGAGTGGTACCCCCTGATGGACTAGGGTGTGGGTCCTATACCTACTGAGTGGAACCCCCTAATGGATTAGGGTGTGAATCCTCTATCCATCTACTGAGTGGTACCCCCTAATGGACTAGGTCATGGGTCTTATACCTACAAAATGGCACCCCCTGACAGAATAGGGCATAGGCCTTCTATCTATCTACCGATTGGTACCCCCTGAAAGACTATGGAATGAGTCCTCTATATTCCTAATGAGTGGTACCCCCTAATGGACTAGGGAATGAGTCCTTTATCTACTGAGTGGTACCCCCTGACACACTAGGGCATGGGTCATCTATGTACTGAGTGGTACCCCTTGAATCACTAGGACATGATTCCTCTACTTGGAGATTATTCCCCTTAGTTGTGAGACATAATGGAGAGGTGTGGGTCCTCCACAAGGTTACTTCATCATAAAGATGTGCGAGATACTAGGCATCGATGACAAACCTTTTTAATTGTTGGTGAACACTTTTCATTGGTTGGGATGTGAGTTGAATATCCACTTTCTCTCTCTTCTATGTTTCTTTTATGATCATATATTTCTCTCTTATTGGATTTCCTTTTTCTATTTATATGGGCTGAGCTGTCTACTTATATTGTGTCTCTCATTACTCTCCCTCTAGTTTTTGTGGTATCCTACTGGGTATGTATATACTCACCCCTGCATTGAATTTTCCTACATGTGTCGTGTTTTATGCAGATGACAAATAGGTCGGTGGTGATTTCAAAGGAGCATAGGGATACCCTGGGTGTATTTGACCACGTACGGTGGTCAGATCTTGGAGATTTGGAGTTGAGATCTCTCAGTATTTATTTTTTCTAGTTATTGTTAGGTTGAGACATATTTATGGTTGGGAATGTATTTTTTCCCTTTTAATTTTCATATTTCACTTTTATACTCTTATATTCCCTAGAGGTTGTTACATACATGATTGTTACTCTAGATTTTATTGTCTTTTATATTTATTCCTCTACATTTCTGCATGGAGATGGTTGGGTGTGTATGCACATGTACATTAGGAAAATACCTCCCATATTAATTATGCCTTTTGGCACTTGTTGCCAGCCCCTGGACTATGAGGACAGTCTTGGTGTAGTTGCAGCTCGACTCTTCGCTGGCCAGGTGGGCTTCAGTGGGTTGGGTCATGATAGATTGGTATCAAAGGTGGTTTGTTCCTTAGGACAATTTTTTGAGTTTTCCACTTATGAGGATTTGGTTGGGACTTAGGGAAATGGTGTCAAAGTGAATTGAGTGCATTTTTAGGTCAGAGAACCTAATATTGGTACTATGACCAACATATCCATTCACCACCTGCTTGTTGACTTGGTATATCAAGACATTGGTTTCAGGGAACTTTTGTACATGCATCATATATGATTGAGTCTTTTGACTATCCTTATTGAGCCAGATCCACATATATATATATGCTCATCTGACTGTGGTACATCTTGATTACTTTCAAGATGCCTTCACAAAGAAATCCAACCAGGTTATCGATTCACGATTTTGATGAGGATTCGATGAGTGATGAGCCCTTAGTTTAGGGGCCATCTCATGAGATATTTTCTCTAGGAGGGAAGTTAGAAGAACACTCACTTGTTGAGCAATAGATTGTACCAGTAGAGTAGGCTAAGGATGCACACATACTTAGCACACTTCGTGAGTTCCAGCACCAGAGACAATTGAGATTCCATGGTGAGCCAAATCCCCAAGCAGTAGAGGATTGTCTTGAGTCAGTGATATGAGTTTTTAGACTTGTCCGGACCTCAACTAATTAGGTGGTTGCACTGGTAGCCATTCTTTTCCACAGAGTAGCTGGAAACTAGTGGAGTCTAGTCACACAGATGCATGATGAGTTGACACTCTCATGGTTTGACTTCTAGTAGTTGTTTTGTGAGGAGTAATACCCCTCATTCTTACACTTAGTGAGGATTTAGGAGATTCTAGAGCTACAATAGGGAGGGATGATAGTTTTTGAGTATGTCGCGAGGTTCACTGACCTTACACGATACTTTCTCAACATGATTCAAGATGGATACTTTCGGGCACAAAAGTTCGAGCAGGGTATCCACAGAGACATCTGTGTCAGTGTGGTACCCCTATGAATTACCAATTATCTTGGAGTGTTAGAGTGGGAATTGGTGAAAGAGATATTTTTATCTGAGGGATTCCATGTAGATGGACTTGGTAGTGGGTGTTATAGGTATGAGTTGTCTATAGTAGCTAGCATGTTCCAATCAGCAGGGTTTTAACATAGGATATCATCTCGTGGATAGACTTAGGAATTTGTTCATGCATCTCAAGGATCACGTAGAGGACCAAGGAAGACCAGATAGGGGAATTACTATGAATGTGATAGGTGAGGTCACATGGAATGTGATTTCTTGACCCAAAGTGATGAGGAGGGAATACAAATATTTTATGGAACCATGACATAGGCAAAACCATGATCAGGGTTCTCCCAGACACAGCCAGGGTGACCCCCATGGAGGTGTATTTTTCATTAGACCATGTGGGGCTCCTATAGGAGGATTTGTGGGTGGTGGATGATGTTATGAGCTCCTCCTACCACCACCATGAGGTGGACCACATCAGGCTCAAGGAGCTGGTGGTTGGGGCCATTGGCAAACTATAGGCTATGGAGGCTTATGATCCAATAGCTCATGAGATGATTATAGATAAAATATATGTTTATTATACTCTTTCTTCAGTGCTAATAGGCACATGTGGCATCATTCCTTCATCTCCTTACTCCTGGTGTGAGAGATGAAGCTCCTAGTTGAGACTTTAGCCATGCAACTTTTCCTTGAGGTTCATAGAGGGAAAGATTCTTTAATATCGTTTATCTACCGGAAGTGAGAGATATTTATTGGTGGAGAGAGTTTACCATGGGACCTTTTAGTCTTCATAATGAGACCTTATGACATAATCTTGGGTATGGAATGATTGTCCATGGTCTGATCCTAGATCGACTATCACCGTAAATGAGTCATATGCCATCAGATTGATGGGATGAGATTCTCCTTTGTGTGTGAGAGTGATATCATAGTGGAGCATGCATGACTTGAAAGTATCATGCTGCAACCCATCACCCATTAGTTGTCCAATCCGTCCCTTGGTGTAGAGGGATCTTTAGAAATCCAAATTCCTTCAGTCGTGGAGAATTATATAGATGTCATCCCTGAGGATGTTCTGGGGATACCTTTGGAGAGGAAGATGGAGTTTTACATCAAATTGCACCTCAGGACCACTTCGATATCTTCTGTGGCATATCAAATGGCCCCTACCGAGCTACAAGAGATGCAATTATAGTCAGAGGACCTTCAAGGGAAGGGTTTCATCAGACCTAGTGTGTCCCCATGGGCATCCCTAGTGTTTGTGAAAAAGGCAGATAGGAGATTACGACTTTGTGTGGATTATCTTCATCTAAATCAGGACACAATAAAGAATAAGTACCCCTTACTGAAGATTTTTGACCTCTTTGATCAGTTTCAAGTTTCAAAATGGTTCTCTAAGATCAATATCAGGTTCGACTACCACCAGTTGAGAGTTTGTGAGGTTGATATTCCAAAGTTGGAATTCCGATATCGATATGGATACTATGATTTCTTGGTGATGCCTTTCAGTGTGATTAATTCCCCCACCATGTTTATGGATTTAATGAACCAGATCTTTCAGCCATACTTGGACCATTTTTTGGTGTCTTCATCGACAACATACTCATATACTCTACGTCAGAGGAGGAGCATGAAAAACACTTGATTTTGGTACTCAACTTGCTTTGGGAGCACCATCTTTATGGTAATCTCTCAAAGTGCCAGTTCTGTATTCATGAGATACACTATCTAGGGTATTCCATATCTGAGCATGGATTAGATGTAGACTCGAAAAATATCAATGCAATGCTTTCTTGGGAGCCACCCAAGAACGCGTCAGAGGTGCAGAGTTTTCTTGGCTTGGTGGGGTACTACATGAGATTTGCGGCAAAATTCTCTAGGATTAAAGATAATTTAATCGCCTTGATGTGGAAAGTGTCACGAACCAGCCTAGTTACCCTGGTAACCCGATAACCGAGCCGACCTTTACATAGCCCGAAGGGCGTTTTCGATCCCCATGGGTCGGCGACTAGTACCTGGCATCGTATAACATACAAGTGGGAATGATTTTACCATAAAAATTTGGAAGCAAAAGAAAACAAAGCAGTATGAATAACAAAATAAACTCCATTGGGAGTGATGTACCAGAATACAACATGGCATAAAAAGCCCAAAGTAATACAACTCAAGTACTAAAAAGGGAAAAAAAAACTCCAAGGTCCCTAAGGACACAAATCACCAAGACCAAAGCTCAACAGCTGGATCCACATCAAAGAGATCCCTTCCATTTGCTCGAACCTGGAAGAAGAAAGTATAAAAACACCCGAAGGCAAAAGTAGGATGTGAGCCTAAGCCCAGTAGGATACCACCAAAGATTCAACAATAGATTCCAAATATATAGTATCCAAAGAAAATCTTTCAATTTTAAAGTAAACAGGTTTGGAAATTCAAAAGAATATTTAAACAAAACATGCTATACATTTTCAAAATATTGGAAAATACATTAAGAAAGACTTTATAATTATGGAATATTTCTAAAACAATGGATTAAATAAAACATTTATATAAAACAATTTATATAAATTCAGCAGGAATGTAAAGCAGTTCAAAAGCATTGGAATAAATTTATATCTCAAATATAAATAAACAAGCGAGCAACATGGTCATCTGCCAAAAGGTACGACAATATTTACCAACTATAGAATTCCATACTCTCTATGTGAACTCAGAAAAATGTGTATACACATGTCCCTATGACACTGGCCAAAGGAGACTTGTCACCAACCTGTTAGGGATGTGACCCACCGCAAGTATGTTTTGGAACGTTGTCATAGCATAGAGTGTATCCAAATAACTCACTAACTACATAAGTCTTGCATCTTCTATTACATGATGGGAGAACTATTTTAAGACTCCTTAAAATACAATCAAACCCATTATTCCATTTCAAAAGTATCAATTTCTTTCCATTTAAAACCAAAACAGGTTTTATTCAAAAAACATGCCTTTCCACAAGATAAAACCATTGGGTTTATATCAAATCATTTAATCCATTTTCATGAGTTTGAAATCTATTCAAAACCAATTCCATCATTACACAATTTATTTCCATAATTAAATTAAACAATTTAATTTAAATCATTTCCATCAAATCCACAATTTAAATTAAACAATTTGAATAACCCAATTTCCATAAACACACCCAATTAAATAGAATTTGGGGTTTTCCAAATTTTTTTGCCAAAACCATTTCAAATATCTCGATTCACTGCAATTGAGTTTTTATCAATTTAATTGAAAGCAGATCTGATAAATTGAATTTAAATCAACAATTGTCATAAATCAAGCAATATAAGGATAATCAATTTGGAAAGTTGGGATAGAACCACCTACCTCAAGGTCTTCGATGTTAGCAACGAAGATAAACCACCCTACATGGTTCAATACACCTCCTCACAACCTTATTATCATAAGCGTTTACACACCAATGGTTGACGTTTGTCACGAGCTCCTAGAACCAAAACCATATATTTTATTTCAAAATGAAATAAAATATCAGATGCGATGATAGTTTCTCTCTCCTAAATAATTTTCAAATTATTGATTAAAAATATTACATGTGGTGATATTTTATCGCTCTTAGATAATTTCCAAACTATCGATTCAAAATATTACATGTGATAACATTTTATCTTTCCTGGATAATTTTCAGATTATCTTCTAAATTATCACTTGTGATGATATTTTATCTCATGAGAATATATTGCAAATTACATATATATTATCACATGCAATGATAATTATCACATGTGATAATATTTATCTTTCATGTAAAACTTTTAGTTTATGGTTAGGTCAACACATGTGCTCGTGATTAACCACCAATAACTTATTATGAATCATCCATTAAAAATTATCTCTTGATAATTTATTGTAATTATCATTTAGCAATAATATTAAAATATCCCTTGATAAATCCATAAATTATCTTTGATATTACATACAATAATTTGATAAAAAAAATTTGATAGATTTATTTGAAATTGTCATTTGATAATCTGGTGAGGTTATCATTGATAATTTTATGATATTATCATTTGAAAATTATGATAATCGGCCTTTGATAAAACATGTAATTATCCTATGAAAATTTTGATAATCTTTGTCAAGTAATAATTAACTCATAATTATACTTTTAAGAAAAAAGAATAATTATATTCTAATAATTATTCCTTGCACATTATCATTTTTTTTCAATTATCTTATGATAATTTGATGTAATTATTGCTTGATAAATATTTATAATTATAATTTCAATTACACTTTTATAATATTATTTTAAATAAAATTATCCTTAATGTGTTTATCAATATATCTATGCAAAAGTATGTGTGTGTATATATATATTTATCTATATATTATTTGATAATTAATATTAAATTTATCATTTGATAAATTTTGTTGTATCCTTATTATTATTATTTTTAATTATGCTCGTTGAGATGAATTCAACTGTACCGACGACACACAATTCTAATCATTAACGAAGAAGTTATTTAATATAGAATATTAAAATAATGATAATAAATAATAATAATAATAATAATTTACAGTAATAAATAAATAAAATCACCTTCTTCAACCTTGTAGCGTTCTAAGGAATGAAAAAAAAGAAACCTCACGTGAAGGAATGGTCGCGCGGAATAGTGTCGGTCCGATAAACTCTTCAACAATCACTTGGAAGGAAACATGAAATCGATCATACTCAAAAGTATTGAACAAAACTAAAGATTAATGGGTTTTAAAAATTTAAGAACCCTAAAAAACCACAGCACACCAAAACCCATTTTAAAACACTCCATTTAATCCGTGATTCAATCAAAAATTAATGACAGAGTCATTAATTTCCCCTCACTAAAGCATTGCAACTGAAATCGATTGAAATAGTTAAGAAATGAAAAGTTTTGAAAATTGAATAAGGCTTCAATGGAGGTTGATCATGCGTAGAAGATGAAGGGAAGAAAAAAAAACGAATTTCATAATTAAAATTCGGATATAAATATTAAATTAAATTAATTATTTAATATTAAAATTAAATAACTTAAAATGTCTGCTGCGAATAAAATTTATACCCTATTTAGGTAAAACACCACATTCTGAACCCAATAGTGGTCTCAGATTTCTCAAAGGATGAACGGTTTGAGAGTTATTTATGATTTAATATTAAAAAATGGAATAATTAAATAATTAAAATAAAAAAGGTTATTTTTGCGAGCGAGACGTCCAAACACCCGATGCGAACAAATGTTTTACCTTGTCTAGGGTAAACCCCCCATTCCAGACCCATCGGTGGTCTCAGATTTCCCATACACCGCACTGTTTGGAAGATATTTAATTATCTTTAATAAATAATATATTAAATATTATTTAATAACTTTATCTCATGAGCGAGACATCTAAATGTCTGGAGCCTTCGAATGTTATACCTCTCCTAGGGAAAACACTATATTTCAGACACAATTGAGGTCTCAAATTTCTCATACAATAGACCATTTTGGAGTTATTCAATTATTTTGAATAAATTTCTCATGCTTAAAATAATAAATTTAATATTTTTATTCTGTCCTCTTCTAGACTTTGCAGATCTCCAAAACTCATACTTACATAGTGTTTAAATAAGAAAAATATTTAATTGAATATTACGTAGCATTAATTGGGCGTTTTACTATTTTGTGATGTGTTTTAACAAATACACAACTCTTTTACCAATAAACCATTTTTCCCAACTAACATAATAATAATTTAACATAAGAAGGTCTAGGAATACCTGAAACTATTACGAGATGTTCCAACCTTCCCACCATAAGAACTTTCTATCCCCATAAAGCCTACAAAGAAACCTCCACCTCAAAAAGACAAATTCATTGTTCTCTCATCAATGCCTCCCTCTCTCATGTCTTATGAGAATTAGAATCGTTCTTCCTTATCACACAGACCAGAGGTATCGTCCTTCCATGAAGTACCTTGGTCTCAGAATCAACAACCATGACCGGTCGTTCAATAACAGATAAAACAGGTTCCACTTCAAGATCACGCCAACTTAGAACTTGAGATGGGTCAGATAAATGCTTTCGAAGCTGAGATACATGAAACACATTATGTATCAACATCAGTTGCAGTGGTAGTGCTAAATGTTAAAAAACTTTCCCCACCTAATCAACAACCTCAAAAGATCCCACAAAACAAGGAGCACACTTCTCTTGCCTCCCAAGCCGTTGATGACCCAACTGGAGTGAAACCTTCAATAAAACATGGTCACCAAAACTACTGCTTCAAGTCGTAGAACATCTTAATGCTTCTTGGGTGCACAACCCATTGGAAATTATAAAAATCCCCCAGTATAGCCTTCCTTTTTGTTAATGGTGCAACATAACAGTTCCAATAACATAGATCACCCTCTTTGGAGAACAACCAGTGGGAATCAGTCTCCCCACCTTAAAGAGAGTCTTTAATGATTAGGTAATTCGTCAACAACCTTATGTTCCTGAAGAATCATCTCGAGAAGGGAAAATTTTAGAGAACCATCAGATTTCATACAGGATAGAACCGATGCCACCCAAGGTGACACACTCGAGTGAATAAAGGCTTTCTCAAGAAGATCATACTATTAGAACATTAATCCTTTCAGTTCAGTTGTAGCCATTTTGTAAGAGGGAAAAGAAACTGGTTGAGTACTGACATCAAGTCAATAGAAAACTCAACCTCTCTTACTGGTGGCAAACTAGAAAAATCAGAAGGAAATACGATGGGAAACTTGACGACAACGGGTGGAAGATCACCACCCAATGAATCTCACTCTATATAAAAAGTAAACACTGATATCACTTTCCCCAACTCCCGATAAGAAGGTTTTCCCCTGCTCGACCTTAGGTCCCATTCTCATTGAAAGACAAGAGACACACCACTAGGTATGGTAAGTTAGACCCATCAAAGATAACAATGAATATGGGCTTTATTAGCAACAATCCAATCCATACTGAATATGATGTCAAGAGATTTCATGTTAAGTACCAAAAAAAACTCCAAGCATGTTTGATAACTGATAGAGAGAAGGCACAAGAGGGATTACGGAGACCCTGCTCTCTCTTTATACTGAGGGGTATAGTAATATCAATTTCACAAGATAAAAGCTCCATAGGAAGATTAAGCATATTAACAGTACGAGTTTAAATAAACGAGTGAGATGCACTTGTATCAAAAGAGTAGTTTCTATGACAAAGCTATAGTAATAGTATCACTCACGGTCGTTGGACTAGTATCTTCTTCCTCTGGAGACTCTTACACTGTGTGAAGAAGCTTTGTTCTAGATTCCTGTGGGTAGAACCCTTTTGTACATGAAGCATTTGATTGTCCCATAGTTTTTGAAGGTGTTGATGATCTTGTGCCGTTGCGTGGAGTGGATAAAATGTGGCATAACTTCTTCAAGTCCCCCAAACGTCTGTAGGATCCATAGTTCTTTTAGCCTGCTCAGGCTTGAAAAACTCCACAACTTTGTCCAACACCATTGGCTTTGGATAGAACTATTTGGTAAAAATAACCTTGATGTCCCTCCAATCTAAGCCCTCATGTTTCTTTGTCGTCACTATCGTGTCCCACCATCTCCTTCCTGGTCCCTCCAACACAAAGGTGGCACAATTCACCTTGATCTCGTACGGTGTCTATATGAACTCAAACAGAAGTTCTATCCCGCCCAACCATTCCTCAACATGTTGAGGATCAGTGGAGCCTTTGAAAACTGGTGGTTTCTGATAAAAGAACTCTTGAGAACAATTTTGAAGATCATTCCCCCCCAAGTTCCACAACTGGAGCCTGAATGGATACTGGTGGTTGTGCTTTCCTGAAATCTCGGTCAGTATGCATGATCTCCTCAATTAGGATCGGGTCCATATGAGGATTCGCTCACAAAGGTTTAGTAGTATCCCCTTCCTAGATCCGATTCACATGTCTTCTTAGAGGCAGGATATTACAAAACATCAGCAGACAATAAGAAAGACATTAGATAACACTCATACATAGAAATGAGGGAAACATGATCCCAAATGGTAGAATATACAGGATTTGGTTTTCACTCTATCCAAATAAAAATAGGTAAAAGACTAGAACTAATCCACAAGTCGTCTTTCCCTAACCACCCCTGGTGACTTAAGGTTCATTGCAGTGAGAGCTGGCCAGACACTCAATCGCAACTACCTCCTAAGTCCCGAAAAGAATACTCAAATTCATACTTTCATCAAGGAAATATGATTAACCTCCCTTTGATACCATTTTGTCATTTTATAAATAAAAACTAAAACATAAAATATTGAATCTGGGATAGAGTAAAACAAGTAAAAATTGCAAACTAAAAATAAACTAGTGAAACAGAAAGTAAACAAGAAATGTAAATAATCCAGTAACCATGGGTGATCCTAAAAATCCCTAGAAGACCCCTGGATGTACTCAGTTTCAGAACCACCTGCTGGCGTATGGTGAATCTCCTAAGTCTATAACCAACTGGCCGCCCTAACTGACCAATCCAGTGGCAAAGTCCACCTGACCTAACAATAAATCCAGGGGGTACCAACCCATCTAATCAGGGTTAGTCAGCAACTGTCACTCGATCATCTAAATGATGCCTAGGAACCCATGGTGATTATAATAATACTGTGTAAGTAGGAAGTCCCTCTCACGCGTGACTCATCTCACCACACTTACCTACCCCAAACACGGATGCTTACTACGCGTTTGCCCATAAAGGGTTACCCTAGATAGGAGTGCCCCAAATACTTATATATATTCATACATGTCAAACATACAAAGTGCCAACCGGGCCGTCACATCATTTGGTTGTCAAAACCACTTTATTAAACACTTGGAGTTGTAAATCGGGCCTCTAGTTTTATATAATCAAATGCCTTTATGAAAACATTGCACAAGCTCTTCCAAAACAACTCTAAACACCACTTTTGTATTTAAAAAGCCAAATGGGCCCTTAGGTTCCAAGTTTCAAATCATTGCAATAAAAGTCTTTAGTGATACTATATTCAATTTTTTAAAAAAACAAACCAAGCGTTGCCTTACACCATGCACTCAACAAAATATATACACCAAAAGAAAAACAGACATATACACATGGATTTCTTTTCAAACCAATTTAAAGAACCGCCCTAAGAGACCCAAATCATTTAGAAAAAAACCACTTATAAAACCAAGGATTCGAGAAAAATACCAATTCAAAGAGACGCGAAATCATTTCTACAAAAACACTAAGTTCCATAAAACTAACCAACACAGGGAAAACAAGTTCCATAAAATGATTCTACAAGCAAACACCACTCAATATGTCCAACAATATCATTTTTAGATAAAGTCAGTTAACTCCAACCAAGATGGCAAGGTATAAGCATGTGCATAAATAGAGGAGCATCCAAAAATCCATTTTTTTAATTAAATATTTCAACAGGAAAACACTACCATAAGTTAACTATAAACAAAATAGAGGTGTGAAACATAATCAAGATTTAATTAAGAAAATACAAACATTAAATGGATTAAAATTGGGAGCAAAGGCATGGAAACACCTACACATAACCAAGGAACTATTTCAAAGCTGTTTTTAACACTTTTAACCATCAAAGAAACACTGTAATGAATAAACTATTAGAATTATAAGGGTGCGAATAACAGTTATAAATTAAATGAAACCAAGCAAGTGCCTATGGAAAAATTCAGAAAGAGAGAAGGGATGGAAATTCCTACTTAGAACATGAGATGGGTCAGATAAATGCTTTCGAATCTGAGATACATGAAACACATTATGTATCGACGTCAGTTGCAGTGGTAGTGCTAAATGGTAAAAAATTTCCCCCACCTAATAAACAACCTCAAAAGATCCCAAAAAATAAGGATCAAGCTTCTCTTGTCTCCCAAGCCATCGATGACCCAACCGGGGTGAAACCTCCAAGAAAACATGGTCACCAAAACTACTGCTTCAAGTCGTAGAACATCTTAATGCTTCCTAGGTGCACAACCCATTGGAAATTATGGAAATCTTCCGTTATAGCCTTCCTTGTTGTTAAAGGTTCAAAATAACAGTTCTGATAACACATAAAACCCTCTTTGGAGAACACCCTCTTTTCACGAACCAGCCTAGGTACCCTGGTAACTTGATAACCGAGCCAGTCCTGACATAGCCCGAAGGGTGTTCCCGATCCTCACGGGTTAGCGACTAGCGCCTGGTATCGTATCACATACAAGTGGGAATGATTTTTCCATAAGAATGTGGAAGAAAAAGAAAACAAAGCAGTATGCATAATAAAAGAAACTCCACTGGGAGTGATGTACCAAAATACAACATGGCATAAAAAGCCCAAAGTACTACAACTCAAGTACTAAAAAGGGAAAAAACAACTCCAAGGTCCCTAAGGACACAACCCACCAAGACCAATGCTCAACATCTGGATCCACATCCAAGAGATCCATTCCATTTGCTCGAACTTTGAAGAAGAAAGTCTACAAACACCCAAAGGAAAAAAGTAGGGTGTGAGCTTAAGCTCAGTATGATACAACCAAAGATTCCATAACAGATGCCAAATATATATTATCCAAAGAAAAGATTTCAATTTTAAAGTAAACAGGTTTGGCAATTCAAAAGCATATTTAAACAAAATATTCTATACATTTTCAAAATATTGGAAAATACATTAAGTAAGGCTTTAAAATGATAGAATATTTCTAAAACAATGGCTTAAATAAAACATTTATATAAAATAGTTTATATAAATTCAGCAGGCATGTAAAGTAGTTCAGAAGCATTGGAATAAATTTATATCTCAAATATAAATAAACAACCGAGCAACATGGTCATCTTCCAAATGGTATGATAGTATTTACCAGCTATAGGATTCCACACTCTCTATGTGAACTTAGAAAAATGTGTATACACACGTCCCTATGACACTGGCCAAAGGATACTCGTCACCAACCCGTCGGGAATGTGACCCGCCGCAAGTATGTTTTAGAATGTTGTCCTAGTGTATAGTGTATCCAAATAACTCACTAACTACCTAAGGCTTGTATGTGCTTTTACAAGATGGGTGAACTATTTTAAGACTGCTTAAAATACGATCAATCCCATTCTTCCATTTCAAAAATGTCAATTAATTTGCATTTAAAACCAAAATAGGTTTTATTCAAAAACATGCCTTTCCACAAGATAAAACCATTGGGTTTCTATCAAATCATTTAAGCCATTTTCATGAGTTTGAAATCCATTAAAAAACAATTCCATCATTACACAATTTATTTCCACAATTAAATTCAACAATTTAATTGAAATCATTTCCATCAAATCCACAATTTAAATTAAACAATTTAAATCACCCAATTTTCATAAACACACCCAATTCAATAGAATTTTGGGTTTTCCAAATTTTCATGCCAAAAACTTTTCAAATATCTTGATTCACTAGAATCGAGTTTTTATCAATTTAATTGAAAGAAGATTTGAGCAATTGAATTTAAATCATCAATTGAAATAAATCAAGCAATATAAGGATAATCAATTTGGCAAGTTGGGATGGAACCACCTACCTCAAGGTCTTCGATATTAGCGATGAAGATAAACCACCCTATGTGGTTCAATACACCTCCTCACAACCTTATTATCATAAGCGTCGACACACCAATGGTTGACGTTTTTCACAGGCTCCTAAAACCAAAACCATATATTTTATTTAAAAATGAAATAAAATATCAGATGTGATGATAGTTTCTCTCTTCTGAATAATTTTCAAATTATTGATTAAAAATATTACATGAGGTGATATTTTATCGCTCTTAGATAATTTCCAAACTATCGATTAAAAATATTACATGTGATAACATTTTCTCTTTCCTGGATAATTTTTAGATTATCTTTTAAATTATCACTTGTGATGATATTTTTTCTCACGAGGATATGTTTCAAATTACATATATATTTTCACATGCAATGATAATTATCAAATGTGATAATATTTATCTTCCATGTAAAAATTTCAATTTATGGTTAGGTCAACGCACGTGCTCGCGATTAACCACCAATAACTTATTATGAATCATCCATTAAAAATTATCTCTTGATAATTTATTGTAATTATCATTTATCAATACTATTAAAACATCCCTTGATAAATTCATAAATTATATTTGATATTACATACAATAATATGATAAACAACATTTGATAAATTTATTTAAAATTTTCATTTTATAATCTGGTGAGATTATCATTGATAATTTTATGATATTATCATTTTAAAAATATGATAGTCGACCTTTGATAAAACACATAATTATCCTATGAAAATTTTGATAATCTTTTTCAAGTAATAATTACCTCATAATTATCCTTTTAAGAAAAAAGAATAATTATATTCTAATAATTATTCCTTGCACATTATCATTTTTTTTCAATTATCTTATGATAATTTGATGTAATTATCACTTGATAAATATTTATAATTATCATTTTAATTACACTTTGATAATGTTATTTTAAATAAAATTATCCTTAAGGTGTTTATCAATATATCTATGAAAAAGTGTATATATATATATATCTATATATTATTTGATAATTAATATAAAATTTATCATTTGATAAAATTTTTAGTATCCTTATTATTATTATTTTTAATTATGCTTGTCGAGACGAATTCAACAGTACCGACGGCACGCAATTCCGATCATTAACGAAGAATTTATTTAATATAGAAGATTAAAATAATGATAATAAAATAATAATAATAATAATACTTTAAAGTAATAAATAAATAAAATCACCTTCTTCAACCTTGTAGCATTACAAGGAATGCAAAAAAAAAAAGAAACCTCACGTGAAGGAATGGTCGTGCAGAATAGTACCGGTCTAATAAACTCTTCAACAATCACTTGGAAGGAAACATGGAATCAATCATACTCAAAAGGATCAACCAACACTAAAGATTAAGGGGTTTTAAAAATTTAAGAACCCTAAAAAAATGCAGCACACCTAAACCTATTTTAAAACACTCCATTTAATCCTTGTTTCAGTCAAAATTTAACGACAGAGTCATTAATTTCTCCTCACTAAAGCATTGCAACTGAAATCGATTGAAACGGTTAAGAAATGGAAGGTTTTGAAAATTGAATAAGGCTTCAATGGAGGATGACCGTGTGTAGAAGACGAAGAGAAGAAAAAAAACGAATTTCATAATTGAAATTTTGTTATAAATATTAAACTAAATTAATTATTTAATATAAAAATTAAATAACTTCACATGTCAGCTGCGAATAAAATATATACCCTATTTAGGTAAAACACCTCATTCCGGACCCAACGGTGGTATCGAATTTCTCAAAGGATGAATGGTTTGAGAGATATTTATGATTTAATATTTAAAAAATGGAATAATTAAATAATTAAAATAAAAAAGGTTATTTTTGTGGGAGATACGTCCAAACTCCCGATGCGAACAAATGTTATACCTTGTCTAGGGTAAACCCCCCATTCCGGACCCATCGGTGGTCTCAGATTTTCTACACGTCGCATTTTTTGGAGGATATTTAATTATCTTTAATAAATAATATATTAAATATTATTTAATAACTTTATCTCATGAGAGATACATCTAAATGTCAGGCTCCTTTGAATGTTATACCTATCATAGGGTAAACACTATATTTCATACATAATTGAGGTATCAAATTTCTCATACGACATACCATTCAAGAGTTATTAAATTATTTTGAATAAATTGCTCATACTTAAAATAATAAATTTGATATTTTTATTTCGTCCTCTTTGAGACTTTACAGACCTCCAAAACTCATACTTACACAGTGTTTAATTAATAAAAATATTTAATTGAATATTCGAGAGCATTAATTGGGAATTTTACCATTCTGAGACGCGTTTTAACAAATACACAAATTTTTACTAATAAACCATTTTTCCCAACTAACATAATAATAATTTAACATAAAAAGTTCTAGGAATACCTGAAACAGTAACGAGATGTTACAGAAAGGGTAGCCATTTACCTGGACTGAGCAATTCCAAAGAGCCTGCTATGAGTTGAGGCTGAGGATGATGAGTGCTACTGTTTTGAGACTACCAGAGGAGGGTAGGAGTATATATTATATTGCGATGCCTCTGGAGATGGGATCAGTTGCGTATTGATGCAGATACAAATAATAATCGCATATGGGTCGAGGTAGTTGAGACCCCCTGAGCATAACTACGTGACTCATGATCTAGAGTTGGTAGAGATAGTCTTCACTCTAAGCATGTGGAGACACTATCTTTTGGGAGAACACTTTATTGTTTACTCAAACCATCAGAGTCTCAGGGTATGTCTTCATGTAAAGAGAACTGAACTTGTGACAAATTCATTGATTGAAGTTTCTATAGGACTATGACTTCGAGATAGTCTATACTCTTTGGAAGGGAAATGTGGTGGCAGATTCCCTTATCAGAAATTCCAAGGCTCATTTAGTGGAGGAGGCATATAAGCAGTTGGCATCATTATAGTTGACCCTGTTAGAGGAGGATGGTGCAAATTTTCTTCAGTCTATGGTGTTGGGTCCTCCACTTCTCTAGTGTGTGATGGAGGCTCAGTTGAGAGAGATAGAATGTGAGGTACTATTTGACCAGATATCCTCAGGAGATTCACTAGATGGATTTTATGAAAGAGAGAATCATGTCATCCTTTTATAGGGATAAATGGTGGTCCCATACATGATGTGAGAGGAGGTGATGAGGGAGTTTCACACTTATCCTTTTGTTTTATATCCTAGCATGGGGAAGATGTACCGATACCTTCAGTGGAAATTTTGGTGGGCTGGCATGAGGTGAAGGGTGACTGAGTTCGTCTCTCGATGCCTCACAAGTCAGCAGGTGAAGGCTGAGCACCAGGTTATGGAAGGTTTGTTATAGCTTCTTGATATCCTAAAGTGGAAATGAGATGACATATCCATGGACTTCATGATAGGGATTCTGCGAACAGTGAGAGGCATGATTCCATTTGGGTGATAGTTGACCAACTTACGAAGTTGGAACACTTCCTTGCTATCAGGGAGAAGAGTTTAGAGGAGAGTTTGAGGAAGTTGTACATGTAGGAGATCATATGAATTCATGGGGTGTCCTCGATGATTGTCTCCAACTTTGATGTGTGGTTCACATTATGGTTTTAGAGAGGCCTGTAGGAGGCATTCAAGACTTAGATGAGGATGAGTACAACTTTTCACCCCTAGATGGATGGTGAGACCGAGCACACTATCTAGGTGCTAGAGGATATACAGAGGGATTAAATGTTAGACTTTGACCAGAGTTGGGAGGATCACTTACCTTTGTTAGATTTTTCTTATAATAATAGATGTTACGCTACTATCGTTATGACATATTTTGAGGCCCTATATGGGAGACCCTGTAGGTCACCCTTATGCTAGATTGAGATTGGTGAGACATCTATTATTGGGATAGAGATGGTACAGGTGATGATGGAGAAGGTATAGGTGATCCGTGAGCAGATCAGGATATCTTAGACCAAGAATAAACCTTATGTAGATCATCATTGTAGGCACTTGGAGTTTAAGCAGCGAGATCATGTTTTCCTGAGGGTCTCCCCATGATTAGGATTATAGAGATTCAAATGGGGAGAAAAGCTATCCCCGAGTATCATTGGGCCGTTTGAGATCTTGCAGAGGGTTAGTGAGGTTTCCTACCACCTCACCTTACCCCATAGTTGGAGTGGGTGTATGAAATATTCAATGTTTCGTAGATAAGGAGATACATGCTTTATCCCACACATGTTGTTGACTGAGGTGAGTTGGACATTGATGATGAAGACACCTTTGCGGAGCACCCGAAAATGATTGAGGATTGGAAGGTGAGGATCCTGTGTGGATAGAACATTCCCTTGATTTGTGTGCTATGGTAGTATGAGAGCATGCAGGAGAGATCCTCGGAGAAAGAGATCCAAATGCGGGCTCAATATCCCCACCTGTTTTCTTAGTTTTTTTCTTTTCAAGGATGAAAATACTGAAGAAGGGAATAATATAGAGACTCTATTTTTTCATTATAAGACTTTTAAATATATCAAAGAATATTTTTAGATCCAGTTGCTGAGACAACATGTGATTCTGAAACCCGGTATGACCAAAATTAATTTAATAAAAATATTAAACATATTTTATATTACATGTGCACAATTTTTCAGAAATAATGGGATATCTCCAAAAAAAAGTCTCGAATATAAAATCTAAGACCACGATTGAATCTGGAGCATGAGATTTACCCTAAGCGTGACCTAAAGTTGGTCGGTGTGAGACGTCTGGTAGAGGTGACCATTGACGGGTACTTTAAGTGAATTAATTAATTAATTAATTAAATGACCTAAAACATATTTCCTCTATATATACACTGTTATGGATAATCACCAGGGTTAGCCACATAACCTTGAGATGTTTGAGAGGATAATTCCACCATTCTTCATTGGTGAATCAATATCAGATGACGACCGACTTCTAGATCCAGGTGAATCAAGGCGCAGTGAACGCAATGGGTCATATCTTCATTGGCAACTGCATCATTAACCATAGATCAATCCGAATCAAGGTAGGACTCATCATTTGTGGTATCCTCCCTTATTATTAAACAAATGATCATGATTATAACCTTTCTTAGATATGTGTTTGAATAATCCTTTTCATGAGCTCGCATATTAGATTTAAATTGTTTATTCAATTTATTATTCTCATTGTGTTGTATTTCTCACCTCAGCTATACCCAATCTATATTCATTGGACAATAATTCTTGTCCAATTATTATTGCACTTTTTTTTGTGTTTCCCCTACCGGTTTTGCGTTCTTCTCCATTGGCCCATGGGGACATGGTTCGAGATTTTTGGGTGGGTTTAAGCATGATCAAACCCCCAGATTCATAGCATATTCATGTGTGATGGGTGGTTTGAAGATGTAAGGATGGATTAGGAAAGTTTTATGGGATGTAGGTGATTCCAATTGGGATCAAGAATCTGGTGAGGAAGCGGGAGGCACCTCAAGCGACGAGCAATGCACACGGGTTTTTGTGTGAAAGGATCAAGATTCGATTTCTGGCCATCAGAGGGACACAATCATTGGATGGAGGTGAATACATTCATTAATGGGTGGAAAACATGTATGATTCGAGCTAGAGGAACCAAATCTAGAAGATTCATGAAACCTTCTTCTATTTATGAAAAATTCCAACATACACATATTGTACTATGATGAATACACACTATGTAGTCTGGTTTCTACGGTGGCTAAGGTTTCAAAATGGAGTTAAATATCACATGTTGTATGGAGGGACCACATTTCATGTGACCCCTAGTTGTCTAACTCGACATGTACAAGGAGTACACACCCATGAGCCCTTATGGCCCTACACACTATGTACTGTCACATGAACAATGTGCATAGAAATGACCTAAAGGATACGTGCATGACCAAGAGAACACAAATCAACCTCGGGAGGCCGAGACATTCCATGTAGTACCTTACACACTATTTATCACTACATGGCTAGTGATATGTATACTTACGAGGACATGGCTAGTCAAAGGAGTGAGGCTACACACCGCGTGGACCCCCTTAAACTCTATGTATCTCCTTTTTGAGGAAACTACTACATCTCATATCTCTTTCATTTGGGCTCAGATTTTGGCCAAAGCATAGCCTATCCTAAATGTTTTTTCATATAGAACATAATGGTTTCATTCATAGTGGATTTTGAGATATGATGTGATATTTTATGAGCATGATGCTTCTTTATGCAATGCTCGACGATGATAGTGATATGGTAGGATCATCAGAGAGTGGTACCCCCCAACGGACTAGGGCATGTGTCCTTTATCCATATCTTGAGTGGTAACCCTTGAAGGACTAGGGTGTGGGTCCTCTAACTACTAAGTGGGTACCCCCCTGATGGAACAGGGAGTGGGTCCTCTATCTATCTAATGAGCGGTACCCCCTAACGGACTAGGGTGTGGGTCCTCTACCTTCTTACCGAGTAGTACCCCCAGACAAACTAGGGTGCGATTCCTCTATCTACTGAGTGGTACCTCCTAACACACTAGGGTTTGAGTCCTCTATATACTAAGTGGTACCCCCTAACTCACTAGGGAATGATTACTCTACTTGGAGATTGTGCCCCCTAGACTGCGCGACACAATGGAGCAGTGTGAGTCCTCTACACAGTTACTTATTCAGACAGATGTGTGAGATGCTGGGCATTGATGATGAACCTTTGGGACTATTTCCAAACTCTTTTCCTAGGATGGGTTGGGATATGGAGATATCATTTCTCTCTTATCTAGGTTTATTTTATGAGAATATATTTCTCTATTGTTGGATTTCATTTCTCCCTTTCTATGGGTTGAGCTATCTACTTCTATTGTGTCTCTCATTACCCCCCTATAATTTTTGAGGAATCCTATTGGGTATGTATATACTCACCCTTGCATGATTTTTCCCACTCATGTCGTGTCTTATACAGAAAATGGACCAGTTAGTGACAATTTTAGAGGATCATAGGGATACCCTAGGTGCATTTGACCATATACAGTGGTCAAAGCTTTGAGATTTGGATTTGGACTCTCTCAAGATTTACTTTTATAGTTATTGTTAGGTTGAGATATGTTTCTGGTTGGGCATGTATTTTCCCCCTTTTACTTTTTTATATTTCTCTATCGTACTCTTCTATTCTCTTAAGGTTGTTACATTAATGGTTGTCACTCTAGATGTTACTATATTTTATATTTATTCCTCTGCATTTTTTCATGGAGATAGTTGGGTGTGTGCATACAAGTATATTAGGAAAAGACCTCCCATATTAGTTATACCTTTCAGAGCCTATCACCATCCCCTGGCTTATGGAGGTGAGCTTGGGGTAGTTTCGGCTCAACTCTCTGCCAGCCAGGCAAGCTATGGTGGGTCGGGTCATGACTAGTTAGATAATTGGTATACAATAATTAACCCATTCACCATCTTCACCAATAACTCAACTTCTATGTTTTGAGGTGGTGTTTGAATAGTTTTACTAAAATTGTGTGATATGAAAGAACATGTAGAATATAATCAAAAGCTATGTTTTTTATTCTTGAATGGATAACTATTATACCTATCACCACTTCTTTGTCGGTATCCACCTTAGTAGTTGTGATTTCATAAGTTCACCCTTGATCTCTAGGCCTTGGAGGTTGTTTTCATCGGTTTTATTCAATAACCCTTGGCTTAGGGAATTGAATAATATAGTTTAATTGTTCCTTGTAGTTGAAACATCAGAAAATAGGATGAGGGTTAACTAAAAAATTCATTTCTTCCATCAAATTCGTGGGTTTCTGCCATCGACAATCGCTAGCTTGGTGACCTTCCTTCCCGCACTTAAAGCATTTCTTTTTCCCCTTACTAAAATTTCTAGGATGCTTCTTCCCAAACTTTTGATAATTGGGATGATTTAATTTCTTACCCCCATAAGATTTTTACCATCACAATGCCAGAATTAAAATCCATTCTCCACTTCTTGCCTCCATTCCCAAGAGACCCTTGAGATTTTCCAATCCCCATTTTAAATTTGAGGGCACATTGAAAAATTTCCTCATAGCTTTAAAAGTCCCAAATGTCTAAGTATTTTCATAAATTCAGCTTTATCCCTCCAAAGAATTGGTTAACTTTAATTTTGAGGGAAATGAAAAAGATAGAGGCATATCATGGAAGTCTTGTAAAGTTTTCCTCATACGCCCTGATGGATTTATTATCCTTTTTCTTGAGGCTAAGAAATCCCCTCTACATTTTCAATCAGAGAGTGCATGTAAAATATTTATCAAAAAACATTTTTCAGAATTCCTTCCACTCCATTGCTTTGATATCCTCCATAGGATTTATATTTTTTACCAACTTCCACCATTGATCAGATTCTCCTTCCATACGATAAACAAACAATAAGAACTTCTCTTACTCAAAGAATTAAAGGATGAAGAAGATCTTTTCAATATATTTGATCCATTTCTCCATGATTAAAGGGGTCATAATATCCAAGGAAAGTCAAAGACCATTGTTGCATAAAGGTCTCAATTGTAACTTTCTCTTTTTTAGGGGGATCTGGGTGTTCCTCCTGATTCATGTTTTGATTCAAAACTTGATTTAATTGAGAAATTATTGTCACGAAGTTCATGATTCCTACTCCCATTGAGTTAGGAATTTAATTTGGGATTTCATTCCATTGTTCTTCACATTGGTTGTTGACTTGGTTCCTCCTATTCCTAGACATTGAATAAAAATAAAGAGAAAATTATGGATGTGAATTTTTAATCTATTGAAGACATAAAAGAGAAACCATGAACTTTAAAGGGTTTAATCATAAATGAAATATATCCTTTAACATATGAATTTATAGGTTTAAATCTATGTTATCCATGGTTTATTTCCTAATATAAAATTTTATGGGAATTTTTCCCTTAATAATGGTTCATAAGGAACTTGTGAATTTACTAAAGAATATATCTTAAGAGTGTCAAACCAAGTGTTTAGAAAGACCCATTTTCATGCACCAGATAATGATCGATTCCATATCAATGCACCATTTTCAGGGTTATTACCCCTATGTACATCTGCACCAGAGCCACATCCACTTGTAGTATCCAAAAAAGGATTTATTTTATCAAAAAGAACTTACTCTATACTTTACTAAAATTTAAGAATATTTTCTTATGTTTAGTTTAACACCTAAGGCTTTCACTAAAGTTTTCTAGTCCTAATCCCAAAAATAACTAGACTTTTATCTGATACTAACTATAGAAACTCATATTTTAAGACACATTAATACATGATTTGTTATATAAATGTACACATAATACAATCCAAAAATATTGTGAATTATAGTGCCTTTAGGAAATTAGGTACATAGTATAACAACTTGTAATAAAAATAGAATGACATTATTGAAAACTTCCTTAACATGATCTTAACATTACATCAATCTTTTAAAACTACATGAGATAACCTATGAACATACATAATAAAGGAGTGAGCTATAAATCCTAATAAGGGAATAAAAAAAGCATAAAATAAGGTAAATAAATACATGTGATCCAAGATACATATCAATGTAACATAAGAGGGGTGAGAATCATAATCCTAAATAATGAGGCATAATATAACATGATAACATAAAAGCAACATAGGAATGTGGAAACAACTTAAAACATGACATCATAAAAATAATTCAAGGATAAACACTAAGAAAACCTGACATATTGTGCTTATGATAAATGCCAATTCACTATACATGACATATCATGAGATTAAAACATTACCCAATGCATTAGAGGGATATCTAATTCCAGTCCCACCCGTTACTTTCATATCATGCACATGTATAAGTGTTCCACATAGATCATACAACACAAGAATGTATTTCATCACTTTTAATCCCATGATTAAGGAGTGTGAGATACATATATGGAATTACCCAATAAATTAAGGATAGGTACATCTAGGTTAATACCTTTGAGTGGAAATGATAATGAGTATTCACTATAAATTTTTTTGGTATGGAAAGATCACAAAATAATTTCTACAGCATAACGATGGTACATAATGATCCATAGAAGGGAATAATGAGAGTGAAAGATGTATATCATCACTTTTAAATAATAAATACATTAAGATAGATATGTAAGAAGATAATACAATATGAACAATTGGGAATTAAAAGGCATAAGATAAAGAAGGTGTTTGAATAAAGAGGATGAGATGTTCTCTTACCTTGGGAGGGTGATTGTACAAGTTTGGGAGGAGCTTATTAAGAGATTTGGGGAGCCTTGGGAGGAATATAGTGTGGGAAGGGTAGAGTAATGTCGTTCTAAAAGGTATTTTAGTGATGAGAAATGAGAGTTTTGGTGGGTTTATATAGTAAAAGAGAGAATAATTCTTTATTAATTTTCAAACATAGGTTTGGGACTCTATATGATAAAGTTATCAAAACTTTAAACATTACCATGGTTTTTTCCAATAGTTTCTTACAAAGTGAATTAGTTTTCATTATTTTACAATTTTAAGAACTGATAACATTAAAATAATACCCTTGGTGATGTATAAGTGAGTCATATTTACAAAAAAATTATTTTAAAACCTTAAAATATAATATAGGTTTTGAAGGATTCATTAAGGGTTTATAAAATTAATAAAATAATTTTAACAACCCATTATATTAAAGAGAAAATATGTATTTTATCATATATACAATTTTATGATAGATATTACATCACTTTTGGGTCATTATGATTCCATTATACATGTCGTATATTTATACTATATTTAAGTTTTTACTTAAAAATTCGATTGTCTCAGAAAATTATGAAAAAATCACCATTGGATAATTTCAATGTTATGATTTCAAAAATAATATTTATTTTATCAAAATAATTCTTTAAATATAATAATTTACACTTTTAAATCAAAATACCCATTTATTGAAAAATAATGGTTTTTGACAATAATAGTTTTCTGACCCTTATAACAATTAAGTTTGACTTTTTAAAATTATATTATCATTTATATTTAAAAAATATTATTTAATAATAATATTTTATTCAAATATAATTTATTTCATGAAAATGAGTGTCTTTATTGAAACTATATATTTTCCAAAAAATACACTTTGTGTTTCATCGCATCAGAGTATAATTTTTAGAAAACCCAATATTTAATAATTTAAAAATAAATATTAAAAATGGATAATTATAATAATTATTTTATTAAAATAAAATATAAAATTCATACTTCTTTGGTATAGATACATATCTGTTTATTACACCAGTGAATTCCCTAAGGGTAAGGTGTGCGATGATGAGATTTTCATGGGGTGGTTTGGAGAACATGGGTTGGGCCGTGATCTCAATGAGCTTAAAATTATCCCATAAATGTTTTTTATTATTCTTTAGTTGTTGAATATTGGCTTGATATTGGTCAAGGAAAAAACTTAGTGATTATATCTCCATCTGATGCTCTGATAAATGGACTCTATAGGGTATGATCCTACTGGTTAAGGCTATCACTTCTTTTGTCTGTATCAATTGGAATTTATCATAACCCTTTATATATACTAGTCATAAAATCACTGTTCAATGAATATATTATCAATGATTATAATTCATAATGCTATTTTAAATCCAAAAGGATATAACATTTCAAAATAACAAAAGTAGTGTATGTTTTTTCTATAACTTCATTACTTTGATGAGGTATTTAATCATTGTAAACAATAATTTTATTAATAAAAGTTTAGGTTGTTATAAGTGACAATCAATCCATTAAAAACATATATCATGCATGCATGTGAAATACCATCACATCTCCATGCCATCATGGTGTATAAGATACATGCACCCTCTTGAATTCATTGTAGTACCACCCAACTACAAGTTAGGTTCGACCTATCTGTCATTGAATACACACCTATCTATATCCCACACTAGGGTTCCAGAAGGCCACACCCTTTATATTATCAAACACAATCACCAATAGGTCTCACCTAACATTCACAATAGATCTCATTCATAGGAATTCCAATTGATTCACTGATCTTCTCCCTTCTTATCAATAACAAAAACTTGAAATGTCATTAGAAATAACAATTATAACAAGAAATACAACAATAGGCAATCAAATAAGGCCCTACCATCAATAGAAAATCATAAAACGATAATGAAAACAAGGAAACTTAAAGAGGGATCACACAAATAAATAAAAACTACATAATAATCTCAAAATAAAATAAATGGAAAAATAAAGATGGGTCCCATCCATGTGAAATAAAAAAGATCACATATCTTGTGTCATGCTCTATCTCACCTCATTGGTTCTCAACAGAGCTATCTTACTGGACTACCCATCGAGAATCTTACACTCTATCTCATATATCATAAGTTTTCACATGGCCTGTCATGAACCGACCTGGGTTACCCCTGATTTGGGAACCTGAGCCAACCCAGGACATGACCCAAAGCACGTTCTCGATTGTCATGGGATAAAAACTTGTATCTTGAATCAAAAATTATAATGTTGGGAATTATTTCACCTAATAAAACAATATTAAACAAAGTAATCCCACCCAGAAGTCTGATATGGCCATTCCATATATCATAGGATCACAAAAATGGAATAAACAGTTTCATAATATAAGTATAACCAAACAAAGCATCAAACTTTAAATATAACTCATAACCAATAAATGAAATCCCACAATCATGTATAATAAATTTCAACATCAATAAAACTAAATTTTGAATACAACATTAAGGAAAACCAGAATAAGGAAGATAAAGAAAAAGTTTAGACATGACATATGATGTTAGATAAAAAAATACTAAGGAAGCCATAACTACCCATCTCTATAGGTCAAAAAAATAATCATTTTCTTGGAACCATCAACATACTTGAATCAAAACCCCAAAATTTTATGTTGTATTCAAGAAGAACTTATGCTAATTCCGTATGTAATATGATAGGTGTGAGAAAAAAATTCTTGGTAGGTTTCCTCCACACACCTAATTCATAACCTTTATAAGTAAATCCATTTCATGCTGCTTTGGGACAAAACCATAAATGTAAGATTTTCATTTTTTAAAAAACCAATAACATAGTATCATAATTTGAAACCATTTAATTTATATTAAATAAAATGAAACATTTTATATAAGAAAACATTTTAAAACCTTACTTTTAAGATACCAATGTATAAGAAAAATAGAGGAAAAGTCTAATCCTTTGTAAACCAATTTATTTTAAAAAAAAGGAAGACTCAAGAGGTGTATTTATTCTTTTAAAAAATAAAATTAATGGTAATAAAGAACAATAATAATAATCATAATAAAATTAATAAAGGGTCAGTATAAAATAATCATATATAAACTATCATGACAATAATAGAATCATTTTCATCATAATAAAATCAAGAACCAATAATCATAGTAAAACCTAGGATCCTTGAAGATAATCTAGGAAAATAGATTAATGAATCCATCTAAATGGTGTGTGATATGATTAAAACACCCAATGATTAGTTTTATCCTAACTTGGCCTGATCGAGAGGCAAATGTCCATAAGTGGACCATTATCCTAACTTGGGGAAATTAGTTAGTGCATAATCTCAACTAGTTATGTACTGAATAAAATTCAAATTTTTTATTGAAAGAAATGAGAAAAAACATGGGAAAAGATATCATGGTGTCTAAAAGTAATTTAGTCTAGGGGTATCCTCTTGAATGATATTATTTCAATCCGAAGGTAAAGAAAAAATACCATGGTATATGATAAG